>CM042317.1:18642040-18827040 GCA_023566125.1 Zingel zingel
ATTCTGCCGTCCGTCATGGCGTCATCACGTGGTCACGTGTTTGCAAAGGGTGAATAGACTACGCCACGGGCATATTTTTATTTGTACAGGGTGGTAGGAGAAGACTCATGAATATTCATTAGGGAACTCATCCCTGAATGGCTAGTACTCGTTGCCTACTCTGGTTGGGTTGGTTAGGTTTAGGCAAGAGGAGTGGGATTGGTTATGGTTAGGGTAAGAATGTCAGTGCCAGCCAATCAGGGATGAGTTCCCTAATGAATATTCATCTACCACCCTGCAACAAAAAAAATGTGCACCCCGCAGAGAGCTTCGGGTATCACCGTCACTTGCCATTCCGACTGCCGGAAGAAGGCAGCACCACCACCACCACCAACACCCCCCTTATTTTATCAATAAACATTTTATATGGGCTCAATAGTTTTCCTACCTGCACTTTCTGATGCTCAGGTTAGTTCAGATGTTACGACTGTTAGCCGTGTTGTGTCAGCTGATGTTAATTATGTTAGCAATGTGAGCGTCATACTCTGTGAATAAGGGGAAAGCGGTGTGGCCCGCTCTTCCTCTGCCTTCATTTCACCAGCTAAGGTTATTTCACATTATGCCACAGTGGCTAGTAGGGTGTTTGTGTCACATTAGTTAGATGCCCGCCTGTTGCTCGGCTAAGTGCACTAGCTAACTTTTCCCGGGCTGGGCGTGCACAGCTGCGTTTGCACTGTTGATCGTGTTAGTCACATAAGCTAGCCGCTGCCTCTATCATCTACACCGCTGTGCGTTTCCCCACACGGCTCGCATCTTCATGGATGTATTAGCTCTTAGCTCATCTTAGACTAAACAACTTATATCTGTGTGGACTGGAACCATTGACATATATATAATGGACCAACAGATCCCGTTGCTCTGGATGGAGACCAGTGAAGGCCATTAGAAGCACTTTTCCGGTGATGGCTAACGTTATTGCGCAGCCTCCAACTGAGAGAGACGACGTAAATGTGACGTGAGCAACGTGTCTGAAAGTTGTAAGTCTTCTGGTAGCTGTGCCGAGAGAAATCTCAATCATTCCGAATATTGCAGAGACTGAGAGCGTAGGTATATGTAAGGAGATAACATAGGCACAGGCTCATTATTGCTAACTAAAATGCTAGTTAACATTAGTAATTACACTTAAACAGCTAATGTGAGACGAAACTGCCTGCACGCTTCTCCTGTACTATACGGTAATTCCTCTACTATGCGACAGTAAGTTGCGTGGTTATGACACAATCGTTAGCCTATTTTTACAAAAACGTCTGCTACGGAGCCATAACGTGAGGTACAAGGTAATGGAGCCTTTTATACATTGTCGTGTTTATTTAGAAATAAAAAATGGACAAATAGAGTCTTTAAACGCTTCAGATGTAAAGTTATTCGCTGTCAAAGTGGCACCAAAATGAATGGCAGTTAATGGAATGCTAACGGGAGGTGATGGCTTTGTAGCATAAAAATGGCACCATAGGGTCTTCGCGGTCCAAGGAGAAGCTTACCCCCTTGACTGGAACATGTGAATGCATCGTCATTCAGTCGACACCTCACTTGGAAGTCCCAGAGGCGCTTTCCACAAACAAATGCTGTTTGCTTGGTCTCTTATTTACAAACACGGTTTCTCTCCTCATAAGTATCTCATATGGAATAACAGTGACATATTATTCAAAAACAAATCCTTATTTGAGTTGGTTTAACAATATTATTCTATTTGTCAAACAGTTATTCAATGCAGATGGTCTTCTAATGAATTACTCAGAATTTTTGTCCTTCTATAACATCCTTGTCACCCCAAAAGAGTTTGCTATTGTAATTGATGCCATTCCAAAAGGTGTGATGATGTTATTTAGAGGTAACACTGAACCACTTCCTTCTCCTTGTCTCTTGTCATTGAATAACACAATAATAGGGAAAATGTCTTTTATCGAGCCCTTCAACATGAAACAGAATGATCAGATCCCTCTTTCAAAAGGACATTGTCACCATCCCATATGTAATCTATTACTGGGGAAGATTTCTTTCAAATATCTGGTGGAAAAAGGTTTGGACCTTATCTTCAAGATATTTAATCACAAACAAACATTACAAACTATTCAGCACTCTACAAACCCTAAAGCCTTAAAGACTCAAAGCCTTAAAGATGTGTAATTTTCTTAATTGCATGAACTGCTAAATAATTTTATGTATTTTTATGTTATTTTACTCTTTCCTATTTTATATACCTCCTGACCCCTGGTATACAGTGAGGAAAACACACACACACACACACACACACACACACACACACACACACACACACACAAGCAGGACAGAGACTGAAAAAGAATGGCAGAGAGGAAGAGGAGTGCCGTGTGGCTATATTTTCAGGCCAAAAATGAAACAACGGCAAGCTATATGATTTGTAAAAAGGCTGTAAGATACAGTGGTAACTAGGGCTGTCAAACGATTACATTTTCTTAATCATGATTAAACGTTGAATTTCTATAGTTAATCACGATTAATCGCATGTTTTATCACATGATTAAAATTCTATTATTTTGCATTTTAGAACTGTTTTTCAGTACATATTAACAATGGAAAGCCATTCTTACCAGTGTATCTTGATTGGGAATCAAATGAATGCAAAGAAAGTGACTTTATGAACTTGATTTTAAGATTTGTATTTGTTTATTATATATTTAATCTAGTCACACATTTGAATTTAACAACAACTTTGAATGCACCACAAGGCTGTAAATGACCAGTTTCATTGAACGCACCGTCTGTGTTTTTCCGACAACAGCAGCTGCAGATTGTTACATCCCGGTGTTGAATCCTCTACAGTGAAATACAGACACACTTTACACCGTTTAGCTGTCAGCATTTAAACATGTTTAATCCAGCTACTAGCTAGCGGTAGGCTAACATTAGCTGCTGTCGAGTATAGTGTTAACTAGCGTCACGTGCAGCAATCTTTCTGTTGCCTGTAACGTCTGTTTCAGAGCATCAGAGAGAAGTGCAGGCATATCAGTGGCACCAGAATGAGGCACCGAAATCCGCGTTATTCCTGCAGCAACAGGATGGGTTAAGAGGAAGTATGGCAAAATAGTAGCCTGTTAGGCACGACACAAAGCCGAGTGAAGTGAAAATAAATTAATAATTGGCAGCACGCGATTAATACGATTAAAAGAAATTAACGCATTATGCTCGACCCTTAATCGCATCGCGATTAACGCATTAATTCTGACAGCCCTAGTGGTAACACAACAAAATTATACAAGCATATACAAATTATATTACAAATATTTCAGTATCGCACACCATTAATTGCAGGCACGCCTCTGGGACTTTAAAAAAATAAATCTTTATTGCAAATCAAGTACAATGACAAATTCCAAAATACATATACAGTGAGGAAAATAAGTATTTGAACACCCTGCTATTTTGCAAGTTCTCCCACTTGGAAATCATGGAGGGGTCTGAAATTGTCATCGTAGGTGCATGTCCACTGTGAGAGACATAATCTAAAAACAAAAATCCAGAAATCACAATGTATGATTTTTTAACTATTTATTTGTATGATACAGCTGCAAATAAGTATTTGAACACCTGAGAAAATCAATGTTAATATTTGGTACAGTAGCCTTTGTTTGCAATTACAGAGGTCAAACGTTTCCTGTAGTTTTTCACCAGGTTTGCACACACTGCAGGAGGGAGTTTGGCCCACTCCTCCACACAGATCTTCTCTAGATCAGTCAGGTTTCTGGGCTGTCGTTGAGAAACACGGAGTTTGAGCTCCCTCCAAAGATTCTCTATTGGGTTTAGGTCTGGAGACTGGCTAGGCCACGCCAGAACCTTGATATGCTTCTTACAGAGCCACTCCTTGGTTATCCTGGCTGTGTGCTTCGGGTCATTGTCATGTTGGAAGACCCAGCCTCGACCCATCTTCAATGCTCTAACTGAGGGAAGGAGGTTGTTCCCCAAAATCTCGCAATACATGGCCCCGGTCATCCTCTCCTTAATACAGTGCAGTCGCCCTGTCCCATGTGCAGAAAAACACCCCCAAAGCATGATGCTACCACCCCCATGCTTCACAGTAGGGATGGTGTTCTTGGGATGGTACTCATCATTCTTCTTCTTCCAAACACGGTTAGTGGAATTATGACCAAAAAGTTCTATTTTGGTCTCATCTGACCACATGACTTTCTCCCATGACTCCTCTGGATCATCCAAATGGTCATTGGCAAAGTTAAGACGGGCCTTGACATGTGCTGGTTTAAGCAGGGGAACCTTCCGTGCCATGCATGATTTCAAACCATGACGTCTTAGTGTATTACCAACAGTAACCTTGGAAACGGTGGTCCCAGCTCTTTTCAGGTCATTGACCAGCTCCTCCTGTGTAGTCCTGGGCTGATTTCTCACCTTTCTTAGGATCATTGAGACCCCACGAGGTGAGATCTTGCATGGAGCCCCAGTCCGAGGGAGATTGACAGTCATGTTTAGCTTCTTCCATTTTCTAATGATTGCTCCAACAGTGGACCTTTTTTCACCAAGCTGCTTGGCAATTTCCCTTGTGGAGGTGTACAATTTTGACTCTAGTGTCTTTGGACAGCTCTTTGGTCTTGGCCATGTTAGTAGTTGGATTCTTACTGATTGTATGGGGTGGACATGTGTCTTTATGCAGCTTACGACCTCAAACAGGTGCATCTAATTTAGGATAATAAATGGAGTGGAGGTGGACATTTTAAAGGCAGACTAACAGGTCTTTGAGGGTCAGAATTCTAGCTGATAGACAGGTGTTCAAATACTTATTTGCAGGTGTATCATACAAATAAATAGTTAAAAAATCATACATTGTGATTTCTGGATTTTTTTTTTTTAGATTATGTCTCTCACAGTGGACATGCACCTACGATGACAATTTCAGACCCCTCCATGATTTCCAAGTGGGAGAACTTGCAAAATAGCAGGGTGTTCAAATACTTATTTTCCTCACTGTATATGTATTTTGGAATTTGTCATTGTACTTGATTTGCAATAAAGATTTATTTTTTTAAAGTCTCAGAGGCGTGCCTGCAATTAATGGTGTGCGATACTGAAATATTTGTAATATAATTTGTATATGCTTGTATAATTTTGTTGTGTTACCACTAGGGCTGTCAGAATTAATGCGTTAATCGCGATGCGATTAAGGGTCGAGCATAATGCGTTAATTTCTTTTAATCGTATTAATCGCGTGCTGCCAATTATTAATTTATTTTCACTTCACTCGGCTTTGTGTCGTGCCTAACAGGCTACTATTTTGCCATACTTCCTCTTAACACATCCTGTTGCTGCAGGAATAACGCGGATTTCGGTGCCTCATTCTGGTGCCACTGATATGCCTGCACTTCTCTCTGATGCTCTGAAACAGACGTTACAGGCAACAGAAAGATCGCTGCACGTGACACTAGTTAACACTATACTCGACAGCAGCTAATGTTAGCCTACCGCTAGCTAGTAGCTGGATTAAACATGTTTAAATGCTGACAGCTAAACGGTGTAAATTCAACGATTAATCATGATTAAGAAAATGTAATCGTTTGACAGCCCTAGTTACCACTGTATCTTACAGCCTTTTTACAAATCATATAGCTTGCCGTTGTTTCATTTTTGGCCTGAAAATATAGCCACACGGCACTCCTCTTCCTCTCTGCCATTCTTTTTCAGTCTCTGTCCTGCTTGTGTGTGTGTGTGTGTGTGTGTGTGTGTGTGTGTGTGTGTGTGTGTGTGTGTGTGTGTGTGTGTGTGTGTGTGTGTGTGTGTGTGTGTGTGTGTGTGTGTGTGTGTGTGTGTGTGTGCGTGTGCGCTGCTCATGGATGTATAAAAGGTGCACTATGAGTTCCTGCATGGTTTGGGCGCAATTTCATTTTTGTCTCAAATCGTAGACATCTCTCCTTGATCCACTAGCTGCTGAATACACTGTGAAAAAGCCCGGTCTCGGAAGGCAACACGGGGGGGGGGGGAAACGTCAAAAAAACACTAGAGGCACAGGCTGTGCACCAAAATACAACAAACCACTTCAGCCAATAACCAACAAGATGGTTGGGGTAGGGGGTGGGGGTTAGTGTCAGTTAGTCATAACAGTTACGGAAACATGGGGGGAGGGGCGAGCTTGCTCTGTTTTGTTTGAAATTTACTTGGAATGTCAACAGAAGTGACCATGCAGGAACTCCTAGTGCACCTTTAAGGCCCTGACACACCAACCCGATAATCGTCCGTCGGACAGTCTGGCGAAGTCAGTGACTAGAGTCTGTTTGGTGTGTTCCGTGCCGCCGTCCGTTTGAGGGGCCATCGGCCTTCGTTTTGGCCAACCTGATTTGCCAACCTGAGGATGGGCAGTCGGACTCAATGACCATTCTGATTGGTGGAGCGCTAACCCGGAAATGACGAGCGGGATGAGCCTAACTAACGCCTCTCAAAATCTGACGAAAATCTTTTAAACTGAACTTTGTCGATCTGAAATGAAGACCGATTCAGAAACTGCATGGCCTATTTCTCGCTTTCCAGAAACACGTTTCGGTGAACTATCTTCGTAAAATGAAATTGTATTCCGAACGAAGCTGCCATTATGCCTGGTTGAAAAATCTGGGAGCAGCCAGATCCACGTGAGGCGTTTGTCCAATCAGCTGCCAGTTTTCATTTTTGCATGACAATAGAGCTCAACAGTCCCGCCCACAGCGGAAGTAAAAATACAACGCAATTACTCCAGTGACAAATTGGAGTATAAGCCATAAAATAGTAACCGTCGATGATAGACTTAAAACCAGCATGCCGACATGACTAAGCGATTGTATATGCTCATATAGACGCCAAAAATCATGGGGCACTACCCTTGTTTTGAGATAAATGTCTTTTATTCGCAATGTCTTGGATAAGAACTTCATTACCCACAATCCTGAACAATCCCACAGCGATGCTCTGATTGGTGGAACTCATGCTGGTGAGGAGGGGGAGGTGTCAGTACCCGATCTGTGCTGCCTGCACGATCCATCGAGGATTTACCAAGGGGGTAAGCTTCCCCTCGGACCGCGAACCTCCTATGGCGCCATTTTGATGCTACAAAGCGATCACCCAACGTTAGCATTCCATTGACTGCCATTCATTTTGATGTCACTTTGACAGTGAATAACTTTACATCTGAAGCGTTTCAAGACTGTATTTGTTCATTGTTTATTTCTAAAGAAACACGACAATGTATAAAAAGCTCCATTACCTTGTACCTCACGTTATGGCTCCATAGCAGACGTTTTTGTAAAAATAGGCTAACGATTGTGTCATAACCACGCGACTTACTGTCGCATAGTAGAGGAATTACCGTATAGTACAGGAGAAGCTTGCAGGCAGTTTCGTCTCACATTAGCTGTTTAAGTTTAATTACTAATGTTAACTAGCATTTTAGTTAGCAATAATTAGCATGTGTTGTTGTTACTCCTTATATATACCTATGCTCTCCTTCTCTGCAAGATTGGGAATGATTGAGATTTCTCTTGGCACAGCTACCAGAAGACTTACAACTTTCAGACAGGTTGCTCACGTCACATTTACGTCGTCTCTCTCAGTTGGAGGCTGCGCAGTAACGCTCACCGGAAAACTGCTTCTTAGGGCCTTCACTGGTCTCCGTCTAGAGCAACGGGATCTGTTGGTCCATTCTTATATACAGTCTATGGGATTTACAACACTGCACGAATCATGATCTGTTCCACGCTTCTGCCGTTAGCCTCTGCCGGGAAGCTAACAGGTAATTTGGCTAACCGCTTGCTGACAGCTTGATTCAGTCTAAAATAACGTTAACTCAAACTTAACACTGGGTAAAGCCAGCTACAACTGACGTTAACAGCCGTTATATATTTAACGGTTATTTTCAGGTTTTATTTTGAGGGTTTTTTACATGCTGTCTCAGCTAGCAGTTAGCCGAATTAGCTGTTAGCTAAACTAAAGTAGCTTCCTTTATTCAGTGGTGCACGGTGGTTTATGGGATTAGTAGTTCCTTCGCTCTGAAATGACGATATGTACACAGTCTTGCACCTTTGACTTTTTGGGAATTTTCTGTTCGTTTTTTTTACTCGAAATGATACGTTGTATGCTCATGAGTCACGTATTGTCTGGTTAGCCTAAGGCATGGTCTAAAAGTCTTTATATACGGATTTTTCCAGACGTCAATGGGAGAAATGAATGGGAAATTTACTTCCAGAACCCAAGATCTCTCAGAGGAGGGGCGGGACTGTTGAGCTGGCTTAGCATGGGCTGCTGTTATGGAGACTATTACGTCACGCACACGTGCAGAACGTACGCTCCAGTCGGTGTCACTTCGGTGTGTTCCGAGGCACTTTTTGGACCTCCGGGAGCCAACTGATCAGTCCGACTGCCTTTTCTGCCAACGGTCGGCCGTCGGGTGTGTCAGGGGCTAGGGGTTAGCGTGCCGCGTTCTATTTACCTCGAAACTCGGAAGCCGCAACTGGGAATGACGTCATACCCGAGTTGAATTTAAAAGTCGGATTTTCATTGTTTTAACAAAGTAAAAGAGGTTTCTTTTAAAATCTTACATAAAATATATCCAGTAAAAAGGACATTAAGTAGATTTAAACTTGATATTGAATATTCTTGTACTTTCTGTGAACTAGAAGAAGAAACGATCTGTCATTTGTTATTTCATTGAATGTATACTAAAATATTTTGGGTAGATGTTCAACATCTTATAAGACGGAACACTGGACAATCAATTCAATTTAAAGATAAAGATATTTTTATTTGTTTTGAAAACAATGAGTTGGACAATGATGTTGTTTATTTTATTAAATTAATCTTGTTATTGGGGAAATTCCACACTCACAAGAAGAAATGGGCGGACTCCAAACCAAAGTTTGAACACTTCTTTCAAGAACTGCACCTATACGGCAACACTATAAGAGACATTACAAATAAGAAGGCAATTAAGACTGGAAGTCTGTTTAAAAATGTCTCATGTACCGGTGATACATTTGACTTAATATGTACGGCTCTTTTATTTTCTACTTTTTTATGTATTTTCTACATATATTTCTCTCTGTATATGCACCTCTAGTAGTGACTAGTTATATATGTACACATTGTTGATGTACCTATGTTCTTTATTAAATAAAAAAAAAAATAATAATACAAATACGTAAATACGAGGTCAAGGGGCGTGTTTACGACTTTGACCACGTAAAAAACGAGTTACGTGGTAAATAGAACGGCTGCTGGGCTTGGCTGGTTGCTTGCTTGTTTGCCTGGCGCTGGTCAGTCACGTGTTGGTACAACATCAAATCACAAGAGGGGGAGGAGCAAAGATGCCTGCCCCGCGCTGTGACCATAGACTGTATGTATGTATATATGGCTGTGACAGGAGCGAAAGCAGCGGCATTACTTATACAGAGACACAAGCAGCCAGGTCGCCTCTTTGATGAAACCGCAGCAGTGCACACTGGAGAGAAACTGAAACTAAGGTAGCGCTCTCATTACACTGGTATCGATCAATATCAACGTTGCTATCGATATTTGGATCGATCCGCCCACCACTAGCAATTACATCTTACTGCCAAAACTGCCGCGCTAGAAACAACCTAACGCAAATCTTACGGACAACATTCATAAGTTACTTGAGAACAGACTGCCATTGTGTTAATGAACCAGGATTACATATGTGAATCTGCACACGTAACACTTAAAAAATTAATTGTTATTGATTAATTACAAAAAAGTGCTAATTGGCACAAAACCAATAACAATAACACCTATGAAATCACCATCACTAACGTTACTTGAGCATGAAAGTTCTTTATTGATATTGGAAATCAGTGTGCACACAAACCACCAGCCAAACAAACAAACAAATAAAAGTCAAATATTCGACTTGTTTGGCTGGTGGTTTGTGTGCACACTGGGTACAAGCTGATACAACTGAACATCGATCATTGCTCTGAATGTTAATTCGAGGCCGCCAGACCAACTGGAACCCCTAGGCCTGAAACATTTTTTTTTATACCAAAAATCCATTGTGTTTCCCCAATGTTCATTCAGTTCAAACTGTCATTCTGCAGCGACGCACTTCCGGGATTCCATGAATGAGGCAACTGTCTGTGGTTAGTTATTAGTTAATTATGTTGTTGCACCTTTATCTTGCATGAACCAACAACAACTTACTATCATGAACATAAAAACAAAACAGGGGCTGTTGTAACCAGATTCAAGTGCACTCCTTCCTGTAAGCCGTCTGTGGCATTTATGAGGTCTAGTAGCAGTGTGTCTTGATCTGTTTTTCCTAAAAATAGCTTGGTCCCACGCCCAGAGAGAGGAAATGGGACTCCCATGGGCTTAGCGCTAAGTGATCTATGGACACGTTTTAAATACATGACCCGCTGAGTATGTTGTTTCCCCAAATTATTAACATTATGTGAGAAAATAAAATCGAGGAGTGGAGTTTGAGGAAGTTTAAGATAGGAGAGAGAGGAGCAGCTGGTGGGTGATGGGTAAACAGTGGGAGAAACAAGTAATGGAGGGGAAGGCTTGCATGTAATATGTCTGGTTTGAGCTGGATGTTTGTCTGCAGAGAGAGAGAGAATGGCAGAGAAAAAAATAAATCACCCAGTCAGCCTACGTGTGCTAGCTCACAATCTGTTTTCTTTTTTTTTGTCCTCACCTCCCTCCCCCTCTTTCTGTCTACCACACATCCACCCCTCCCTTCTGCTCTTGCTGCTGTGAAACAAACAAGTCCAGAGCAGTGCTAGGGTGGGGAATATATGCATGTCAGGCAAAAGAGAAAGCAAGGAGGACTACTGTTAAGAGAGAAAATAAGGGAAAGAGGAAGGGAGGGGGAGAAAGGGAGGGGTGAGGGATTCCAGTGGGTGAAAGACAAGGCGGAGCCAATCCTCTCTTGCTCGCTCTCTCTCACAGCCAAAGACAGATGGGCGGATGTTTTGGCAGTAGAGGCAGCCAATCCCAAGCAGGGAGCAGCCCCTTCTCTTAGGGCAGGGCCATTCTGTGGGAGTGTGTGGCTCAACTTAAAGACTGTGTTCACAGGCTGGTCATCGTCGTTGAGCACTCTTTTCTTTTCTCTCATGGTGTTGCAGACGTTAAGGATGAAGATCCAGGAGTCACCCGTCACTTGTGACACGGGCAGGGTCGGCGGCGGAGAGGTGCGAGGCTCGGACTCAGACTGCGAGAGCTGTGAGGACGTGCTGCCCCAGCTGGACTTGACAGCACTTACTGAGGAAAACAACTGGGGAGGTAAAGCGTTAGGCCATCCAATGGTTGTTTTCATGCTAAGATTGTTCGCTTACGTGCAATACTTTATTGCTAAATAGGTCCAATACTATCTGGAATATCCACCTTTTCACACAAACGTGCCCCAACAACCTACTCGCTGCCTTCCACCCAGCTCTGCACGTGGGTGTCTGGGTAGCAGCTGCACACCTTCTGCTGCCTCTCCTCCTCTTCCTGCTGATGCAGCTTCTTCTGCCTCTCCTGCTGGATTTAATTGTAAATGTAATTGTTGATACTCTTAAGTTCTCTAGCCACCTATATCTGGCGGAGAAACACACACTGGATACATGCTTGTTTACCTGGCTAGCAAGATAAGGCAGCACTGCAGACTGTTTGTTGTTTTGTTGTTGTTGAATCAGGCCACATGGGAACCATCTTGAATTCATCTCTCAAGAGAAAATATTAAGGTTTAGCTAAATTCAGAGCGCCTGGTGGTTTTATTTAAAGAGCAAGCATTGGGTTTTTACCAGGATGTATCGGATACTTGGCAATTTCTGGCACTGAGTTGTTTCCAGATTTTGCCGCTGCTGTAATTCCCAGTCAGAATTCAATCATTACATGGGATATTGAATGATGATAACAGTGTACCTGTCGGTTGTATAAACTTGGCTTGCATTCAGAGAGTTTATTGATTCTGGTTGAAATGTTAAAAAAAAAAAAAAATAAAGAGAAACAAAAAAAGTCTGTTTAAATTTGACATAATGAATGTGCTCTGTCAACGCAGGAATAAAGATGCTGATTTTGCATTCAATGGCAGCTTTGCAGAAGATCACATTTTAAATGCATCGAATGAAGTATGTTTGTTTTATTGATGCTGTCTTATCAAGTTTCTAATGCAGTTTGCAGAATTAGTTGCGAGCATTGCATTGTTCCTCCTCTGTTTTGCAGTCAAACCTCTTTTAAAGCTTGTTATTAATGTGTTTGTTCATGCAGTGGTGTTGGTGTTTGTGCAGAAAGGAAATCATGCACAATCGCACTGCACTGAGACTGATTGTTTTGTTAGGACGTTGCGACACAGTGTAGGTGGGTGGAGGTGTCTTGAGTTGAGCAGTGAAAGCCAAGCATTCTGCTGAACTGTACACTGGAACAATAACCAACAGGTTAATTTCCTACTGATAGGTGCAGTTAAAGGGCATGTTTTGACATCTTTCCGCTGCAAACATTTGTCTTTACTCCCACCATCTCCACCACCACGGTTTTCTGTTTTGATGTAGCACTCAGAGCAAAATTGTTCCATGCAATAAATGTCTTAACTTTATAGCTTCATGTTCGGAGCATGAGCAGACAATTGCATGTTTTGTGGAGCTCTCTAGTGGCCAAATGTGAAACGTGAAAAACAACTGTAAGATGTGGTTGTTGTTGCTTTGCAGCATTTGCAGCACGGGAAGTTGAGTACTTAAATATTGTACCTGAATCTTTTTCTCCCGTCCCTATAAAGGTGTGGTGTTAGTTGGATTAGCTCCTTCAGTCCGTACACGATGTCTCTGATTGTGTGCGCTTGTAATTAAAACGCAATTTGCCTGAGGGATAATGTAGGAAATTTACATTCCAGATGGTTGTTTTTACACTGAAATTATGAAGACATTTTGTATTCGATCACTTGCCCTTTGTGTTATTTTTCTTATCTTTTTGCCTCTTGTTTAATCTCCTTCCTGTACATTCTGTCCTGAATACATAACTGGGTTTGTGGCAGCAAGGACACAATAAGGAGCCTGCTTGATTGGCTGTAACAGGCCGTTCAGACATACAGTATCTCCTTTTAGGTGCATGAGATGGCAAACGGATCAGGTCCCTTGAAGCACGAGTGCAAGTTGGGCTTGCCTTTGCACAAACTGAAATTGTGTAACTGTATTGTGTAAAGTTGAACTTGTGAGTGTAGCTGGCATGTTTATTCTTCACGAAGGAGAGCAAACGAGGGATTTATGTTCTGGCAAAACAAGCCAAGCTGAATAAGCGATTAATAAAGCTGTATAATGGTAGTAAGTACTTTTAGGTGATGGGAGCATACTGTACAGAAGGTGTAATACTGTACTGGGCTTGCGAGTGGAGGAGGGCATTAGGCACTGTGTGCCAGTGATTGCCGTGATGACCAGCTATTTGCCACTCGCCTGTCCCTGTCTGTCTGCCAGCGATGGTGGTAAGAAACTAACGGGCATTTCAACAGGAAGAAACAAGACCCTGTAGCTCATATGTCTCATTAATTAAGGTTTAGTGAGATGCTTGTTATTTTGATTTCCCATATTTATGGCAACAAGATGGATGTATGCTGGTACCTTCTTACTTCTGTTTCTTTTATTTCATTCCTTCACCTTGTCCTTCTCTCTCTTTTTTTGTTCCTCTAGATTCTCCGTTCTTTACCACCCCTTTCCTTGATTTCAAAACCTTTTTTTATTCAAGTTGTTGTGATGGTAAGTGTTATGTTACATCTCCATCAGTGCTGACTTACTTTGCTGCAAATAACGGAGAGAAAGAAAGATAAGGCTGTCTGAATGACCTTTTCCACTGCATGGCAACCCGCTTGAATGATCTGGACGAGCGTCTCGCACACACAGCAACCTTTAGTGAAATGGCACACTGGCATGTTTTTGTTTCATTAGTCTAGTTAATCCTGAACCATCGACGAGCAGTTGATTTAAAGGATTAATTTAAAATGCCATGGAGCCTCAGTGGCCGGCTACACTACTCTGCACTCTGAGCTAGATAATAGAGCTCAAATGAAGTCATTCGGCGTGATTGAGAGTTACACCTGCCGCTGTGAGCGAGCACTAACATGCCAGAGAGTTGCTGCTTGAAAAACTGCACGTACCTAAAAGTACAGGAGGACCCGTGGGACCAGAGCTGGAATTTGAGCTAAGTTGCTTCTCATACAGCCCAACTCACCCCAGCTAAGAAAAATATACATGTGCAGTTTTAGATTGGCCGTGCATATTTTCACGTGTGCTTTCTGACACTTTGAATGTTTACACTGACGGTTGGTTTCCCTCAGAGCTTGTTTTCTCTCCCTCCACCTCTTCTCCCTGTCTCTTGACACCTGATGTTACAGGGCTCACCTTTTCTATGAAATCTACGTTATTGTTCCTGCTGAGTTTCATGGTTTCACATAGTTTCTATAGAGTTCTCCCTTCTTATCATAATATAACAGTGAACTCTGACATTTCTCTGTCTAGTCTTTCTCTCATGCACACGTGCTTGGACAGACACTCACCAGGTTTGTCTCTTACCATGCAAAGTGGAAACTAAAACACACACTCATCACTCTACCTCTCAACAGGGGTTGTGCCCTGACATTATCCCACGGAGAGCCAAGCATTATTAATAGCCCGGGGAGCGTCAGGGGTCTTTGCATGGCTATTTTCACCAGACATAATTATTACCAGAGTGGAGACTGTAACCAGGAGATGAAGGGAGAGAGGGAGGGTGGGCGTGACTCACCAGTTTCAAAACAACATATGTAACTGTCGAGCCCCCCAGAGGAAGTTTGTTTTTGTCCCGCAACGGTTTTAGAGAGAGCAGCTTCATCATGTCCAGTGACTTTCACATCGCCAGAGAGGATCCAAAAAAATGTTAGCAGGGAGAGATATTCCCTTCTGGTGTCTTGGAAGAGTGTGCTGATCTGTGGAAATTAACCTATCGTGGGACTTTCTCAGAACATTTTGTCGCATCGTGTATGTTACTTTACATCTTAAAATCGAATTATAGATTATTATTTAGTTCCAAGTTAGCTAAATACGCCCATTTGTTGTATGTAACAAAATGTTCTCCTTTTTATTTAGCGAAGAACAATCTAGATTAGAGCTGCAACTATTCAATTCCTCAATTTGCAGAAAATGGTCATCTTTACAGTAAAAATGCCAAACATTTCAGCTGGATTGGAAGACAGGACTTTGGGGCTCTAATAACCTATGATGGCTATTTACCACTATTTTTTGACATTTTATAGAGCAAACCATTAATTAATTAAATAATTGAGAAAATAATCTGCATTTTAATCAATATCTGGGGGAAAAAACATTAGTTGCAGCCAACAATCATTATCCATTCAAATCATATTTCCATTTTAAAACAGCAACTAAGTTATCTGTTTTTGTGTTTTTCAGAACCAGTCCCAGCGTACTCGCCACTGCAGAGGGAGAGCATGGACCGCGAAGAAGCCCGTCTGTCCCCTCACGCCGGGGGACGTCTGATCCGCCAGCTGCTGGAGGAGGACAGCGACCCGATGCCGTCCCCGCGCTTCTACGCCTACGGACAGAGCCAGCAGTACCTGGACGACACTGAAGTGCCTCCCTCACCACCAAACGCACACTCATTTGTCAGGTAAACATTTGACATGTTTGTTTTATGAAGAGGCAAGTAGGAAGGAGCGGCCAGTGGAATTAACAACATGACTGTATCTCTCCAGTCGCAGGCGGAGTTCGTCTCTTGGCTCCTGCGACGATGAGAGGGAGGAGTTGACGTCCGCCCAGCTCACAAAGAGGATCCATATACTGAAGAAGAAGATCCACAGGTTTGAGGAGAAGTTTGAAGAGGAGCGGAAATACAGGGTAGGTGCAGTAGCAACAAGCGTTTCATTTATAACATAACAATAACATCTGAATCAAAAGACATTTTTAAAAACCATAAACAAGGTTAATAACTGTCTGAAGAGACTCATTAAAATTGATTATCAATAGAGAATAAAGGTCTGCAACTGTTTTTTTTGTTTGTTTTTTTAAAAGCCAGTTGCCTCATAAAAAGGCTGATAATCCCAAAGCTTTAGTTGAGATTCATGGTTCATACAGGTAGGATTCACGTGAGCAATAATTACAGGTGCTGCTGCTTCATTGTGAAAGGAGAATCTGTTCTCATGTGTTCTATCGCATTCTTTTCCATCCAGCCCTCCCACAGTGATAAAGCTGGAAACCCAGAGGTGCTGAGATGGGTCAATGAACTGGCCAAGCTTCGTAAAGAGCTGAAAGGTAAGACAGAAATGAAAAGCACTCCTAAACCCAGCTGACAGATTGTCTGCACTGAGGATCAAAACCAAACTCAACAAAGCTCATATATGTATTTCTCTTCCTGTTTCTCCTCTTCGTCCGCATCAGAAAACAAGCTGATGAAGTCCGAAGAGGACCTGCCGCCTCTGACCCGCCAGCGCAGCAACACGCTGCCCAAAAGCTTCGGCTCTCAGCTGGAGAAGAAGCCCCAGCAGGAGAAAGTGCCGAAGCCTCCGGTGGAAAGCAGCCTGGAGGCGATTTTGAAGAAGCTGCAGGAGAAGAGGGAGGATGTGAACCGACCCGAGGACATCAAGGTAAGACCGTGGCGGCGTTTCACAAGGACGAACAAAGTAAAACATGGGCAGACATTAACTGCAAAAATGGATGTTTGGTGTAAGATAAACAGCATGCATTTCAAAGCAGGCAGACACAGAGTGAACCCAGGTCGTTTCTTTTTATGTTTCACTTCCTGTCCCAGGATATGACACGGGAGCAGATCGGCGCAGAGAAAGTCGCCCTGCAGAAAGCTCTTCTCTACTACGAGAGCATACATGGTCGACCAGTAAGTCCTCCTTTTAAATAAACAAACCAAACCAAACATATAGCCTCCACGAAATGCCAATCCAAACTGCATATCGGATCTCCTGCCAGCCATGTTAGCCCAAACAAAAAAGACCTTGTTTACCACTTCATTGTGACCCAGATTGCAAGTCAAGGGTGAATAATGTCTCAGGCAAGAGCCTCAAGAGCTAACGTCTCAAGAGCGTGTGCATTTGGTTAGCTTTCACAGTGTGTGTATGTTAGCTATAAATGAAAAGATGGATGTGTTTTTATGCTATTAGAAAGCAGATTTTTTTGTCGCCGCGAGGAGCTTCAGTGACATTTAAAGGACAACGCTGCTGAAAAACTGGCCTGTAAAGGTTCTGACACACACTTTGTTTGATGTCAGACCCAAATCCAATTGCAATAATTGCGCTGTCTAATCCCTGCTAGTATTGTGGTATATCAGGAAGTGCAGCTGACCTTTCCGTCACCTCCTCACACTGTGTTCCTCAGTGGTTTGTTGTTAACAACCTTCACGCTCTGAAGAACGGGCTAAGGGGTTGTTGTAGGCCGGTCTGGGTTAGCTGTCATTTTGTATTATGTTAGCGCTGTAGCTAGTTAGCACGCAGGGAGACAGAGGAAAACAGAAAGAAGCTAATGCTGTGCTAACAAGGTGTCTTTGTGTCCGTCCTTTGTGCTACTTCAGGTCTCTAAAGGCGAGAGGCAAATCATGAAGCCCCTGTATGACAGATATCGCCTGGTGAAGCAGATTCTGTGCAGAGCCTCCACCATCCCCATAATTGTAAGTCTTGCATCTTAACCTCCCTTCCTTTTCTTTTTTCTCCACAGCTGCCTCCTTGTCCTGTTGCTCTTTGACGAGGGGCAAAGATCATCACGTTGTCAAAGCGTCTGCAGACTCTTAATCCCAGCTCATGTTGGCTTTAGTGCCTGCTGTGTGGGAACTGTTGGCACAGACATGTTACCCACCTTTCTAAGTCCAGCTTTAGCTGCTCAGTGAATCTCTCCCCCACCCCGCCCCCAGTCGGAAAGCAGCTCATAGATGGCAGATTGAGTTCACAGCAAATGACATGAAAAGCTGGAGTGCAGGAGAGGGTTACAAACTGTCAACCTCACTATGATGTGAGGACTTGTTTGCCCTGAATTGTAGATAAGAAACCGAAAAAGAAAACTACGACCAGTGTTGTTAGTGCTACTTTGTTGCATGAACAGTTTTCCCTTTATTTTGTGTACTCAACTATTTAATAACCATTTCTATTATGTAAGATATGATCTGCAGTATATATCCGTTATACAATACACTGCCTTTAATCCCCATCACGCAAATTGGGACCACTGCCATAGAGTTCTGATGCAGCATTTTTATTATCCTGGAACAATTGTTTTTTTCCACTTTTATTCTCTTTTATTTTACTGCTCTGTTTTGTACACAAAACATTAGCTGCTGTTGTGGTATTTGGACCTTAAAATGGTTTCCACAGAGAGTTTCGTGAGGCTTCAGATAAGTAAACTAACTCCAGTCTTGGCCCATATTCAGGACGCTGTTTGTTAAGACTAAGTAGAATTATTGTCACTTGGAGTAAAAAAAAAAAAAAGCTGGAATAAATAAGGGAAACTTCTGCTCAGCTTCAGCTCAGCTCTGATATAAGTTCAGACACAGAATTTGGTGAAAACATGAAGGCAGTGTGGGGTTTCCTCCTGGCCTTGCTGTAAACCCCAGCGTAAGCGTCTCAGCGTGGTTAACGCCTCCTTTTTAACCGTCACCACAGGGCTCTCCCTCCAGCAAGCGCCGAGGTCCCCTCCTTCAGCCCATTATCGAGGGCGAAACCGCACTTTTCTTCGATGATATCAAGGTGAAGAGCTGCTGCTGCTTGAATAATCAGTCGCCAGCTCTCTTGCCCCGCCCCACCTTCCTCCAACCCCACCTCCCCCTCATTTAACTACCATTCACCCCTCTAATGATCCTGATTGCTGCCTGTTGATTGGGCGGTTGCCTGTTTCCTACCAACAGCTTCTGTAGAGACATTGAATCAGTAGCTGCCTGGACCTGATGTTTGTTGATGATTTTTTTTTTAGCAGTACGTGTTGTGTTGTAAGGGATAATTCTTGTGTATTACACCTTGTGTATTTACAGTTTTGGCTATCATTTCTTAGAGTAATAATAGCGTTGTACTTGCCAAGTTACTTGCTAAGATCTAGTAACATGCAGTGATTAAAAAGAAGGGTTTATTAACCAATATTATTAACCAAATAAAGTAGTTTAGATCACTAATTCCCAAACAGGAGTTCTCCTTCCCTGAGTGGGTTCTGCTGCTGTTGCCGGTGGGTGCATGGGAATATTGTTTGACTAATTTTGGAAATATTTAAAAAATACTTAATAAAAATATAAAATTGATCCGCATATTTGTTTCCGTGAGGAAAATTAACAGCAACAAATAGGATTATAAAGATCTTCAGTATATTTATTGTCACAATAGCAGTACTACTACCACCTTTTAATCTCGCATTGCCAGACCCTCCTCCACAGCGCTGCGGAGGAGGGTCTGGCAAGTCCACACAGCATTCCGAGATGGTAGAAAAACGTGCTCTCAGTTATTGGCATTTCTTTTAATCAATCACAGTCGTCTTGGGAGGCGCTAAAAGCCTAGCGGAGCCACGGTGCCGCAGCCAAATAGCCTCTGGAAGGAACTTGTTTTGGTGGAACATGTGTACGTTCAAAAGTTGTTTTAGTCGTGCAACAGAAAACTCCGATAGGACAGATAGTCTAGCTAGCTGTCTGGATTTACCCTGCAGAGATCTGAGGAGCAGTTAACCATAGTCCTCATAAATCCACCGGAGTTTAAAATTACCACACAAAGAAAGCGTAAGGTAACGGACATCCGGCCAAAAAGAGTGTCATCCGGCGGAATTGCAACAATCCCAGAAATGGAACGTCGTGGATATAGACAAGCAGCTAGGTGACACCTGCACAGGACACGCGTGCAGCAACCAGCGTCAGTTGTAACACCTGAAAACCTACATATCACCTACATAAACTAGATAAAAAGCATTGTGACTCATATTAAATAACAGCTCCTGTGAGTGTCGTCATGTTCCCTGATCTCAGTAATGACTTTGATGAGTGCAATGTTATAATAAGCAAAATAAATCATGGTCAAAGCTACAAAAATAAGACCCAATTTGTAATAAAGCAGAATTATCCATTTAGGTGTGATTTTTTTTTAATTTATTTTTTTTAGGACAAACTGTAACCAATAACTAAATCAATGTGCTCTGTGTATTTTCTATAGTTGTTTCAAAACTTTACATAAAGTTGGTTCTCAGTGGACTGTGTGTCTTCTAGTTGAGCACCTTCACTGACTCCATCCACACATCCTAATGAGTATAGACATGAATCACAAACGAGGACCATGGGAGTGCATTGTGCTGCTGTACCGTGATAATTCATAAGCATTGGTGACTAACACTGCACGACCCTCATGCACCCGCGGTGTTTGAGCCTCGAAGCTGGCCGACAGCCTCGCTTTTACTGCCACAGCACAATGTGGCCTCTTCGCCCTCGGGCCACCGTTTGACCTGTTTATGTTTCTGCAGGAGGAAGAGGACGGCTCAGAGGACGACGGAGACTCAAAGACACAGTTCACCCTGACCGTCCGACCCGACCTCAGCGTGCTCGGCTTCCTGGACCACATGGAGGAAGAAGGGGACGGTTTCATTTCGCCTGTGGACGAACTTTCACCTTCTAAGACCATGACGGACATGAGGCTGTCCAATCTGCACTCCGCCACTAAGTACGTTACTGGAAATAGAGAAGACTGTTCTCACATACTGTAATAACAGTGGTAGTGCATTAACACAAATACTGTATTTAAGTACAACATATTTTCATTTAATATTACTTTATACTTCTACCTCTCTACATTTCATGTTGTACTTTGTATTCCACTATATTTATTTGACAGCTGGAGTTATTGGTTACCTTTCAGATGTTAGAGTAAAAAAACAAATGATAAGCGTATATAATACAACACATTGTTAAAGATTAAACCAGTGGTTCCTGACCTTTTTGGCTTGTGACCCTTTAAGAGAAAGCAGTGACTAGTTGTCTAGATGTCTATGAGCTGTTCTGTTCCACCGAAGAGACATTTCCTCTTTAAACTTCTCAGATAGTTTCAATAAAACAACAAGTTGACGCCCAGAGAGGGAATTTTTCATTAAAAAAAAATGCAAAGAATAGAGAAAAATTCCGCAAAATGACTACAGAGTTTTGTATTAGATCTTGTTTTTTTGTTTTTTTTTCTTCCGTCCACATTTATCATCTCACGGCGCCCCAGCTTTATCTTGTGGCCCCTTGACAGGGCCTGACCCAAAGGTTGATAACCACTGGACTTTACCTAACTGAAACCTAAAAGTAGGTCAAAATAGCTCCCCCTCGAGCAGCTCCAAAAGTAAAACACTGCTTACACATTATTGTATCAGTATTAACAATCGAATAATGTCTTTAAAAAGAATATCACTCACAGGGGTCATTTTTCTGCAGAGCGAGTACTTAAATATATTTAGCTGAATCGTGAATGCAGGGTTTTAACCTGCAATGGATTATCTTCATTATCTTCCACCACTGTGTAATTAATAAAACCATCGACACATTTAAATATTCTAGTGTGAGATATATAATAGTTCTACTCTTTTTATTTATTTTTTTTTTCTCCTTCTCTCTCACAGGGAGGAACTCGTGGAGCAACTCCAAGAAACCCGAGAGGAGAAGATAAGACTCCGCAAGAACCTGAAAGAGTTTGAGGATCAGTTCTTCAGACAAAATGGAAGGTAAAAGCCAAGATTACAAAAGTGAGAGAGAGAGGGCATGTATATAATGTAATATGTAATAATAATGTAATATAATGAACAGACATTGACATTGTTTTTTGTTTAGTTTTTTACTGCTGAACCTTCTCCGTTTCTTAATGTTTGTTGTCTTGTTCCCACAGAAATGTGCAGAAGGAGGACCGCTCCCCGCTGGCAGTCGAGTACAACGAATACAAGCACGTTAAAGCCAAACTGCGGCTGCTGGAAGTCCTCATCAGCAAAAGAGACTCTACTAAATTAATCTGAGAGAAGAATAAAATACTCTAAAAGGACGTTTAGAGATACAGTCAAACGCATCTCACCCTGTTGAAGAAAAGATCAGATTTTTCCTTCTCACTGCCATCTGTGCCGTTCGTGTTTCAAGCTCGGGGGAACATTTGTTCTGGCGAGCTCAGCTGGGCGTTTCCTCTGCCGCCCGCTGAGAGCCGCCGACTCACCACTGATTCAAAGCGACAGCGTCACCTGCTTCACCTGAGAAATTCCCTTCCAACAAAAACCTCACCTTCATGAGAGGATGTTTCTCCAGGCGCACTCAAAATAACCTGAATCACACTTTTATTGCTAATAATTTATTTCTATCCTTTTGAATGTTTTTATCAGAAGTTATTTTTCTCACGCTTTACTGTAGAAGTCTTAAAAAGAAAAACCCTGTAAGTAAAATAATAGATGTAATGTAAAATCATTGCTATTTTTAAAGAAGGATTTTTGCGATCAAGGTGTATGTGTATTTTTGTAAGGGAGACATTAGTATTTGTATAACTTCAGTCCGCTTAACAGTATACACTAAATTAATAGCTTTCTTTATTTCAGTTCTGATATCATAATATCTGAAATAATCTTGAATCTCTCTAGAAGTTAAATTGAGTATTTGCTCACTAAAATAAGTGTTTTTTAATTTTAATACATCCCAAAGACAGTGACTCAGAGTACAAACTGCGAACCAAAATAGCTCATATTCTTAAAAACAGCTTATTTTTGTGATCACTGGTCCTTAAGCATCTGACTGTATATTTTTATGCATTGACGTGCTTCTTTCCCCATTTACTTCCTGTCAAATAAGCTATTTCTCGTCTTGAAATCACTGGTATGTTTTTGCTCACATTGGTAAACATACACAAACGTTTGTGTGACGACTCTGGAGGACAGAAACCGCATAAGTCGGTGTTTCCTTCTCGTCCGCCCCAGAGCTCGTTTGGTTCTTTTGTAAATATGGATCATTGTGTTTTACGTTTACATTTCTGTGAGCGAGTACATTTTCCTTCCTTTCTCCAAAATGGATGATTTATCAGTGTGAATTTCGTTTTTACTGAATGTAAACACTGGCCAGGCTTAACGAATTTTGAGTATGTACATTTTAGTACATAAATTGTATTTGTATGTTGTATATAATATGAATGAAATCATATTTTTACTGAGCTTTTTTGGGTTGTGTGGATTTCCTTTGTGTGACTGAGTTGATGCAGAGACGTTTGAGGTAAAGAAAATGCATCAGGTGCACAGCACCAAACCATTTTAGGGCTGCGAATAACTATTACTTTTGTTATTGATTAATCTGCCAATTATTTTCTTGATTAACCAACCTATAGTTTGGTTTATAAAATGTCCAAAAATAGTGAAGCATGAACCCAAAGATAATCAGTTTACAATCATACCCTATAAGACAGAAAAAGCAGGACAGGCTTAATAAAAAAATATTTAAGCAATTATTTAAATCTCTATAGTGTTTATGCATGGACAATATTTAGAAGCAGCAAACAGGACAAAATCATGATGTGAAATTCGGTTGAATTTGATCAGGGGAAATAAGGTAGCTGATTTAAAAACTAAGATAAAAATATAAGTAAATTTAATGAGCTACTAAGCTAATGTTAAACATACATCAGTCCAATAATGCAATCATGAAACACTATTGTTTTATTTTAAAAGTTGGAACAGAGAGCCTTGTGTAGATTTGACAAATGTGCAAAAAAAATCCCATTTTTTTATAACAAAAAGTCAAGGGCTGCACAAACCGTTGCATAGGACTATACTCTGCAGGAGAAATGAGCTTTTAATTAGACAAATACTGACTGTACATGTAGAACATGTGAGTGACATGCAGGATAGAGCAAAGCAAGAAGATGAACTGTCCTAAGAAAACATCTCAGGAGAGTCCAGTGTTTAAGACCTTTAGAAGAATAACCCTGATATCACCACTACACCACTGGGCTGTTTCAGGTTGTTATTGCTATTATGGTACGGATGTGTCAGTGTGACCTGTCAGGACACATCAAGTCATTTACTGTCTGAAGTCTCTCTGACACCACCGTACATGTATGAAATATATAAAAAATATATGTATATATGCAAGACCATTTCACACACTTCGCCAATGAACGACCTAATTAATTAAACATCTGTTTGGATTAAGAGGTTTAACTGTAGGAATAAATAGTCTAGCATCAGGGCAAGTTTTGGAACAAATTATATGATGTTACAGTAAATATCAATTGACTATATCCAAAGCAGGTCATCTGCCCACAGGCCCACACTTGTGTCGTCCTACAAATGTCACAATTTCATTATCTGCAACAAACTTCTTACAATTGTAAATTTATATGATTACATATTTAGTATAAAGGACATTTTCGGACATACGTTTATTCGCTTCTGGTTGAGAGCATATACAGAGAGCATAGCCTATATTAACCCGTACAAAAACCTTATTCTTACAATCTACGACAGGAACCAAGTTGTAAAAACGACAGCTATGCTGTTGCCGGGCAAACTCCAGACAGAAAGTTAGAGGTGTTACGGGTTTTACGATGTATTCCGTGACCAATCGGATTCTTTGCACATGTAACAGTTAAATAAGGCATAAATAAAGTATATTAAATTCATAATAAACGTTTGCAGTGGCAATATTAGGCCAAGCTGAAATTTCTTTCCTAATCAGTCACATATAGCTAACACGGCGTAACACGGGTCCAAGATGAGAAATAGTCGGGTACATAGCTAGCTAGTTAATACATCCATGGTACATAGCTAGCTAGCTAACGTTAGCTAACTCTATGTTTTATGCAGAAGCAAGGCGAGTCATTGTTTTGACTTTCTGTTTTTAGTGTGGACTGAACAGACGAGATATATCGTGTTAGTTAGCGGGGTTTAGTGGTTCTAGTAGGAGGGATTTTTTTTTACCGTTGGACAGAGCCAGGTTAGCTGTTTCACACGCTCTCCAGTCTTTTGTGCTAAGGTAAGCTAACGCTAACAATTTACCGACAGACATTGTCATTCTCATCTAACTCTCTGCCAGAAAGCTAATGAGCGTATTTCCCAAAATGTCAAACTTTTTGATGACAATCTGGATTTTGCTTTCACCCAACAACATGCACAGAGACAAGAACCACTAAAATCAACTTTTAAAGTCAGCACGTCATGTAGCTAGGTTTGCTGTAGAAGGCAACACTGTTGAATGCAGGTTCAAGACAAAGTCAGCTCAGCTCTGATCCACAGCTCAAAATATACGAGGGATTGCAAATAGGGCTGGGTACGTTAAAACATTTTCGATACCAGTTCCTGAACAATACTTTCTTGCAATTTTGTAAAAATCCATTTTAACAAAAATAAATTACAACATTAGCTACACATTACGGAACAAATCTTATTTATTTTTTAAGCTCTTTTACACCTATGTGACGGACACTGTAGTCAAGACTATACCACAAATGTGAGCCTCATGATCATCTCTGAGTTTTTCCTGCATGCCTCTACAAGGTATACAGCCAATTACCAGCATTATTAGAGCTTGGTAGAAGCATGCTGCATGCTTATTGGCTCACTGACGCTGAGATTTACGCTGCAATTTGGTATTGAAAGACACTTTTTCGATACTAGTTTGATACCCAGCCCTAATTGCAAATCACATTCACCATGTTTCATCCTGCATCTGCCTGCTGAATACTCTCCCATTGTCTTTCTTTAATTTCAGGCAGAGGACATGCTGGTGTCCACATGGATCAGCAGGACAAACACTCCTCCCAATGTCAAGGGTACATATTATATTCAAAGTGCTATTTACATACATATCCACATTTTATATTTTGTCAAAAAATATCTATTTAATGAATCAAAATCAGATGTATTGTCTCTAGGTAATAACACAATTCTTTAAAGGTAAAAAATAGAATTTAAGGAGTTGAATATAAAACACACAGCTGTGCAAAAAAAAAAAAAAAAAAAGAAGACAAAAATAAAACTACACAAACACCCAAAGACAGAGTTTCTCAACCTCTTCTGGCTTTTCATTTTTGGTCACAAAAGTTTTAGGATCCCAGGTAAATTTAAGTAGGATAATTTTTATTTCAGAACTGTGATATTTTTCAAATATAGATCCATACACCAACATTTAAAGCTCCCAAATTGTCCTAAAAGGTTGAGAAACTTTTCCCAAAGAAATAAAAACAATAATACTGTACATTTTACATAGATAGACCTTTCAGATTTAAGATGTTTAACAATCTTGCGAGAGCATATAAAGAGAGTGACCTTCCTGTGTCCCAAAGTCCCCTATTACACTCTTTTGAAACCGACACAGGGGTCGTATTGCTGTTGAAGTGCATCAAAACCTCCTCAGACCAGGCTGAAGCCCTCGTACTGCTCCACAGCCCGAGTGAGACGGCGACACAGGATCTCTTTGGTCTGGTAGCGGGGCATGTCCAGCAGGTTGTAGCAGGTGTGGGCCACCGGCAGGTAGTGCTCCTCCGCTGTGGTGGACTGGATGACGATACGCAGGCTCTCCATGCCGTGGATGGGGATACGGTCGCTGCCGGTCAGGAACACTGCAGGCAGGAGGACAGAGTTAGAATCAGTTACTAGAGAAGGCTAAACATGTTCCTTACCATGTTCCTAAATGGTAATTAGCTGCATTTATATGGCACTTTAAAGCTTTACAATTTGGCTCTCATTTACACATACACACTCGTAAACCCATTGCAGTGAGCTACCATGCAAGGTGTTGGTATGATCTTGTAATTTTGGGGTTTAGTTTCTTGCCCCTTTGGACACTTTGACATGTGGACAGAAGGAACCGGGGATCGAACCTCCATTCTCTGCAAGATCGCTCTCTTCATGCAGGAACAATTACTGCACATAATAACAGTATTCATAAGATGTTTGAATGCGAGAGTGTGAGAATTGAACTGCCTTGCACATTGAGCAATGAGGCAAATACATGCTTACATAAGAACTGCTTTTTCTTCTCCAGAGGGAACTCGTGGAAAACCTCCCAGAACAGTCTGACTGTTGGATGAGTGGCTGTGTATTCCCCTTTGTAAACAGCATTCTGCAAAGAGAAAGGATGTGGTGGTGAAAAGCTTTTCTCGTGTTGTTATCATTACGAAAATATTTTCTCTCCTGCAGTAACTTCTACACGACATCACTAAAACAAATTCCTCAGCGACGTGTATGCACCTCCACCTACTGCATAAAATGTATATACATTCTAAGTAAATTTCTCCCTTTATTTATCTTACATAACAGTCCCTCTTAGGTTTTTGCACTGATGTTTTGTTTGTAAGCTGCTCAACAGGCACGTCTGGACACACAAGTTGATAACGCCAGTCAAATATGTGAAACCAAATGCCAAGACATCCCGTCTTTGTTCAGA
This sequence comes from Zingel zingel, assembly GCA_023566125.1. NCBI lineage: Eukaryota > Metazoa > Chordata > Actinopteri > Perciformes > Percidae > Zingel > Zingel zingel. The sequence continues at coordinate 18,669,404 of CM042317.1, forward strand.
TGGCAAGCTACAAAATAAGCAAATTGCCAGTATCATTCATATAAACTGTACCAACACACCGATCCCACCAAGCGTCCGGTTAAAAGAAACTATGGGCGTGGCTTAGGTGTTTGTGACGGCCCCGACTGTTAGTTCAAAACAATATCAGCGGATGTGATAAACTGATGGTTCATCCAATCACCTGCCAGGTATTTTTTGAAAGTGCCCGCCCTTGTCAGTTTCCAATGACGGCTTCTCAGATGGTTCTGTGTAACAAACCATCTGGAGCATCAGGTTATCAATGAGAACTGTCCCTGTAAAATAATCTAATAAAATAAAAAATATATATTGTGATTAGTGATATCTATTCTAGGATTTTATTTATTAATTTGTAAATATACATTGTTCATGATTTTAACCTGCTTTGTATCCGTTTTTATAGTACCTTCTTATGTTGTAATTACTGCTGTAATTATATCAGTCTTAGATTATCCTTCTAATCTTATTTGTATTGTGATTATTCTCTTCATATTTTTGTACAGACGTGCATGGTTCCCTGAGGATGGTTCAGTTGGTGATCCTCTGGTTTTAAATGGGAACTATGCAGGTTTTTTTAGCTTAATTTACCTTAACTGAAACGCTTCGGAGTCATTGGAATGGTTATATGACTTTTTTCAAGTTGAATGGTGGCTGTCTCGCTCCCCCCTAGCGCCTGTGAGCGGAAAACCACCCTTGCAACTTTGGGCCGGCGAGCCGCCGGCCTCAGCGTCAGGAAGTATCGCATGATATCAGGTCTCGCGATGTAACGAATTGCTTCACGGCAGTGCACACATACGCCCATTCAGGACCCGGCTAACAAGGTAGCGATGGAGTTTTTCACACTATCGTCATGGCTGGGCCGGCAAAAAAGAAGCAGAAAGCTAGGAAAGCATTGTAGGAGGAACAGAGAAAGAGGAAATGGCAGACTGACCAAGCGAGGAGTCAGACACAAGTAGGCTAAACATAGGAGCTGCCAAATATCTATTCCGAAGCTGTAGGGGGAGCTCTAAAAAGCGAGAAAACAGCGAAGAAATTGCCAAAACTGCATAGCGCCCCTTTAAATCTACAGTGTACTGCTACCAACAGGTCAATATTGGACTTGTCAGTTAGTTTAGGGTTGTTAGTCTTGTTAATCTCAGGGAGTTTGACAGTGAGAGTGACTCAAAACAAATCTCCCCAGTCAGTGTGTGAAAGTTAGCATAATGTAATGAATCATGTGTTACTGCTCGCCACTGTGTAAGGGCTATATACTCCCCCCTTCTTTGTCACTTACACTGTGAGCACCGTGACTCACTTGTCAGATGTTGATGATGTAAAAGTCAAATTTCCAGCTCTGTCCAATGAAACGTGATCATCATCACATCGATATCTATCAGTTTGCAAACACTTGCGTCACTTACTTACAGTCCTTCCATTTCCAAAACATGAGTTTTACATGTGTTCACTGACCAAGAACAGGAAATGGTTTGCCATTTCTACTGCAGGACAGTAACTCAGAACTGTTGGACTCATTGTTACTACAAATATTACACATACAGATTTTTAAACCACACACTGACCTTTTCCATCTCCTCCCAGTTGTAGTTGTTGTTGCCGACCACCATGGCCATCAGCTCTGAGGGCTGAAACAGTGACAGGATATCCCCTCCGCACACCTTCAGGAAGCCAGAGGAGAAGGCCGAGTACTGCTCGCTCACTGAGTCTGAGAACACGTAGCGCAGGTAGGCCTCCACAAACTCCTTCCTGAAACACACACACACACACACACACACACACACACACACACACACACACAGGTTGAATAAACATTTAGATTCATTAACTTGTTTTAGCTGCATTTCCTTCAGTTTATAAGGAAATAATTTATTCAGACTTCAAGGTGGGACTGTAAACACTAGCTTCCTCCTCCATTGTGTGTGTGTGTGTGTGTGTGTGTGTGTGTGTGTGTGTGTGTGTGTGTGTGTGTGTGTGTGTGTGCCATCTCAGAACAATCCCCCTTTTTACTTTTTTTGTTTGTTTGTAAGCCCCCCCAAACAGCTTAATCATTGTCTAACACCCCCCACCCCATTCCTTTATTCAGGCTCACAGTTGATCAACAACCTCACCTCATCCAGCCTAAGTTTGTTTACATACTTCAGAAGTTTCTCAGGTAAATTAAATCCATTTCTATTTCAAATTTTAAAAAAATATACATAAAATTATGAATAAAACATCTGAAATATCTCAATTAGATATATAATATTGCAGCCATAAAATACTATATATAATATGTGCATGTATGTAAAATACTGTGTGGAAAAAAATGTGTTCCTTCAAAGAGAAATTACAGCAGCATAAGGTAGGAAATTTAGACCACGTATTCATCATCAACTGTGGGAAGCTGTGGGTGTGCACACCTTTTTATAGACCTGTGTTTGACTAATTTTAAGGAAAACTTGGAAACATTTTATCCTAAAATATCTTATTATTAGTATGATGACCTCAATATAATCAGGAAATCACTTTGGCAAGAGACCTGAGTAGAGCATAAGAAATAAGTGCAAAGACAAGACATACAGCCTGTCACAAGCAGGCACATACTGAACATGCAATCACTGTTAAAACCAATCACAAACATCCCTCTCTTCAAAAGTTAAAAGTTTAATTACCGTAATCTGATAGAATGGATGAGACGTTCTGTGTAAAAGCCTTTTTAATTCACTCTATTCTTATGATGCAAAGAACTGAAGGGCCATCTTCATAATTCATCAAGAGGTAACTTCTTAACTTAACTACCACTTTCTGGAAAACAAACTCCATAGTAATAACTCTAGCATGACCCAGAAGGTGTTAATTCATTTTAAATCCCCCCCCCAAAAAAAAAAAAAAACAGGAAAAGCATGGAAATACAGATGCAAGATGCTCCAAAAAATATAGTTTTACTGAGAAAACCTGCTCTTTAGCTTTGTATAACAAACCAGCACACGTACAAGTCCTACCACATCTTTAAAAATAACACTGTCCAACAAAACAGATCACATCCTCATGAAGCCCTGCAAACACAAACACTGTGATGAACTAACCTTCAGTCTAAATCAATAAGTCTCCTTTGGTGCTTGTGGTGTGGATGTTTTACACCACAGCAACAACAAATGCCTTTAGCAATTCTGTTATTACAGTGTTATATCCGAGTGTTGAGGGGATTTTGCAGGAACAACTTGGGTCACTGCGGCTCTGGCCATCTGTTCAGCACCAGCAGTCAGACATGTTGACACCGCCCGCCCCACATAACACTGTAATCAATGCCACTGGCACACGGACGAGTTGAAGAAACAGGGCCGCGATGGTTGAGATAAACACACTAAATAACGCTTAAAATACTGAAATTTTGGTTTTCCGATGTTATCAACACAGAACATGACCTTCAGTCGGAACAATGGGCCACGAGCTGCCAGCTGCGTGAGCAATATGATAATCCCAGAGCTGGAAAAACAATATATTTAAAAACCACAGAGTCATCTGTTTGTCTTTCAGAAAGAACAGACTGTAGAGCATTAAAATATTCATGGAACAAGGTCATTCAAAATGGGACATCAAGTGATGGAAAAGCTGATGAATTTATTCTTAAAAAGACTGAATCTGCTGAAATAGTATCTTTAAACTCTCAGCATATATATTTGACGTGTCGAGCTGCCTCACCTGTTGTTTTTGTCCACACTGATGCTCTCTCCTCCAGGAATGAGCTCCTTGACTTCTGTCATCCCGTAGTTCTCTCTGGTGATCTGAGATGTGGACACAACAAATAGTCTTTGATTAGAGTTTTGTAGGTTTTTTGAACCTGCAGGAGTAAAGTGTAGAAAATACATATTTTTTGTTATCGTCAACAAATCCCATAACAAGACCAAAACCAATGATGCATTGATTACTAACGAGCAGAGCTGTAACAATTGAAAATGTTGCCATACAATTCTGTTTTCTTAGAAATGATTGCGATTAACGATATAATTCTCTCTTTCAGTCTTTCAAGTCAGTATTTTTCAAACAAATTAAAGTTTTGAATGACTCCCAGGATACATCTTTTGGTTATATCACTGTCCACTGAGACCCAGATAATGTGAGGTAAACACAAATACACATCCTATGAAGTAAACTTGCTTAAATGAACATAAAATTGACAAAACCATCAACAGTCATACCTCTTAAGGCCTTAGCTAATGTTAGCAATTAATTGCGGTTAAACAAAGAAACGGCGTATCGATATAAGCATTAATAGGATCAATACCAGCGAGAAAAATGAACATTCTGGGGACATGAACACTCTTCCCAGTACTTTTGCTTCTATGCTGCTGTTGTGTACATGCACACCACAATCACCTCGTTAGCTCAAAGAATTCACACAGTGCACATTTTTCGTTATGCACTATTAAAGAATGTTTTGTTTTGTAACATGCACGTGATTAAGTAATTAACAAATCATGGTAAAAGACAAATCACAATAATTCATTTGTTTTCAGAAGCCTATTAGTGATGCATTAAACTCATAAAACATAATATTACTTTAGGTGCTTTTAATAATTAAAAGTATCATATTAGGCTCGTTCGAGATGAGCCAGGTCTGCGCAGAATCGATCACCGGCGATCGCCGCCCAATGCATGCCGGTTAGATTTATGTCCGACGTGTGTCATGTGGGCAACGATAACCTCAAGAGATCAAGGCGGCTGCAGTTTTGAGACGCAGGCAGCTTTTCACCGACTGCAAGACCCATGCGGACCCAGGGCATGCTGGGAAACGCCTGGCTCTCAGCTAATCTAACAGCTGATTGGTTTAGAATCGACTCAACATGATGACATTTTATATAAACTTTTTATAGTTTTTGAATTGGAGGGATTTTAACTGATATTTGTCTTATTTAAAGGCTTATTCTGTACAAACCACGTTCTGTGGCTGATAGTTATGTTTAGAAGTCAGAGAGACTAAATCCGTTCAGATTACGGATCATCTACAGTCTGTTAATTAAAATCATGTCAAATCATGTAGAGCATTTTGACTGCTACTCTGTCATAATAAAAACAACTGGAGACTGTGTATAAGCTGATATATGGGTCTGATAACATTTTATTAAATCGGAATCGGACCACAGTGTTTCTGTCACTTCCTGTTCAGCCTGAAGGCTGCTGGAAACGGCTAGAAACTGTCCGACTTGACAGCGGATTTTTGTCACTGCCTCCGGCTGCTGCCGCCTGCTCTCGTCCACTTTACAGGCGAGGCGCAGTTCATCTCAAACGAGCCTAATAATATTGGCGATTCTGGTGGCCTATGTATTTCATGGTATCGCCCACCACTACCACACACATTATGCTGCTGATGTAAACACTCACCCGTGCACTATCTTTGTATTAATCCACAACTGGAAATAGTCCCCAACAAATGTACTTTTTTTAAAATGACACTCTTAATTTGTGACCTTTTTTTATAAAGATTTACGTGTTCAGTAGAAACCAAAGGGCTTGGATCTGACAGCCACAGACCGGGTAGGGAAGTCGGGAAGTATTAAAGGGTCTGTGCTTGATAACATAACATAGCAGCAGACAAATGTTTGCTATGTAAAGATAAAGTGGAGTAATGGCGTCCTGAGGAGAGAATGAAGAAACTCTCTCTGTGTGTGTTGTAATCCAAGCTTCTCTGTTCTTGATAGCCGGTCCAGCAACACATGCATGTTGGTGCATGTGGCCGTGACAAAATGTAGGTATTTTACGTATTGAGGAATGGTCTGTGAGAGCAATGTGGAGGCAATCCCTCTCTTTTCAGTATTCCGAGTACAGCCCCTTTAAGAGATGGTCAGATTGTTTTTTTTGGTATTTGTTGTGAGATTTGTTAACAATAAGAAAAACCTTATCCAGGTGAAAAGTTACACTTACAGCAAAGTTGAGAAGAAATGTCTCCTCCACATCACCTCCTTCATAATCCAGAAGTTGTTGTAGACTCCTGCAGAAGAATAAACAGAGTGGATGTCTGGAAGAAGCAACACTATTAACACATGATCATGTCAGTGGTGGAAAAACACAAGTTAATAATCTTATTAGTGTGACGTTATAAACCAAATGAAAAGGTGAAGGCCAGAATCACCATCATCAAAAAAGTTCACCGCGCCATGAGATTAGAAACTAATTAGTACATTCCATATGAAAAATAGCTCCTTCATGCATACCGCCATCATGCATAGCTGAGGACTTTGTTGGTAGATGTAATCATTTTCATTTCAGAAATATCTGCAACACTGAGGGATCCTACATCTGTTTTTTTGCAGATTTAAATCTGTCCCCGTTTCACATTTAAAATGAAAACCAGGGATCAGCTGTGCCTGTCCTAAAGCTGCATGGATCAAATAGAAATGGTCTGTTACAGTAGATTAAAAATGAAGTGGTGACCTTTTAGCTAATAATACCACAGAACAATGTCAGGGGGAGTGTTGTGTCAGTTTTCCTGCAAACAACATGGATATTTAGTGTAATGGCAAAGAAAATGATAAAATGAAAATTAGTAAGAGGATCAGATACCATAGGCTTACAATTTAACCCCAACTACAGGTAATTTTGCAGTATTTTAAAATACTGAAAGGACAATACAAAATAGAGCAAAGGGTTATTTAAACAATGTCGTATCTCTTTCCTGTCAGTGGGAGGTACCATGTGTGCTGACTTTAGATTTTAAGACTTTTGTTTTAAGTCCAAATAAAAGCGTAGCATATTGGGGAAAAAAAATTAAAATCGAGATCCTGTCCTTTAAGGCGGTATTGTCTTTAAAAGCAAAATTACAGTCTATGCAGCCCCTCTTGTAGCTTGTAACAATAGTCAACTGGACAAAATCTGGCACAAAGGAAACATTGATCCTTCCTGCTCCAAATTCAGTAAAGTTGTATTTCTCAGTAGCAGTCAATTTCACATCTCCTAAAAAAACAAACACTGGTTATGTAAGCAAGTGGCATGCTATGTATGTGTGTGTTTGGGAAGGTTTCTTTATAATTTTTTGCTATTTAGTTAAACTTGTGCAGTACCAGATAGCAAGAATTTCTCTTTGAGTCTATTTCCCCCTATTTAAAATAAACAAAACTAATAACCAAGTATAAACAATAGACAATAAACAAGTTCCCAGTTTTAGACCATTCGGCCTGCGTCAAATTGTGGACACAAGCAAGATAAATTATTTGCAGCAGTTGCAATGTCTAAGAAAAAGTCAACATGTCCCGCACTGCATCCACTCTCCTTTCCAGCTCAGAGGACAGGTTACCTGGCCTCGGTGGGGGAGAGCTCCTTGAAGTCCTCCAGCATTGATGGCACGTTGAGCAGCTTCTTGTAGAGAACGAGTGGGAAGTGGAGGTCCACCACTGTGGAGTTGTAGATGGCCAGACCGCAGATGATCCCGATCAGGTGAAACCAGTTCTGCTCAACAAAACACTGGAAACAAACACAAGGCAATTATTTGACTATATGTGTACTAAAATATGGCTGATTATCCCCTCTTGCTACACTAGTTTGTTTTTGATTCTACTACGTGTTATGAAAAGGCTTCACAAAGCTAATATGTTTTTCTTAACATGCAATGAGCGTGTTTGAGAACTGAGTCTTTTTACATCATTGGCATGTGGATACAGTGTTGACTTACTTTGTCTGAGAACCACAGCAGGTTGGACTCTTTGTAATAAGTGAACATCCCATATACAGGATCCATCAGCTCCTTTAACAGCAGCAGGAAGAACTCTTTAGTCACGCCACCTGCATCCACGGCCTCCTCTCCATCAAAGATCACCTGGATGGAGGGAGGAGAAGAATTAGAAGAGATCACAAAGAAGTACAGAAAAAGATTTTACTTTTATCAAAATTACAGAACTGCAGTGATCTTCAAAACCTAAGGTGTAGCTCTCACCTTGAGCGGTTTCTTGAGGTCCACATCAGAGTACATGGTGAGCTCACGTAGTGTGTCACTTACTAAATGGTCCCTGCGCACATGGAGCACCAAGTAAGGGTTCCTAGCAAGGTGGGGTTCCAGCGTGAGCAGCATAAAGACGTTGTGTAAGTTTGCACCGCTTACTGCCATCTTGGTAACGGTCACAGGTTGAGGTGGGAAAAGCAAGAAAAGAGAGTACATTTCAAATAGATAATAAAAAGACTGAGAACAATCAAATGAATCGTCAGGTGATTGAACTGTATGATACAAGATCACATTAACAGCTGGTACCTGCATTTGCAGTTCAGCGTCTGTTTGCAGCATGGTTGTCTTGGCTCGAGCGTTCAGTATGAACGGGTAGGCACATAGGTTCACTGCGGGAAGGTCACTCTGCAAGGAAACCGGGGAAATGTATACTTACTACACTAATAACAAAAATAAATCTAATATGTCATTTCAGATGTTAAAGTAAATATCAAGTACCTGTGAACGTGGGATTGATCCCGCTTTCTAGAAAATAAAATGAGAGAAAGCAAAGTCATTTGACTCGACTTGAAAGGGAAAAAAGGTCAAGAGCAGCAACTTATTTTTATATATATATATATATATATATATATATATATATATATATATATATATATATATATATATATATATATATATATATATATGATTTTTTTTATTATTATTTTTTAAATCCCTCCAGTGTCGAAGTAGTTATAGGTGCTTGTCTGTGAATTTAAGACATAATTGGACAGCAAGACCTAACAAACAGCGACACACCCAAAAAGCAGTTCTGGATAAAATTCCTCACCGTCTCTGCAGACACTGAGAATTACTGGAGTTGTTTTAAATTATAGTGTGGTCTAGACCTTCTCTATCTGTAAAGTGTCTTGAGATAACTCTTATTATGATTTGATACTATAAATAAAATATAATTGAATTGAGAGAAGTGTGTGTGTGTGTGTGTGTGTGTGTGTGTGTGTGTGTGTGTGTGTGTGTGTGTGTGTGTGTGTGTGTGTGTGTGTGTGTGTGTGTGTGTGTGTGTGTGTGTGTGTGTGTGAAAGAGTAACAAGGAAGTGAAACATTGTCAGAACTCACAATGTCAGCTTTACTCAGAAACCATTTGAGGTAGTCTTCCTGGATGTCCACCAGGCTGGTGATGTCAGGGATATAAAAATGGTTGTACTCCACATGGTTGGCCCTTAAATTTACCTGGAAAAATGGAACAAACACCTGCCTCAACACGGAAGTCCACAGATGATCTCAGCAGCTACCAAGACAACAGGAAAAACACACTGTCATGCAGAACTGATGGCTTGTTTACAGCAGCCGCAGCAGCAGGTGAGCTGTGTGGATACCTGGTGGAGTTTCTCCAGCAGCCTCAGCGTGGCGACTAAATAGTTCTCGTAGAACACCGGTACGAGCAGCGCCTTGCCTCCCGTTAGCATGAATACAACGATGCTCTTGTACATGTCGACCATTCTGGTGAACACGCTGTTGTCCAATAAATACCACCAGTTATCTGCAGGGACAGAGGGAAAAAAATCTAATGAAATTACAGAGCAAATACCTCGCTCAAACAAGAGTTTCTCCTTTGATCTGTCTGGATTTCTCTAATGTTTTTAGCTGTATATATGTACAAACATATATACAGCTAAAAACGTTCTAGTATATTTATGCATGAACCCTGTACATGTGCAATGTGAATAAGCAGGATTCACATTCTGATTGTATACTGTTTTTGCAGGTATCGGTATGCTGATCGATCAATCATCTGAAACACCCTCCCCACCACACCTTTCCGACATCGAAATTAGAGGGTCTGGGGACAATCCAACAACCCACTTCATGCAGCGATGGCCAGGTATGTGTGCAGAGGTGAGAAAGTAAGCAGAGTTTGCAACTTCTCTCTCAGGCTCTCTTCTTTCATTCTTCACATAATTACTAATGTCACTTTTCATGAACACCAAGAATGCCTTTATGGAATGTGACAGTCATTGTGCCTGCCTAAAAATCATTACCGGTATTTGATATTTTGAACTCCGAAATATCTCAACAATTAAAAAAGGCATTTGCTATACACCAAAAAAAATTGCAATGTTTAACAGTGGTGTTTAAAACAATGCCAAGTTTCAAGTTGGTCCAACGCTGATTTTTTTTTTTTTTTTGCTGTGTGGAAAACCCTTTCTTTGTTTTTGATTCTTCTCAAACTGAAGGCTCTTGACCAGCTACCAACTGAGCTTCACCTCTGTAAAGAGGATTTTTCCCAAATATTAATATTCTTTTCCTACTTCCAACGTTAGCTACATGATTGCTGGATATACCAAACTAACTTTTCTTCACTTCTCCTGGAGCACGAGCGGATAGCTGAAAGGAACATTGTGACTTTTGCGTGGAATAAGGTTGGCGAAAAAAAGGCACTACGCTTTTCAGTGTCTATTATTTCGCTAAGAGGAAACTCAACATAACGTAATCTCGGAGATCATTCCTTCACAGCGCTGTGCAATGCAAGAAAATCTCAGAGCTGAACCGGGCAGACACATCAGTTTTCATCACACTCACCCTGGGTCGAGTTAATTAAGAGACCTCTCTCTCTCTCTCTCCTCTCTCTTCTCTCTCTTCTCTCTCTTCTCTCTCTCTCTCTCTCTCTCTCTCTCTCTCTCTCTCTCTCTCTAATTTTGGGGTACAATTTGGTTTTGAAGAATTCTACAAGCAGCAATACCACAGGCCAAGCAATCGGCCCATTCCAAACAGGCACATTTTCAATGGGCTCTGTACTGGTTAAAAAAACAAATTAAATTGTTGTGTGTGCATGCAAGAATGATACCCAATACTTTGCCGGGATTTGCGTCTAGCCGGAGGATGGCCATTGCCAGGGGGATAGTGAGGCGGATGTAGTTCTTGGAGTCCATCAGGGCCGGGTACTCAGACAAGATGAGGTAAATCCTCATGGCCTCGACATCAGGAGGGGAGCGCGGCAGCTGAGGGATCATCATACTCTCAAAACTCTTAGTGGTCTAAACAGAGAGTTGGACACAAAAAGAGGGAAGACATGTATAACATATTGTGTATATTTCTACTTTTAATTACACAGATATAAGGAACAATATTTACTGTTATACGGAGAAAAGTATTTGAAATCTACTTTATTTTGATATGTTTGAAAGCTACAAGCATTATTAAATTTACCAGAGAAATGTATGAAATCATCTTCACTTCCAAAACAGCTTGGATCAAAAAAAAATCAGTCACTAAATTTTGGGAGAGGCTTTTAGTGGTTTGGTATGTGGCCTCAGTCTCCACACAGATTATAATTCAAATTGGGATGAGGTGCATGAACCCCAAACCGATCATTACTGAGCTAATGTTAGAGGTTATGACTCACTCCTGCAGTTTGTGCCATGAATCTACTGCAGAACTTGATGTTCTTTCAAAACAAACTCAATATTCACATATGGATGTTTTCTTATAAACACAAGCTAGAAATCCAATACTGTGTGACAATCCTACAGTTCCTCCTTTAAAAAACCCAAACAGGTAGCTAGTTTGAGTAATGTCAAGTTTTGGCTCAGAAGAGCAAAAGAAACCAAATTGCTGTTACCTTGTGCACAATTTTTAAATACACGTTTACCTGCTCCAGAAGTCCAGAGAAAGCCGGTTTGCTTAGCGTCTCAAATAGCTTTCTGACAGAGTCGAGATCGATGCCTGGGATCTTTGGGTTGGTTTTGAAGTGGGTATCATCACTGAGAAAGCAAACAAACACACGCTTATGCGTTGCCTATCTATGATGTCTCAGTGATCCCTAACAGAATAAAAATAGGTCAGAGCTCACATTCAGGGACTTTGAGGTAAAGCCTCAATCGTTACTTTGGATTAAACACCAACGGTTAGGTTAAACACCCAGCCTAAAGGTATTTAAGTCAATCCCTAAGCATCTCCTGTTTGGCCTGGGAGAGCCAAGGATAGTGAGTATGAACTGATAAACATGCCTGCACAAAGCCAACAAAACCCCTCAGCATGAAGGACAACCACTATTTACAGTGTAAGCCTTCACATTCTTATAGCTCAGGTTACATTTAGTCATAGCACAATTACATCAGATCTGATTTTGTGGAGACTGTTTGCCAAACGAAAAACATTGATGAAATACAATGAAAACAACAAACAAGTTGTAGGTCCCTACCTACAGTATGTATGCATACTTAATATTTTTGCTGACCATGTTTGAATACAGTTTTATTGATGTATTTTTATTCCTACAGTTACCGGCAGCCATTGGTTTCCATTCATTCCCTCGTGGTATTAAAATCAATTAACAGACTCTTGAAACCTTGGCTTAAAGTATTGCCTGGTCCCAGTCATGTACATAAACAAATGGATGTCTGGAGCAGTGGAAAACATCCATTTAAATTTCTTAAACATAACAGCGTGGTTTGCCAAATGGTTAAATGTACTGTAAAGTATATGTGATTTGTGGTAAATGGGCTAAAATGTGCAAAAAGCAACTAGTAACTAATGCTTTAAAATGAACGTAGTGGAGTAAAAAGTGCAATATATGCCTCTGGAATGTAGTGGAGAAGAAGTAAAAAGAAGCATAAAATGGAAATACTCAAGTAAAGTACAAGTCCATTAAAATTGAACTTAAGTGCATGACTTGAGTAAATGTACTTGCATTGCGCAGTGGTTTAATGAGATGAAAATGTTGCGTTAAGTAATTAGTTACTTATGTAAACATGGTGTTTATGTACCTTTCATCCAAAAAGCTGCCGTTCCAACAAGCCGTAGAGGAGAGTTGAATTATGATGTCTCTGTGCACAAAAACATATAACAGAGCCTCACTGTGAAAAATGTTTGACCAAAAAGTACACAGACCATTAAAATATAATTGATGAAACAAAATCAAGTCTTATAAGTAAGACCATTATTAATACTAAACATCTACATGAGAATGAACATTTTATATATGTAGATGTTTAGTATTAATAATGGTCTTTCTTATAAGACCTTCTTATGTGTGTGTGTGTGTGTGTGTGTGTGTGTGTGTGTGTGTGTATATATATATATATATATATATATATATATATATATATATATATATATATATATATATATATATATATATATATATATATATGTGTGTGTGTGTGTGTGTGTATATATATATATATATATATATATATATATATATATATATACACACACACACACACACACAGTGGGGCAAAAAAGTATTTAGTCAGCCACTAATTGTGCAAGTTCTCCCACTTAAAAAGATGAGAGAGGCCTGTAATTCATCATAGGTACATTTCAACTATGAGAGACAAAATGAGAAAAAAAATCCAGAAAATCACATTGTAGGATTTTTAATGAATTTATTGGTAAATTATGGTGGAAAATAAGTATTTGGTCAATAACAAAAGTTCATCTCAATACTTTGTTATATACCCTTTGGCAATGACAGAGGTCAAATGTTTTCTGTAAGTCTTCACAAGGTTTTCACACACTATTGCTGGTATTTTGGCCCATTCCTCCATGCAGATCTCCTCTAGAGCAGTGATGTTTTGGGGCTGTCGCTGGGCAACACAGACTTTCAACTCCCTCCAAAGATTTTCTATGGGGTTGAGATCTGGAGACTGGCTAGGCCACTCCAGGACCTTGAAATGCTTCTTACGAAGCCACTCCTTCGTTGCCCAGGCGGTGTGTTTGGGATCATTGTCATGCTGAAAGACCCAGCCACGTTTCATCTTCAATGCCCTTGCTGATGGAAGGAGGTTTTCACTCAAAATCTCACGATACATGGCCCCATTCATGCTTTCCTTTACACGGATCAGTCGTCCTGGTCCCTTTGCAGAAAAACAGCCCCAAAGCATGATGTTTCCACCCTCATGCTTCACGGCAGGTATGGTGTTCTTTGGATGCAACTCAGCATTCTTTCTCCTCCACACACGACAAGTTGAGTTTTTACCAAAAAGTTCTATTTTGGTTTCATCTGACCATATGACATTCTCCCAATCGTCTTCTGGATCATCCAAATGCTCTCTAGCAAACCTCAGACAGGCCTGGACATGTACTGGCTTAAGCAGGAGGACATGTCTGGCACTGCAGGATTTGAGTCCCTGGCAGCGAAGTGTGTTACTGATGGTAGCCTTTGTTACTTTGGTCCCAGCTCTCTGCAGGTCATTCACTAGGTCCCCCCGTGTGGTTCTGGGATTTTTGCTCACCGTTCTTGTGATCATTTTGACCCCACGGGGTGAGATCTTACATGGCGCCCCAGATCGAGGGAGATTATCAGTGGTCTTGTATGTCTTCCATTTTCTTATAATTGCTCCCACAGTTGATTTCTTCACACCAAGCTGCTTACCTATTGCAGATTCAGTCTTCCCAGGCTGGTGCAGGTCTACAATTTTGAGTAAATTTTGACAGCTCTTTGGTCTTGGCCATAGTGTAGTTTGGAGTGTGACTGTTTGAGGTTGTGGACAGGTGTCTTTTATACTGATAACAAGTTCAAACAGGTTCCATTAATACAGGTAACGAGGGGAGGACAGAGGAGCCTCTTAAAGAAGAAGTTACAGGTCTGTGAGAGCCAGAAATCTTGCTTGTTTGTAGGTGACCAAATACTTATTTTACTGAGGAATTTACCAATAAATTCATTAAAAATCCTACAATGTGATTTTCTGGATTTTTTTTCTCATTTTGTCTCTCATAGTTGAAGTGTACCTATGATGAATTACAGGCCTCTCTCATCTTTTTAAGTGGGAGAACTTGCACAATTGGTGGCTGACTAAATACTTTTTTGCCTCACTGTATGTGTATATATATATATATATATATATATATATATATATATATATATATATATATATATGTGTGTGTGTGTGTGTATATATATATATATATATATATATATATATATATATATACACAGTGCCTTGCGAAAGTATTCGGTCCCCTTGAACTTTTCGACCTTTTGCCACATTTCAGGCTTCAAACAAAGATATAAAACTGTAATTTTTTGTGAAGAATCAACAACAAGTGGGACACAATCATGAAGTGGAACGAAATTTATTGGATATTTCAAACTTTTTTAACAGATAAAAAACTGAAAAATTGGGCGTGCAAAATTATTCAGCCCCTTTACTTTCAGTGCAGCAAACTCTCTCCAGAAGTTCAGTGAGGATCTCTGAATGATCCAATGTTGACATAAATGACTAATGATGAAAAATAGAATCCACCTGTGTGTAATCAAGTCTCCGTATAAATGCACCTGCTCTGTGATAGTCTCAGAGGTCCGTTTAAAGAGCAGAGAGCATCATGAAGAACAAGGAACACACCAGGCAGGTCCCAGATACTGTTGTGGAGAAGTTTAAAGCCGGATTTGGATACAAAAAGATTTCCCAAGCTTTAAACATCCCAAGGAGCACTGTGCAAGCGATAATATTGAAATGGAAGGAGTATCAGACCACTGCAAATCTACGAAGACCCGGCCGTCCCTCTAAACTTTCAGCTCATACAAGGAGGAGACTGATCAGAGATGCAGCCAAGAGGCCCATGATCACTCTGGATGAACTGCAGAGATCTACAGCTGAGGTGGGAGACTCTGTCCATAGGACAACAATCAGTCGTATACTGCACAAATCTGGCCTTTATGGAAGAGTGGCAAGAAGAAAGCCATTTCTTAAAGATATCCATAAAAAGTGTCGTTTAAAGTTTGCCACAAGCCACCTGGGAGACACACCAAACATGTGGAAGAAGGTGCTCTGGTCAGATGAAACCAAAATCGAACTTCTTGGCAACAATGCAAAACGTTATGTTTGGCGTAAAAGCAACACAGCTCATCACCCTGAACACACCATCCCCACTGTCAAACATGGTGGTGGCAGCATCATGGTTTGGGCCGGCTTTTCTTCAGCAGGGACAGGGAAGATGGTTAAAATTGATGGGAAGATGGATGGAGCCAAATCCAGGACCATTATGGAAGAAAACCTGATGGAGTCTGCAAAAGACCTGAGACTGGGACGGAGATTTGTCTTCCAACAAGACAATGATCCAAAACATAAAGCAAAATCTACAATGGAATGGTTCACAAATAAACATATCCAGGTGTTAGAATGGCCAAGTCAAAGTCCAGACCTGAATCCAATCGAGAATCTGTGGAAAGAACTGAAAACTGCTGTTCAAACGCTCTCCATCCAACCTCACTGAGCTCCAGCTGTTTTGCAAGGAGGAATGGGCAAAAATGTCAGTCTCTCGATGTGCAAAACTGATAGAGACATACCCCAAGAGACTTACAGCTGTAATCACAGCAAAAGGTGGCGCTACAAAGTATTAACTTAAGGGGGCTGAATAATTTTGCACGCCCAATTTTTCAGTTTTTTATCTGTTAAAACAGTTTGAAATATCCAATAAATTTCGTTCCACTTCATGATTGTGTCCCACTTGTTGTTGATTCTTCACAAAAAATTACAGTTTTATATCTTTATGTTTGAAGCCTGAAATGTGGCAAAAGGTCGAAAAGTTCAAGGGGGCCGAATACTTTCGCAAGGCACTGTGTGTATATATATATATATATATATATATATATATATATATATATATATATATATATATATATATATATATATATATATATTACAATCTAATACATTTCACATAACACATTTTATTATTGGACTTACTTTGTGACACTGGAATCTGTGCTGTACATCAGTTTTAACCGCCATGAATTTAATCTTTCATAATTGATTGGGGAGATTGATTTGCTGACATTAATCACTCTGAAGTCTTCTGGGGGGACGTAACTCTGCAGAGAGGAAGACAAACAGAGACAAGAACACATCACAAACATTTGGGCTTCAGTCTGGGTTGTGTCTGTTTCCTTCATGAAGATAAAATAAATAGGCCACGCCTGAAGTCTAAATATTTTGCTGCAGAGGCTAAATGTGTCTTTATCAGTGCACATTCCTGGTAATTTGCTAGATATTTGTTGCAGACAATTGCTCCACATACAGTATAGCTCCTTAATAAGAACTGGTAAGAGCTTAGACATTAATGCCACCCTGTGGTGAAACACTGAAACTGAATAAAATGGAAAACAACAAACCAAGGTTATTTGGGGAAACCAGCTCACTTTGCCTTATGCCACTTTAATGACTGTAATGATGCTTCCCCTCCCCTATACAAACAATAAATAAATTATTGATCACAAATAAAACTGATGTCATAATTTAGGCAACACACTTTACTATAATCTTAATTAAATCGCATACCTGGTCATTAGAGTACAATAAGAAGCTATGGTCTCCTCCACTGATGATTTTGGTCACTGTATGTTGTTTTGATCATAATAAAGAAAGGGAAGAGAAACAGCACGTTAGCTGGCCAACATTTTACAACAGTTATTCAGATGTCAATTTTAATTGTATAGCACCTTTCATTACAAGTAAACCCATAGTTACTTGAAGTAGTTGTATTTTTTTTTTATTGTACAGTAAATCATTTTCAACTGCATTTGTATGAAATTATGCTTTACAACTGAACATGACCTTGAGTACACTGCTGATACATAGTTATGAAGGATAAAGGATAATTTATTGTGGATGCATCAAGAGATGATCAAAATCTTATGTGTGTGAAATAGTTTTCAGAGTCATCTTCCAGCCTAAAAAATATTACATTACATTACTACATCCACACATACATTTTTGTTTTAAAACACATAACTTTGGCTACCTTTATGCCTGAAAAACAAAACATTTTAATTCTTGTATTTTTGACAAGATTATATTGATTATACTTCCTATAAAATAGGGAAAGTAGACATAGTAGCCAGGCATTTCAATACAAAAACAAATTCAAGCCACACTCATATCTATCTATCTGTCTGTCTGTGTGTTATGCGCATATCTCTCGAACCGTTAGTCCGATGGATTTCAAACTTGACAGGTGTTTTGCTACGGGCATGAGTAAGTGCAGTGCCAAGTTTGACGTTGTTTGGATTATTAATGCAAAATATATCATCAGTAAAAGAAGCACACATTGGCTTTTGCAGCTCTAGCTGCTGGCCTCTCACACTGCAACACTGACTGAGCTCAGTGTAGGACCAGAGACAGAGAGGGTCGAAGAAAGCAGCAGAGCTTTGGCAAAAAGAGATACACCTCAGACCCACAAACATGTGCAAAGTAGCACTACTTTGGACTGTCTTTGACTTTGAATAAACAAATGACAATTCCCATATTATAATTTAACACATACACCTCTGCTGATGTGTTAAATTCATTAACGATCATACGACACGAGACATCTCTCTCTCTCTCTCTCTCTCTCTCTCTCTCTCTCTCTCTCTCTCTCTCTCTCTCTCTCTCTCTCTCTCTCTCTCTCTCTCTCTCTCTGCACACACACACACACACACACACACACACACAAACAGTCTGGTTCTGGTGGTTGATGAACGCATATATTAGCTCTTATAACCGGCCAGGTGGGTAGCACACTGCCATGAGTTCATGACGCTAATGTCTGATTACTCCACATTGTCATTGTGATATTTTGTGATTAGCCTAGATTCTGAATCTGCCCCGTTCTCTGTCAGGTAAATAAAGTAGTAGGTAGGCCTACTATGTCTTCCTCTGATGTAGACGTAGCCTACACTGTAAGTCAGTAGTAGGCTATACAGTGGAGTAAGTCGTTTGGGGTCCTTCTGTCAGTAATTTTACATTTTACAAGAATTCTACAAGCAGCAATACCACAGGCCAAGCAATCGCCCGTTCCAAACAGGTACATTTCCAACGGGCTCTGTACTAGTCCTGTAAAGTGAGCACAAAATCTTCTTCTTACCTGTACAATGGACATTTCCTGTCAGGAAACTGGCCTTGACAGGTAATGGGCTCCTAGCATCCCCCCGTATTCCTATGCCCAGCTGGCCATGGCTGTTACAACCAAACGCATACACCACACCAGAGGAAGGCACAAAGGCCAACGTGTGGTGCCTGACAAAAGGGAAAAAGCAAGATTTAGGATGCAGGGGGACATAACCAGCCTCTAAAACACTGATTTAATTAGTTACAGTCTAATTTAAGGCAATCCAATGACCCTGGAACTCATTTGTGATCTTTTTATCTTTAGTTTTTGTGATACTGTGTCAGAAAGGTGTTCAATCAACACCTCTCTGACACACTTTAAGCTTCACAAAGACAGACATGCATTGAGTTACATCAGATTGTACATTTGTACCTAAATGGTGAACAAAAGTTCTGTAAAGGTTTAACAGTACCTGCCACAGGTGATCTGGGACACCTCAGAGCCCATGAGCTCCACCACTCGTCTGGGTAAAAGTTCGTTATTGGTGGAGCCATGACCCAGCTGACCCCACGAGCCTTCACCAAATGTAAACAAGCCGCCATCCTGCCAGAGACACAATACAGAATTATTTTTGTTGTTGTTTGAGACAGAAATTCTTGGCATAGTTAGTCAAAGTAAAATACTGTTTTTCTAAAGGATAACACGTAAAGGTTGTGTCAAGGTGCATAGAAAGAATACTCTAACCCGAACCAATTATGTAACAGCTGACCAAGCAGCAACTGACCAAACTGGACTATGTAACATTTGGTGGCATGCTAATGGAGGCAGCAGGATATGCTTATAATATGTGGATATTTGAACCGAAACTAAAAAGCTTTGTCTTTATCCGTACCTTTGTGAGGGCTGCTGTATGTTCCTCTCCACAGCTGATGTGAACAACTTTTTGAGATCTCAAAAATTTGATGTGGCACGGAACAGCGCGATCTGAGGAAGGGAACATAAACATGCAAGCAAGGTCACACTGTTCTACACTGTTTGATGTAATAACAAAAGAGTGGTACGACTTAGAGGAACATTACTGAATTCTGCATTTGAATGTTGTATTGTAGTGGCCATTATTCTGTGACTTTGCTGTCCAACAGGCATTTTTTTAAACTTCCCATATATAAACACTTAGTGCTTCTATGAAACATATACACTCCTCTATCCAGTGTCAAAACAATACTGTAAGTGCAAATGTTAAATCTACATAATAATACATAATTTATATCTTTTAAATAGCAGTGTATGGCTACTGATTATTACCTTGTTTATCATTGAGACCCAGTTGTCCAGCTCTGTTCTTGCCCCAACCAAATACAGCTCCGGACAAGGAGAGAGCAAAGTTGTGGTCTCCCCCGGTGGTTATCTGTGCAAAGGGAATACCAGCCAGAGACTTCAGGGGATAAGGGAGCAGCCTGCTGGGCTCTCCTTTCCCCAGACCGAGCTGACCGCTAGTGTTCTGGCCCCACGTGAACAGCTGGCCATCTGAGAAGCAAAAATAGGTAACTGTATACAACATTTGTTTGGTAATGTGGGACTATCTAAAACTGATTATATATTATTTTTTTTAATTACAGGTGTGTCAGCCTATCGCTCTCAGCCTTTGTGATTGACAATTCACAGCTGTCGCCGTGGAGGCAGCTGTAGCCGTGTTCCTGCCCTACGCCCTGCTGTGCCCCATTACACCCTGCAACGCCCGGCGTCGACTTGCTATGTCCGGCCAATGCCCTGCCACGCCCTGTTACGCCCTGCTGTGCTCTACGACACCATGAACTATTACAACTACTCTAGTCATTATCTTTATTGTGACTTTTTATTGCCATTGTTCATCAAACCCCCAACCGGCATCGTCAGACACCGCCTACCAAGAGCCTGGGTCTGTCCGAGGTTTCTTCCTCGGGAGTTTTTCCTCGCCACTGTCGCACTTACACATTCATGCATGCTCTTGGGGGAATCACTGGAATTGTTGGGTCCTTGAAAATTACAAGTGTGGTCTAGACCTACACTCTATCTGTAAAGTGTCCTGAGATAATTCCTGTTATGATTTGACACTATAAATAAAATTGAATTGAAATTGAATTGAATTCCTAGTCCTACCTCAGCTCCAACCAATGGTCAAAGTATCCCACAGAAAGAAATCAAAATCAACCAAAATAGGGAACCAAAATACAACGCAATTTGTCAGTCAAGATGAAATTGAGATGCATTCTAATGCAAAGTTTAAACTGGATATGGATAGAGTTTGGACAAACAGTAGATGGATACAAGAGTACAGACATAAATGGTGCTGGTGTGCTATGAAGAGATTGTGTCTTTCAAACCTCTAGAAAGTGCAATGCAGTGCTGATTCCCACACATTACTTGAGATATCCGGTGGTCACATAGCCTTTTAACCAACCTAGGAAAAAAGAAATGTGTTAATCAAACTATAAAAACCACGCCCAAGGCTACTCAATGTTCAAAATTACAAATTACAGTGAAACAACCTCCGTTTTCAGTTGTCAGGAGATGTCATTAAATGCTACCAGTGACATGGTTAATGTTAGGCGATTGTCCACGGGTAAGGGACCTAACTTTGTCGGCTTCAATTTTTTTTGTGAACATTTCTAATTCATAATATACAAGCTAACTGTAAGGCCAGCCGTAAGAAACTACTTTAGGGTCTACTTTATGTTTCACTATCCTACAGCAGGCAATTCGCTGCATCTTAACAATTAAACAGTGGCTGGGTTGGCTTAGTGGTAGAGCAGGTACACATATACTGAGAAGGTTTATGCCTTGACGCAGAGGTCCAGGGTCCGAATCCGACCTTTGACGATTTCCTGCATGTCTTCCCCCTTTCTCACCTAGCTGTCCTGTCAAAAATTAAAGGTGGAAAAGCCCAAAAAATAATCTTAAAAAAAAAAGTTAAATAAATGTATAAATCATGGTTATTTTCACATTCTAATTCCATGTGAACAGAATATTTCATAGCATTGTTATTTTGGATGTAAGGATCCCTACAAATTGAACCCAGTCGTAATGCTTATATCCAAACCTCCAATCTCTTCAAAGTCATTTTCGTGCAGAGGTTTTTTTCACCTGTCAGGCTAAAAGCTTTACTTCCTCTATGGTGTGCTACTAAATCACCTTGGTATTCGAACAGCCGCCTCTGCAGTCCCCAGACCAAGCTGGCCCCCTTCACCAGCTCCCCACGCAAACACTTGACCCTGTTCATTCACCGCCATTGAATGGGCCCGACCACTCGACATCATTGTTATCGTCTGAGTATCCAGAGCTCCTACAAGCTCTGTGGAGAGGAGGAGGAGCGTCAGACGTCAGCAGTTTCATGACAACAAAAAAATAGATCAACGTATGAAGAGTATGTAGAGAGAGGAGGTAAATGCACAGATTTTTTTATTGTCAAGCTACCATCTCATTTGTTACGTACTAGCCTGGTCTATGATTGTCATACATTTCCATTCAATTCAATTCAAACAAATTTATTGATCCCAAAAGGGCAATTCAATGTTGCAGTCAACCAGTCACATAAAAATAAATATACAACCATAATCCAACTTAAGTGAAGTAATAAATACATAAATTGAAGCATTATGCATCCCCAGGATTACAAGCTCTGAATGTTACAGGTTGCTGCCATCAGCAACATTTAAGAGCCTAATGGCAGAAAGAATGAAGGAATTCAAGTATCTGTTGGTTTTACATGGGGGGGGCAAGATAGCGCCGCCCTAATGGCATTAGATACTGTAGCTTTTCAGTTAGCAAGCTACAGTATCCAAATGGTATTTTATTTTAGGATCTTTTGAAACAGAGAGCATTAATTGCCCTCATGGACCCAACCCATGTGAGGAATTTAGCGTGGGCATTTTGTCTCATCTTTTGGACCGCTCAAACTTCTATAGTTCCCAGGCCGAAAACAGACTGTTTGTGTAACATAATATGACCTAAGATTTAAAGGCTAGAGACGTATGTATGATACTATCCATGCACAAAAAATATCTAAGTCGTCTATGCTTTTAATGTGCGCTGTAAAAGTGGGTTTGTCTCTGCAATAATCCGTGTCACACACATTAGAGGGATGCAGTAGGAAGCAAGCACATGTGAGGAGGACATATTGTATGGTGCAGATAATCAGAAACTGTCACAGTGCTGTTGGTGCACCAATTTCCTGTTTGGTTTCTGCTATAGAAATGGTTTATAATAGAGGGTTTACTGGGTTAAAAATGCTGCAGTTGCTTAGAAAGGTTACAGATAGGCAATCATCTGATACTGTGGTTTAATTAGAGCTTATACTACAATATGATTTAAAAACATTTAATTAGCAATCTACATTGTATAGGCTTATTCAAATAATATATTTAAGTAACAACACGTGCCTGATGGAGGCCTAAAACATTATCAAGTGTTAAGTGAATAGAAGTGCTTTACAACCTGTGAGATATATATCCTACACATTTGTCAGGTGGTAGGTATGCAAGAACCTTCTATTGAATATGTCTATTTATTTGCTCAAGGTCCAGTGATTCCTGAATTTATTAATCGTTATTACAGCTTCACCCACATGGTTATACAAAGTTACAAAAACTTCCACCCACATGATACCAACACTGACCCACCACTGTCTGCAATCACTGCCAAGCCATGAGAGTGTTTCAAACCTCCTAGAAATGTGTTTTGTGGCTAGTCGTTTCATTTGATGTTCCCAATAGAACCCACTCAGAAATGGAGGCACTTGTGCATTTATACTGATACTCTCCACAGTTTGCTTTGCATTTAAGCACATTTTATGTATAATACAACTACATAAAGTGCATCATTTGTGAAGCTTCTGGATTTGCCTGGTTTTCTTATGCTTAGTAAGAGTCATCCAGATTGTGTAATATCTAGCAGCAAAACTAGTTTTACACAAAGATAGGGTTACCTGGAAAATCATAATGTTGGGTGTAACTCTACAATAGTACGTCCAGTTGCAACTTCTATGTAATATCTCTTTTATTTGAATGTTCATATTCATATCTTCTAATAATTTACGTATTTGAGATTTGAAACCCAAATTTGTCATTTCTAACACCAATGTTTGCTATACAGAAACAAGACTATAAGAGTTTACAGCCATGCTAGCAGCTCTATGAGGCTGATCCTGGGCACAGTGTTACTTTGAGCTAAATGCTAACTCCAGCATGCTAACATGCTCACAATGACAATGCTACTATGCTGATGTTAAGCAGGTATAACGTTTGCCATTTTCAATATCTTAGTTTGCTATGTTAGCATGCCAACATTCACTAAGTAGTTAAAGTAGCACTACAGTACAGCTGAGGCTGATGGGAATGTTAGTAGAATTCTTCCTCTAAGGACCATGAATGTCTCTACAGAATTGCATTGCAATCCATCCAATAGTTGTCGGGATATTTAATCTGGACTGAAGTGGTTGACTGCCTGAGAGGTCAACACTGCCATCCCTAGAGCCAAGCACTAGCAATACAAACAGCCCTTATAAACACACCATGTCATGTCCACCCACATTCTCACACCTGTTGTAATGCCGTGTTCTATTTACCTCGGAACTCGGTTGCCACAACTGGGAATGACGTCATACCCGAGTTGAATGCGTTCTATTTAAAAGTCGGATTTTCATTGTTTTCATTAGCTCTAGCCCGGTTAGCTATTGTTAGCAACCAGTTGATAACAACGCATTACGCCGTTTTTTGTGCATGCAAACAATGTAACAACATGTCCACAGATATAAGTTGGACATGCCTGTGTGAACGAGTGATTTAATGAGACACAAATAAGACAGAAGTGCTTATAACTTTATGTTACTGCAGCTTTCATAACCGTTGATACAGGGGGCAGCCCTGTTGGATTTTGAACTCGCGCTACTGCAAGGTTGTACGAGTAGTGCTCAACATATAGATCTTCTAAAATATGCATTGTAAATTCGTAGTAAGATTATACACTGTACCTAATTGGATTGTATTTGTTCTGTTAATTAAAAAAATAAAATAAAATAAAAAAAATAGAGCTCAACAGTCCCGCCCCTACTCTGAGAGACCTTGGGTTCCGGAAGTAAATTTCCCATTCATTTCTCACATTCACGTCTGGGAAAATCCGTATATGAAGAGTTTTAGAACATGCTTTAGGCTAACCAGGTGGGATGTGACTCATAAGCATACAACGTATCATTTCGAGTAAAAAAACGAACAGAAAATCCCCAAAAAGTCAAAGGTACAACACTGTGTACACATCGTCATCTTAGAGCGAAGGAACTACTCATCCCATAAACCACTGTGCACCACTGAACAAAGGAAGCTAACGTTAGTTTAGCTAACAGCTAATTCGGCTAACCGCTATCTGAGACAGCATGTAATAACTTTAAAAGACCCTCAAAATAAAACCTGAAAATAACCGTTAACATATATAACGGCTGTTACGTCAGCTGTAGACGGCTTTGTCCAGTGTTAAGTTTGAGTTAACGTTATTTTACACTGAATCAAGCTGTCAGCTAACGGTTAGCCGAATTAGCTGTTAGCTAAACTAACGTTAGCTTCCCGGCAGAGGCTATCGTCAGAAGCGTGGAACAGATCGTGATTCGTGCAGTGTCGTCAATCCTCGTGTCGGATCGTGCAGGCAGCAGAGATTGGGAACTGACACCCTCCTCACCAGCATGAGTTCCACCAATCAGAGGCATCACTGTGGGATTGTTCAGGATTGTGGGTAATGAAGTATTTATCCAAAACATCGCGAATAAAAGACCTTTATCTCTAAACAAGGTTAGTGCCCCGTGATTTTTGGCGTCTATATGAGCATATACAATCGCTTAGTCATGTCCGCAAGCTGGTTTTAAGTCTACCATCGACGGTTACGATTTTATGGCTTATACTGCAAATGTCAATGGAGAAATTGCATTGTATTTTTACTTCCGGAACCCGCTGTGGGCGGGACTGTTGAGCTCTATACAAGTTCCGTGGTAAATAGAACGCGGCATGACTTTCCACTCACACCTACTGAAAACAGTGCAGCAGGGTGGTGCAACTGCCTACAACTTGTAATGATTAATCCAAGGTCAGTGAATCTGCTGTTCACGTTGAAAGCTTACCTGGGGAGGTTCCTGGTTTGTTGTGGCCCAGTTGTCCACAGCTGTTAGAACCACATGTGTACACACTACCATCATGCAGCAGGAACATTGAGTGTTGCCCTCCACAGGCTATCTCTTTCAGCCCCCTGCCACTGAACACATGACAGTTCCTTGGCTCAAACACGGGGTCCCTCTCCATCACAATACCCAACTGTCCATCCTTTGCATTCCCCCAACACAGCATATTGGCGAGGGGCGTGGGGATGAGCACCAATCAGAAGAGGCAGAGTGAGAGACGGCCAGATGGAGGAAGACAAAAAATGTTCAGGCTTTAGAGCAGCCCCGCTTTCTCCTCTTTATGTAAATTCCAACCCTGGAAGAAACAGAAAACAGGGTAATTATGACATCTTTCTTCATTAGGAACTCATGATGATCACTGTGCTCCATGTGTTTATTAAGAATAAAGTATATGGGTCTAGAGGTGGATATGGCCGTGTGTAAGAATGATGTAAGCCGTATGAACAGAGAACAGGGCAGTGTGTTTAAATAAACCCTGTCAGTGTAATCCCGGCTTAAGCAGCTCCAAGCAGTCCCGCTTTACTGTCAATCCACATACAATACATGCATGTTACTGACTGAGTTAGCCAAGGGTAATGAACAAATATGAATAGAAAATAATAAGAAAAAATTAAAATAACATATATAAGGAGGCAGAAAGACAGGAGAGGTGAAAGCAGAATGGTACTGAACGCAAGAATCTGTCACCTAATCAAATTCATTGGAGGCTATAAAACCAGGATGACCAAATAAATTCATATCAAGGACAACCACAGCTACACTTCAGACCTCTTACCCCAATTTAATCACTTTTATGTCCATCTGACCCCTGTCTGAATAGTTTCCACTGTAAATAAGATTTGTGTGAACAGAAATATCATTGCCTGCAATAAATCCTATAATAATAATAGTAATAATAAAGTTATAATTAAAGTCGCAACAATTAGTTGATTCCTTAATTAGTCAACTGACAGAAAATT
Organism: Zingel zingel; assembly: GCA_023566125.1. NCBI lineage: Eukaryota > Metazoa > Chordata > Actinopteri > Perciformes > Percidae > Zingel > Zingel zingel. The sequence goes on from CM042317.1 coordinate 18,696,303, forward strand.
AATCAACAAATATTTTGATAATGCATTAGTTGTTTCTTGCTTAATTTCTTAAGCAAAATAACAAAACATTAACTGGTTCTGACTTCTCAAATGTGAATATTTGCAGGATTTCTTAGTCCTCTATAAAAGTAAATTGAATATCTAAGTTTGAGACTACACAATCAGTTTAAAGATGTCAACTTGAACTCTGGGAAATTATGATGGGCATTTTACACTTTTTTGTTAATGGAGTAAATAACAGGCAGGTTAATTAACAATCAAAATAAATGTCTAGCGTTAGCCCTAGTTAAGATGTTTACTTTTTTGTTAAAACTGTTACATATCAACAATGGGAGGACTAGATATTTGAAACACCTCTCAGTATTTGGTATTTTATTAGGCCTTTTCTTGTTATTTGATTAAAAAAATCCCACTAGATTTTTCTTATTTTTTATGTTTGTAAAGCATATAGCAAATAAAGGTAATAATTAGTCGTAGCAGTAGTATAATGCAATACAACTCTACAGCACAACAATCTGCATCCTCTAAAATTACCATAAAGTTGAACCAACAATCAAAGTTCCTCTACAGTTTGAGCAAAAAATGTTGGCTGTATTGTATTGTACACTGTATTACATATTGAAAATGAACCGTAAGACCCCAGTTAGTAAACACTGCATTATACATGAATAACTCTATTATAGCTCACAGTCTCGCATAGCCAGAACTATGTCACCAGCGCTGTGTCAGTGCACAAGTTAGCTTACATAGCTTGCTATAACACCCCTAACTTGGTTTTGAGTTCCTAGGAGACAGTTTTAATTCATGTTTATAACAAGCGGGCTATTATTAGTATTAGCAAACATTGCAATCAGAATTTACTTAATGTAAATCCCGTTAGCTAGCTACCTCACCTGTGTTTAAGTGTGAACTGTAACTTAAATGGTCCAGCTATGTCATCGTGTATTTAAGGTTACGTTAGCTTGATGCTGGTGAAAAGGTGAAGAGGAGTGGCCTGCGTTGTGTAGACATCTTTAACATAGTGTGCAGGCGCAGCTAAATATCTCCACTGACATTAGCTCGTTAAACAGTAAATTAACTAAACCAAAACAGACGGCTTGATGCCCCGCACAAGCCATTATAGTGAATAGTTAGCTATTTAACCCTAGCAAGCCTCAGAAACGCTAACTATCCGTCTATGGCTAAAAACACAGAATTACACTATTTAACTGATGTCTAAGTAAAACAGTGTTGTAATATGGCTGGTTCATCCAAAAATAAAATATTGTGTTTACCTGGACATATGCATTCTGAAATGGGGCGTCTGGTTTCGGGTTTAGCTCAGAAAACAAACAAGGAAGTAACACCGCTGCTTACGTCACTGCAGGGAAGCTGCGATCAAGCCTGCGATTGGCTTGCTAATCAGGAAGTGCAGGTGTTGTAATAAATTCTGTGACCCATCACTGGTAACCGTTTTCTTAATACATCCATGCCCTCTAATACATCTATGCCCATCACGTTCTGTGATCTAATTAATTTAGCTCTACTATATATTTCCAGTGCAAACGTTTCTATTTTACTGTATTTTGATAGCAGCTTTTGCAAAATGGTGCCCCATAGTATTTAGACATGTTATAGCTGTAAAGAAAACTTTGTAAAAACACCCACACACTTGCATCAGTCACTTCATACCTAGTCTTACAACGCCAGCTGTAGCAGCACTACTTCCTACCTTACCTCGTTTTACTGGTCACCATAGCCTGACTACTTGCGCCTTACAACATACTCTGTATATATACAGTAAATATCATCAGGGACTCGAAAACTGCTACTGCACTACTTACACTCACTTATTCATACACTTTAATTTATATTTTTACTTTTCTTATACTCTCATTTATATTTTATATTTATACTTGTCTATTCTTTTATAACAGTCTTGTATAGTAGTCCTGAATATTGCACTATTGTACATGTTTGCACCTGGATTTGAATTTTGTTTGTACTCTTGCGCCTTGTGCGTCTGAATGTTTGCTTTCATTCCCACTGAATGTTGCATCGTTCATATTTTTTATGCCATTTAGTTTAATACTTAAAGGAGTTGTCAACTGAATGGAGTCCTATTAGCAGCAGAGAGCAAAGTTGATTTAATTTACAATCTAATCAGGCGGAGAGGCATCTCCAACAAGACATTGCTCTAATATAACTGAGGTACTGTAAAGCACAGACACCAATGTCTGAGATTACACAAATTGGCTTCTCGGAAGTTTCTGGCTTAATTGTGCAACTGAACTGGTTATTATTGTGTGACAGTCCATAATATTTGGATAAAGTTTCAAGGGGAAAAAGTTATAGTTACCCTAATCTCATGTTTTGAACATTGATGACTTGACTTCTTTTTGGAGAAAAAAATTGAATTTATTTTACAGTGATGAAAAAGAACATTTACTTTATGAAGCAGTGGGCTGCTGTAAGTACCCAGTTCTTATGAATAAGAATACCACCACACAGGTATGGAAGAGTGTGGGTTCTGGACAGCTGGCTGGGCAGACATGAAACCGGTTATGGTAGATTAGGGTAAACACATAGGGTTAACATACTGGACTCAAATTAAATACTTCTATGACTGGCTGCGAAATGCCAAAGTTGCCGATTAGTGATTGGTGCATACAGCTGTCATTAATCGCTTCTTGGACCAATCATCTGCACTGTGAGTGGGGCGTAAAAGGAGGCGTCGATTTTCCCAGACTGCTGAATGTTGATTGGCGCAGTCACATCACAGGCCGTATTTGATAACATTGAGGAGGATACAAATCGGGACAAGACGAGGGCGGCGGCGGTTCATAGTGAGATTATTTCAAGAAACCAGTAGAGGACTAAAGCGTATTAATAAATCTAAAACATCAAAGGTATGGTTTTAGTTGACACACCACTAAAAAGGTGAAGGATATCGTCTCGGTAATGTTGGACAAACTGCGAACTTCTAGCTAATGCTGGCAACCTAGCTAGCTAGTCAGCTAAAGATAGCTATCGTAGCTAGCTAGTTAGCTAGCTAGTTAATGCTAACGCCGCCAAAACGAAAAGCTACTAACTTGTTTGTCCAGCTGCTCTTTTCATAACTACGATATGTATATGCTATTTATGATGATTAAAATGTTCTTACTGAAACTCGGGCAAACCCCATGTGGCACTTGTGTTTATATAAGCAAGCAGCTTTATGAGTGTCAAGAGTTGCATCATTCATGTATTAACGTTGACCTTAACGTTAATCTTAACGCTACTTTAAAAATGTATCTTTATGTAACGTTAACGCTACTGCTACATTTTGTGAGTATTATTGTTGGATAGAAAGGTCGTATATTGATTGTATACATTGTTTATTTCCCAATTGTGTTTTTTGTAACGTATGAGCACTGTTTGCAAACACATTAATATAGCAAGGTGGATTTCATAATATGTTTTTAATTATGATCAATGGACAAACACAAAGTGCTTATTTGCCATCATTAAGACAAACACTTTCAGGTATACATGTGTAATAAGGTTATTTGGAGTCAGATTTTAAAGATGTGAGCTCATGACCTGTTTGGCTGCAGCTAACTGTCTTAATTTTGTATTATTCTTATGATTATTTTGTGTGTAATTTGTCAAATATCAGAAAATATCTATCACAATTGCCTGGGCCTAAAGGAGATAAAACCCAAAGATAGTTTGTTAAAGAAAAGCCTCACATTCTAATATAAGACTTAGAACTTTTTTTATCCCGAGGAAATTGTTGTGCAGCGGTTGCTATATTATGTGTGAAATAAAGTATAAACAATAAAAATGATTAGTATGTTGCAAAAAGTGAATGTACACAATGGTAAAATAGTGAATATTTAGCATTTATTGCTTGGAAAAGCTTAAATTCTGTCAATCAACTAACCAGCCCCTATCTTTTCTTAACTAGGTCACTGTTAAATTCCTTTTGTAGAAGTATTTCTAATTTGACGAGATCATTAAGGCAAGTAGCACAGAGCTAGTGGCAATAGCTGCAACATTTGAGACATTCTGGTTCTGTGGGGCCCTCCTAAACAAACAAACAAACAAACAAACAAACAAAGTCTTTTGTAAGGGGACATTAAATTCTGCATCCAGTCTAACAGAGTTTTCTTCATCGTTCGGACAACAGATCCCTCTACCTCTGTATCCAGTGCTTCTCCAGTGTTTGAGCTGTCAGGGTGATGTCAGCTGCCTGCTTTGCGCGCCTGGCAAGGTGCAGTGGTCTTCATGTGGGACGTAGTGGTCTTTTACAGATGACCACAGTCCCAGGTCCATTCCAGCAGGACAGAAACCTCCAGTTCACAATCTTCCGGAGACAACTTTACAGCCCTTCAGGAAAAAGGCACAGCAACACGCGCTTTGATGCAGACAGCAGTGGCCAACCCACTACTTGGGATTCATTTGGAATCTGGGACAATCGTATTGATGAGCCCATTCTGCTGCCTTCCAGCATTCGCTATGGCAAGCCCATTCCCAAAGTCAACTTATCAAGGGTAGGCTGTGCCTCGCTCATCGGCCAACGCAAGGAGAATGAAGACCGCTTCCAGGTCTCCCAATTGACTGACAGCCTCCTCTACTTTGCTGTGTTTGATGGGCATGGCGGGCCAGAAGCAGCTGACTTTTGTGAAAAATACATGGAGAAATTTATCAAGTAAGGAATTCAATAAATATGTTGTTATCACATATCTGTACCAGTCATCGTCACAGGAAATTAATTGACTGATTAACAAAATAAAAGTTGCACCTTTTGTAGCTGATGTACTGATCAATGTGGTCTTTTGGTTGTTATCTTAGGGACCTTGTGGCAGAGGAGTCCAATCTGGAAGTAGTTTTAACGAAGGCCTTCCTTGAAATAGACAAAGCTCTTGCAAGGCACCTGCATTTCTCTCCAAATGGTACGTTATTTCATGTGACATGTCCATAGGTGTACTGTGTATATGCATACACACATGTATTTATGTAATGACACTTTTTTTTTTCTTCTCTCTTCGAAACCTAACTTACTTATCCTACATAGGCTTTGATGCCTTGGATTTCCCAACTGATATGACCCAAGCACTTTTGGTTAGAGGTCTGTCATTTAACCCAAAGTTACTTATTAACTGATGAACAATAAACCAGCTACAAGTAGAGCAAACACTAGTGCTTCACCATGCATCTACATATACAGAAAGGCAACAAATTAAAGGAAAAACGGAGTACTTGTGTGGATAAACATAACAAATGTGTATCGTTCCATGAGGAGTCACTGAATGGTTTTTGAGGAGTATGAAAAAGGTGTGAATCATATGCTATGATCTTCACAGTCACTAGATCTCAACCCAGTTAAACACCAGTGGGAAATTGTGGACTGGTGCGTTACAGTGCGCTCCACCACCATCAGAAACTCTAAATAAGGGAATATCTTTCAGTAGCGGTCCAGGGATTCTAGGCCAACAACCACTGAAGCTGTTCGAAAGTTTTGTGGTGATCCAACACTTTACAAAGACAATGTAGTTTTTTTCCTTTAATTTGTCACCCATCTGTTAATATTTTGTCAATCTGCAAAGTACATTGTTTAGCATGGGTATTAAGGGTAATTTGAGCACTGATCAAACAAATGAATGCAAAACATTTTTCTCAATAAATCATGTGGTCTACATCTTTGCCCTTGTCATATAGAAACTTGTATAACAAATTAGCATATGTATTAGGGGTGTGCAAAAAAATCGATTCATATTCGAATCGCGATTCAAGCTCTAGCGATTCAAAATCGATTCACAGAATTCCAAAAATGTATTCATTTTAATTTTAATTGTTTGTCTACTGCAATCACATGGGAAAAGTAACTACATTTATATACTGTGAATCATTTTTGAATTGAATATTGAGCCTAAAAATCGATATTGAATCGATTGTGACATTTTCTGAATCGTGCACCCGTAATATGTATGTCTGATTAAGGTTATCTGTTGATGTAAAGGCTAGTATACCTGTAATGTGGCCATAGATCGGCCACGCTGTGTGAAATGTCCCAATATGCCTGTGTGTGTGTGTGCATGTTATCTACGGCAGCTGCTGACCCAGCTAAGAGCTGGAGGCCCTTGGCACCAATGTGGATGACGAGAGGCTAGATATTGAAGGAGAGTCCAGCGGGTCCTAAATCCTGGACTACTGGAAGGTTCCCTATCTTTCTCTCAATCTGCTCCCTCTTCCTTTTCTTTTTTTCTCTCACCAAGTGTATGCAAAGCTTCTTGTGAGACAGTGCTTCAGTTTGACGAGTTGTATGAGATGTATGTTGTCCGTGACAGATCTTGTCCATGAGATGCAGCATGTTTGATACGCAGATTAGCCTTACGCGTAGCTTAAAAAATTCTAGCTAGTCATCTCATTTATCTCTTTGGAGAGAGAAAGGTCTAAAGCAGGGGTCACCAACACAGTCCCCGCGGGCACCAGGTAGCCCCCAAGGACCACATGAGTAGCCCTCAGGCCTGTTCTAAAAATGAAAATTGAATATTGATATTATCTGTTTCCCACCTTGTTAAGTCATTGTTGATAATTATTGTGAGAAATCATTAACGTGATCAGTGTCTTCACATAGATGACTATCATTAATCATATATAACTAAAGGCAAACTGAGCAAATTTGTTATTTCAGAAGAGTGTATCAAACTGGTAGCCCTTCGTATGACTTCAGTACCCATGAAGTAGCTCTGTTTCAAAAAAGGTTGGTGACCCCTGGTCTAATGACATTTAATGCTGTTTCATCACATGTCATCCCTTAAGGAACTACATTTTAGTGTTTGTGTAGTTAAATATTCTCCAGACACATAAAGTTGCTTAGAAACATGTTGCTGAATTTAATTTTAAAATAACCTCTTACAGTTTGCCTGCATTAATGAGAATTAATTATAATTATATTTGATATCACTTTCGTTACTGTTGTTGTCGGGCAGAAACCTTGTATCTTTATATTCTGTCATAAAAAATCCTAAATCAATGCTGTTGGTCACCCTTTAACTCTGACATTTTCACATTTGTAACTAGATAAATGCATGCAAAACATAGAATTTAAACAAACCACCCCTTTCAGGATTTATTAAGAAAGATAGTTCTCTTTTTTTAGATGTGTGTGTGTGTGTGTGTGTGTGTGTGTGTGTGTGTGTGTGTGTGTGTGTGTGTGTGTATGTGTGTGTGTGTGTTGTTTTTAGAATATTAAGATCAGTACTAGACACTGATAAGTGTGGTGTCAGTTAACATTGATTATGTTTTAGCTGCAACCTTAGACCTCTGCTTTAAAATTTGCTCTGGACCTCTACTCTAACTGTTTAAACAGTTTGACCTTTATGTGTGACTCAATTGTTTACTGTGTCTCTCTAGTCCACTGTATGACTTCCCACCATGTGTTAATGTTTTAATGTGTGAATGTGAGAGTGTGAGATACACCATGTGGTTGTTGTGAACAGTGACTTTTTGTGTGGACTTTTTTTTTTATGGCACGTTCCACCTCTGATGTTTCCTTTTATGTCTCTGTAGTACCCGGGATGAATGTAGGAAGCACCTCCACCGTGGCCTTGCTGAGGGACGGCATTGAGCTGGTGGTGGGCAGTGTGGGTGACAGCCGTGCAATGCTGTGTCGCAAGGGCAAGGCCCTTAAACTCACTGTCGACCACACTCCTGAGAGGAGGGATGAGAAAGAGAGGTACATTGTCAGTTTAGACAAATAACGGGATGATTGTTGGCTGCATTTGCAGGGTTGTTGTGCCTGTTAGAGCAACTTTATCTTTCTTATTGGTACGTGGCTTTTGGTGACCTCACATAATTCCCAGAATAACCCATTTAAACTGGAGCAGATCAGAATAAATGAAAACACCTGTGTGGAAGTGCAGGGCTTTTAAGAAAGTTTTGCTTCTGATAGTTTTCCCCCAAATGAGAGTAACTAAACTCGTATCCGTGAGAAGATTAACATCCAGTGGTTAAAAGCAGCTACTATTTTTATGAGATGACTATAATTTTAACGATGTTTGATGATTGTTTGTTTGGGAAGTGACCTTGGGTGTCATGAAAGGCGCTTTAAATAAAATGTATTATTATTATCACTGAACTGTCCATCAAAGGGCGGGATGGGAAACAAACAATTAGGCTTTATTGTGTTCCTAATCCCTGTTGATGGTTTAAATTTGAATATACCCCCTTGAGTAAAACCCAACATACCACATTTTTTTTCTGCGTCTTCAGAATCCTATTAGGTTTTGATGAGTCAAAAAGTTTCAGAACCCTTTCGCTGGCATCTGCAGTAATGAGAAAGCAATTTTTTTTCTTCTCTCTTTCTCACTGAACTAACAGACTTCTTTGTGTACCTCTCTCCCTCTCCACCTGAATCAAGGATAAAGAGAAGTGGGGGTTTTATTACCTGGAATAGTCTGGGACAGTCAAACGTCAACGGCAGGTTGGCCATGACGCGCAGCATCGGAGACTTTGACCTGAAGAACACTGGGGTCATTGCTGAGCCGGAGACCAAGAGAATATCTGTAAGTTTATAAAATGATAATATTTCACATTTTTCCACTAAGTGTTTCAGTCTAATTTATACAGGATTTTTACTGAGTTATGTCCTTGATAATTTGTCCCAAAATTAAGAGATTGTATAGTGACAAATTGAGCTTCTCAACTGCAGAGATATTTATTTTTTTATTTTTACGGTTAATACCGTATATACCACAGCATAATTGCAACACAGACTTGTAGCAGAATGTGCACAGTACAATTATTACAAACTGCACATCTTGACATTTCTGTGCACATTTGACCTCCATCTTAAATGTGATTATGTTAATTTTGCAAATCTGGATATATTTTGTATAACTGTTCTCCTATCTGCAAACATTCATCTGACTAACCATGTCTATGAAGACACTATACAGTGAGGAAAATAAGTATTTGAACACCCTGCTATTTTATAAGTTCTCCCACTTGGAAATCATGGAGGGGTCTGAAATTGTCATCGTAGGTGCATGTCCACTGTGAGAGACATAATCTAAAAACAAAAATCCAGAAATCACATTGTATGATTTTTTTAACTATTTATTTGTATGATACAGCTGCAAATAAGTATTTGAACACCTGTATATCAGCTAGAATTCTGACCCTCAAAGACCTGTTAGTCTGCCTTTAAAATGTCCACCTCCACTCCATTTATTATCCTAAATTAGATGCACCTGTTTGAGGTTGTTAGCTGCATAAAGACACCTGTCCACCCCATACAATCAGTAAGAATCCAACTACTAACATTGCCAAGACCAAAGAGCTGTCCAAAGACACTTGAGACAAAATTGTACACCTCCACAAGGCTGGAAAGGGCTATGGGGAAATTGCCAAGCAGCTTGGTGAAAAAAGGTCCACTGTTGGAGCAATCATTAGAAAATGGAAGAAGCTAAACATGACTGTCAATCTCCCTCGGACTGGGGCTCCATGCAAGATCTCACCTCGTGGGGTCTCAATGATCCTAAGAAAGGTGAGAAATCAGCCCAGGACTACACGGGAGGAGCTGGTCAATGACCTGAAAAGAGCTGGGACCACCGTTTCCAAGGTTACTGTTGGTAATACACTAAGACGTCATGGTTTGAAATCATGCATGGCACGGAAGGTTCCCCTGCTTAAACCAGCACATGTCAAGGCCCGTCTTAAGTTTGCCAATGACCATTTGGATGATCCAGAGGAGTCATGGGAGAAAGTCATGTGGTCAGATGAGACCAAAATATTACTTTTTGGTCATAATTCCACTAACCGTGTTTGGAGGAAGAAGAATGATGAGTACCATCCCAAGAACACCATCCCTACTGTGAAGCATGGGGGTGGTAGCATCATGCTTTGGGGGTGTTTTTCTGCACATGGGACAGGGCGACTGCACTGTATTAAGGAGAGGATGACCGGGGCCATGTATTGCGAGATTTTGGGGAACAACCTCCTTCCCTCAGTTAGAGCATTGAAGATGGGTCGAGGCTGGGTCTTCCAACATGACAATGACCCGAAGCACGCAGCCAGGATAACCAAGGAGTGGCTCTGTAAGAAGCATATCAAGGTTCTGGCGTGGCCTAGCCAGTCTCCAGACCTAAACCCAATAGAGAATCTTTGGAGGGAGCTCAAACTCCGTGTTTCTCAGCGACAGCCCAGAGACCTGACTGATCTAGAGAAGATCTGTGTGGAGGAGTGGGCCAAACTCCCTCCTGCAGTGTGTGCAAACCTGGTGAAGAACTACAGGAAACGTTTGACCTCTGTAATTGCAAACAAAAGCTACTGTACCAAATATTAACATTGATTTTCTCAGGTGTTCAAATACTTATTTGCAGCTGTATCATACAAATAAATAGTTAAAAAATCATACATTATGATTTCTGGATTTTTGTTTTTAGATTATGTCTCTCACAGTCGACATGCACCTACGATGACAATTTCAGACCCCTCCATGATTTCCAAGTGGGAGAACCTGCAAAATAGCAGGGTGTTCAAATACTTATTTTCCTCACTGTATATGTAGGTATTTTTTTTGGATTAGATTTTTGTTCTCTGCATTTGCATAAACATATTTTCCCCTTTTAAGGTTTTAGTTAATTTCTTTTCTCCTCTAAATGACAGTAATTGAGTGCTACTTGGTGGAACAATAGTTTCAAAAAGTTAGAAATGTTTCTAAATATTGCTTGCCCTTTCCCCAGTTGCACCATGCCCACGACTCGTTCCTGGCGCTGACCACAGACGGCGTTAACTTCATTATGAATAGCCAGGAGATCTGCAACGTCATAAACCAGTGCCACGACCCGAAGGAGGCAGCTCAGAGAATATCTGACCAGGTAAGACGTTCATACTTGGCTTGTAATGCGCCCATTGTGAAACCACACGTTGTATGTAAAGGAGTGTTTTGTGATTTGAATGGCTATGGTTTGATGCCTCACCAATTACATAAGGAGGTTGTTTATTGGCAGACATCTTTGAGTTGTGGAAGATATACATATTTATTAAAATGTAAGCTTACATGTTTTGTTAGACAATCAAAATCCCAAAACTGTGTCCACATGGATTAGCCTATTATCACACTCATCATTTGATGTAGAGAATAACTTGTAGCATGTACACTGTTGAAATACTTTCAGGCATTATGTTTTGTAATGTCCTGCACCAAGGCAGTATTGTGGACAAGCACTTTGCTCTCTAGGCCAGGGGTCGGCAATCTTTTTGATATGAAGTGCCCTTTTCAAAATGTCTTGTTTATTAGTGTGCCTTGTCAACATTTAGTTTAATTATGACATCACATCAAAATTTAATATCCAGGGAATCTGTAATTGTATTCCATAGCAACATTTGATAACATTTATTTCCCATAATTAGGACATTGTAATTATATCTGGAGTATGATACATCCTTATGAAAACCTCCACATCTGAGTTGAAATCATTAACCTTACCAACATTACACCAATCTTGTTTATCATCTTAAACTTCACTCAAGTTATAACGGCAGTAAATGTCAAAACAGGAGAATTAAGAGTAACAAACGGAAATATGAGAACTATACAATAATGCTGCCATGCTTATGAAACATCCACATCTGAGTTGAAATCATTAATCTTGTCAGCAATACACATAATTCTTGTACTTTTTATAGTTTTATATGCACAGTTCTTATTTCATATATGCTTGCGATGGTATTCTCTCATTTCAAAAAAAGGTTGCAATGGCAGCAAATGTCACAAAGGGAGACTTAAGTGTAGCAAACACTATACAAGAATAATTCTGCCATGAAAACACATCTGAGATGAAAAGAGACTGGGACAGAGCCCTTGTATGTAAAGTCATATGTGCTACATTAAACCGATGCCTACCAGTCAATGTGATCCCTGGCCCTGCTTTTCTTTGCTGAGCTCCATAATCTGGGGTTCGTAGCCTACTTAGTCACTTTAAATTGCACACAAGCTTCGGAGTGGTCAGTTTTCAAACGACTGCGGGAGGGGCTTCATATGTGAGAATATCTGATCACAGAGATATGTTGATCCGAAGACTGTCAGCAAAGCCAATGCAATGTTCCCGAGACAACAAAATGTATCAGGTACAGATATCCAGCAGGTGAAGATGCAAGTTCCGTGATCATGCCTTGATCAAACGTTCCCGCAGCTTAGCCACCTGACTGCTGTGTGGAGAGGGATATCTTTCCTCGAGCAGAGACATGAACTGTCGGTGTGTTAGAGCAGATCGCTTAGCTATAAAGTTAACAACTTTCACCACTGTAGCCATAACCTCATTAAGATCTGAATTTGACGTTTTTGCACAAAGCTTTTCTTGGTGTATTATGCAGTGAAGTTTGATGATGGGGTGACCAACTTGTTTCTTGATTAATGTGACTGCTCCCCGCTGTTTCCCGACCATGGCGGGGGGCACCATCTGTTGTCACTACAAAAATCATGCTAATGTCAGTCCCTCGCTCCTAAAAATGTCCTCACCTTTTGTTGTTTCAGGCATTGGCTTTATCGTATCTTGCCATGACTGCCAAACGTGGTATGTCATTACATCCACACTCTTGTCGACACACCACTACCGAGCCCGCTCCGCCAGCAGCGTTACTAGTAGCCTCCTAGCCAATCAGAGCAAAGGCAGAGTAGGGTGGGTCTTTGCTGCATGCAAAGACCCACCCTACTGGGATAGTTTTTATACGGTCTATGGTGGGGATACAAGTCAATCAAACTACCGTAAATAACAGGTCATGCAACTGTGAACGTTGTAATGTGGCATGAGGATGAGAGAGTGCTTCAGCATTTCAACCATGATTTCAACACATCAGTAACTCTCTTGCACACATATTGCCAGCGTGCTATTGGTTAAGGTGCCACCATGGGCATGTGTGCCTAAGTTTGCCGACCCCTGGTCTAGGTTAAAAATACACACACCACTCATAATTATTATTTCAGTGATTCATGTTGATGTTCCTTTAATGATAAAGGTGCTTTCAGACAGTGGGTAGTTGCCACCAGTAAAATCAGCTTCTGTATCGTTTCCATCCCTGTGGTTTCTATGGTTGCCATGGTCACACAGCGAGCCGAGGTAGCACGTTGAAAAAGTTGAACAATCATAAACTCGGAATGCAGTAGCAACAAGTAATACTGTATTTTATTCTTTAACTGTTGATGAATCTTGCAAGTATATGTATTTCTAGAAAAGAAACTATTTGCTAGACCTGCCAAAGCCGGGCTGGTTCCAATATAGCTTGACCTAAATGGTAAATAACCCCTCATAAATATACAGTGAGGAAAATAAGTATTTGAACACCCTGCTATTTTGCAAGTTCTCCCACTTGGAAATCATGGAGGGGTCTGAAATTGTCATCGTAGGTGCATGTCCACTGTGAGAGACATAATCTAAAAACAAAAATCCAGAAATCACATTGTATGATTTTTTAACTATTTATTTGTATGATACAGCTGCAAATAAGTATTTGAACACCTGTCTATCAGCTAGAATTCTGACCCTCAAAGACCTGTTAGTCTGCCTTTAAAATGTCCACCTCCACTCCATTTATTATCCTAAATTAGATGCACTTGTTTGAGGTCGTTAGCTGCATAAAGACACCTGTCCACCCCATACAATCAGTAAGAATCCAACTACTAACATGGCCAAGACCAAAGAGCTGTCCAAAGACACTAGAGTCAAAATTGTACACCTCCACAAGGCTGGAAAGGGCTACGGAGAAATTGCCAAGCAGCTTGGTGAAAAAAAGGTCCACTGTTGGAGCAATCATTAGAAAATGGAAGAAGCTAAACATGACTGTCAATCTCCCTCGGACTGGGGCTCCATGCAAGATCTCACCTCGTGGGGTCTCAATGATCCTAAGAAAGGTGAGAAATCAGCCCAGGACTACACGGGAGGAGCTGGTCAATGACCTGAAAAGAGCTGGGACCACCGTTTCCAAGGTTACTGTTGGTAATGCACTAAGACGTCATGGTTTGAAATCATGCATGGCACGGAAGGTTCCCCTGCTTAAACCAGCACATGTCAAGGCTCGTCTTAAGTTTGCCAATGACCATTTGGATGATCCAGAGGAGTCATGGGAGAAAGTCATGTGGTCAGATGAGACCAAAACAGAACTTTTTGGTCATAATTCCACTAACCGTGTTTGGAGGAAGAAGAATGATGAGTACCATCCCAAGAACACCATCCCTACTGTGAAGCATGGGGGTGGTAGCATCATGCTTTGGGGGTGTTTTTCTGCACATGGGACAGGGCGACTGCACTGTATTAAGGAGAGGATGAGCGGGGCCATGTATTGCGAGATTTTGGGGAACAACCTCCTTCCCTCAGTTAGAGCATTGAAGATGGGTCGAGGTTGGGTTTTCCAACATGACAATGACCCGAAGCACACAGCCAGGATAACCAAGGAGTGGCTCTGTAAGAAGCATATCAAGGTTCTGGCGTGGCCTAGCCAGTCTCCAGACCTAAACCCAATAGAGAATCTTTGGAGGGAGCTCAAACTCCGTGTTTCTCAGCGACAGCCCAGAAACCTGACTGATCTAGAGAAGATCTGTGTGGAGGAGTGGGCCAAACTCCCTCCTGCAGTGTGTGCAAACCTGGTGAAAAACTACAGGAAACGTTTGACCTCTGTAATTGCAAACAAAGGCTACTGTACCAAATATTAACATTGATTTTCTCAGGTGTTCAAATACTTATTTGCAGCTGTATCATACAAATAAATAGTTAAAAAATCATACATTGTGATTTCTGGATTTTTTTATTTAGATTATTTCTCTCACAGTGGACATGCACCTACGATGACAATTTCAGACCCCTCCATGATTTCCAAGTGGGAGAACCTGCAAAATAGCAGGGTGTTCAAATACTTATTTTCCTCACTGTAGAAGGACATCTAAGCGGTGATCAATACAATATGGTCCTAGAGCAGTGGTTCCCAGGGGGGCGGCAAAGATCACAGGGGGTGCGCAAGTCTTTATCTGGTTTGAGGTTGAGGTAAAAAAAAATATTTGCACATGTTAAACAAATTATGATAATACACTAGAATATATATAATGTATACAAAAGTCTGTATAAAAACTATATATTTGTGTTCTCACTTAAAATTGTAGGCAGGCTACTTAGTAGGCCAAACCTCTGGGACCTCTTAACCTGTGGCCCTTGCTGTCATCAGGTCAGCTGCTATCCTCCTCGTTTTTCCTGCCGCCACGGCATCACTATTTTATGAATGAAACATGGCGGAGAAACGTAAAAGTGCTGATAACTCCTCTGTATCAAAAAAGAAAGTAAGGCTCTATCTCGGTAGTTATTTCGGTTTCGGTGGGGGGGGCTCAGCTTTTCTTAGACATAGGTGGGGGGTGGGGGGGGGTGGGGGGGGGGGGGGGTGCCAAGGAAAAAAAGGTTGGGAACCACTGTCCTAGAGCATTAGGTCATCTTAGGTCTAAGACAATTGTTCAAAGTGTCTAAAGAGTTCAAGTAGCAAATAGCCAGTAATCAGACCTTGTTATGCACATGTTCATGTTGTTTTTTTGTTTTTTTATTATTATTGTAATTATGGTCCTCTTCTCTCTCAGGCTCTTCAGTATGGCTCAGAGGACAACAGCACAGTTATCGTGGTGCCCTTTGGTGCTTGGGGAAAGCACAAGAGCTCGGACACAAGTTTCTCCTTCAGCAGAAGTGTTGTCTCCAGTGGTCGCTGGGCGTAGTCAGCTGGATTAAAAGGTCTGCGGACCTAATTAATGTGTGCAATACAATCGAACAACAGTGCCCTTGTGAAAACATTTATAAAAAGTGAGGTGTGTCCAAACAACGAAAGAGGTTTACAACATGTTATTTAGAGAAGCATATTTATTAGCCTCTGCGAAGTAAGAGGCAGTGAATTCATGATGTGCACTAAATGAAAAACATTCTCTTTTTATAAAGGTTTTATCTACCAGCAAGCTGACCTTATAGGTGCTAAAAGCTGAGAAGTGTTTGAATGGCAGACAGGAATTCATGATGACATGAAAGCTGTCACTTGTGTATATGTAGCCTGCTCTACATTAGCCATGATTTTAAGAGTCGTATTCCCGACTGTCTGCCATTTAGATAATTTATCTATTTGTATGTATGGAAGCCCTGAGAGGCAAGTGAGAACTTTTTTCAGTTTCTCCCCCCCCCCCCCCCCCCCCCCAAGTATTTTTAAAAACATTTTTTTTTATTTTTTTTTTATTTTTTGTTTCATCTGAAAATCAGGCACATTTTCAAGTTTCAAAGTGTTGTAATACTAATTTTGGCCACAAGAGGCTGAAGTGCAACACTACTCTGTTTTAAATAGAACTGAAATGATTCAGTTTTCTGCCAGATGAGTTTTAATTTCTTCTTTCACTCACTAAACACAAGGTACATATATTGTGTGTTAACAAGTTATATACCATTACTAGCTAATGACAGATTAGCACTGATACAAATTAATTTCTAGCCAAAAGAAAGCCATGACGGAAAAGTTATATAAGAAAACGTGAATGCTTTCAGTCCTATTTAGAACAGATAATAGGGTATTGGTACACTTCAGCCTCTGCTGGCCGAAATGAGTATTACAACAACAAACAAACAAATTAGCCTGAACACATGTTTAGACTGATGGAAAAAAAATATGAACCTGAAAAAAAAGGTTTGCATACCTCTCAGGGCTTCTGTAATACAGTTCACGTTGATAAGTCACAATTTAAAAAGAATAGTGCATCTGGATTTTACCAGTTCTTTAAAGCCTGCAGTCTTTCCATCTTCTGTGTTAAGGATAGGATTACAAGCATAGAAAACACTGGGGTAAATGTAATAATTGAACAGCACTTAATTGTCAATTGATGGGAATTAATTGAACCCTTGTATAAGAATACAAAATCTACTGAACTGAAATGTACATAGAAACGTCACAAATTCTGAAACAACTGGACTATGAGCATCATGACCAAAATCAGCGAAAAGGTCTTGATGACTGTATGTCAATTCTGGAGTTTCCTGTTCATCTTTTTGGTCAAAGCATCTCATTGATAAATTGAGCATTGAGGTCCAATTGCACAATCTTTATGGTGAAATGAACCCTACATGTTCTGTGATCTAGTGAACTAGTGTTAATGGAATTGCTTAATTCTATTTATATGAGTAGCATTTCAGTGGCTGAATTTGACATTTATAAAAGAAATAGGATATTCATATTTCTTGCAATTAAGTGTTAATATCTGTACTGATTTGGAACAGGTCTTGTAAGGGCACTACGAAGTGTTAAGGGTACCGAAATGTACAGTTTATGTTTTGTAAATAACTCTATTTATGTACATCTGGAAAACTGATAGTTGTCATTATTTAATAACTTGTCTGAAGAAAGTCTCATATCAGAATATTTCATAAGTGCAGGACCTTTGCTTAGGTGTTTGTATTGTGTAAAGCTACATAATTTGATTGTAACTCATTTACACCATTTATGTGTCACTCAGAAATATGAAAGCACTTAATGCAATAGAATTGTTCAGCTAAGAGACATTTTTGACAATGTGAATGTTTGCTTAAATGCCCTACATGACTAAAAAAAAAATATCAATCCCTGCAGGGTATAGGAGTAATAAGTTGTCTTGGCTGACCTCAGTGAGTGGATATATTTCCAGTGTAAGGCAGGCTTGTACCATTAGATCCACTGTTCTGTTTTTGTTCACTGTTGAACTTTTATTTTGTGGTTGTTAAATCTAGATAAATGAAACACTTTATATTTATCATTGTTGTTCTACCTTTTGAAATTTGCAAATGTGTAACCATCAGTTTGTCCTCAATCACCATTTAGAGTTTTGAAAATACAAATTTACATATTGAATGAAACCTTGATTTATTACAATGACTAAGTCTTTATAATTAACATGTCCTCACAAACCTCATCTTTTAGTTATCTATCAAAGTGTGTTTTTATTTACTGTATTTTGTTTCACTGCTTTTAAAATCCTATCATTGCAGCTGTGGATCTGTATCTGGGACCTAAATGTGACTGTTTTAACAACACTGTGTTAATACTGTGTTTTGGTCTGAATGACTTGTTACACTTCAATTAAAAACTATACATCAAACAATGATGTCTTTGTTGAAATGTACTGTATGTAGTAATGTTTACTAACCATTTAAACATGTTACTGTACATTGTCAGTCATAAAATCAGAATGTAAATGACTAACATTTGATGTATAGTCAACCTATTTACCTTCTCGTCCATTTTATCAGGGAATATACAAGAAAGGTTTGATTTGATGGTTGTCACTTTGATAGCCATTAATGGAGCCTGACAGACACTGGATTTTTGAGGACAACACCAATATCCAATGGAACAGCTATTCAGATCCTTAAGTAAAAGTAGCAGTACTATACTTTGAAAATACTCAAGTAAACACAAGTGAATATCCTGCACTTGGTAAGTATTATCAGCAAAATGTACTTAGTGTCATATTAACAGTAGGCTATTAATCTGAAGGATAGAGACCCTATTGTATAGCGGCCATTAATATAATAAATGCCTTACATTTTTATTTAAATGACTATACCTGTGGTTTTGCATAGCCCTTTAACTACAAAATAAAGATATACAGGAGCTTACTTGACAGCTAACCTTTTTTTGCAAGCTGCTGTGTTTGAGAGTTGGTGTGTGTTTTTCCATCCAGGCAGTTCTTGATTTCCATGCATTTGTAAAGACTACAGTTCGAAAGTAAATTAGCAAATGTCTGAAACAACTTGTGTATTCCATCACAGTGTGTTAATATTGGTTTATGTTCAAACGGCTTTAAAGGTCTGCTCTGCTCTACCATGCAATGATAATGTAACTCAAAAGTAATGCAAGCTTGATGTTCACTGTGATAAATTGCACAACTGTAGCACATTTCATGATGTGAGAAAAGAAGGTTTCCCATTAAATCCTTTGTCTTTTGTGGTGAATAAATGGTTAATCCGCCTTGCAGCTTGTGGGCTGTGAGCTGGATGGTGAGACACCTGTCCCTGCTGTCATGAGCTGATGTTAGTCAGCCTGCAGTCTCTCTGCTCTGTCAGTGTGCAGCAGGATCTCCGTACCAGCAGCCCTCTCACAGTCTCCCAGCAGGGTAAGTCACTGCAACAAAACTTGTCATTACTTTGCAACAATATCATTCTGGTGATCATTTTCAGAAGATTTCTGCAACACATGATTGATTTATTCATTTAAATTTTCAGTTTTGCAAGAATTGGTAATTGAGGATTGATCAAGAGGAAATAGTTCCTAAAAATGTACTATTTCATGTTTAAAGCCTTTTTAGTGCTTCAAATCCACAACGATGTATATTAAAAGCAAGTAGTGTGTGAATCAGTGCTGTAGCCAGGCTTTAGAAATCATCAAGTCCTGTGTGTGGGTTTTATTGGTTAGTGTTTGTCTGGTTTGGTTATAAAAAATACTAGTAGGCTTACAGTTATGGTATGCTACTTGTACTCCTTTTCACTGTAAAAACAAAAACTGTGCTTGAAGCAAAGAAAGCAGCCGTGAATGTACTATACGTTCTCAATTTTGTCTTTCAAATACAACATCAGTGGCCATTTTTTACACAAAAAACATGGTTATATAAGTGCCACATATGCCACAGAATCTTATCTAAAGACCTAACATACTGACACCGAGGCCCTACATTTTTAAATTTACAACTATGCCATGTTCCCCTATAAGGAAAATAAAATTACAAGGCCATAGCATTGTTCAAAGGAATTGATACCTTGTCTTTTGAGTATTACATATTCTGCATAGTTGTATGATAACTCATTTATCATTCATCACTGATGATACTTAAAACTTTTCTTTTGTGTATGTTTTTTTATTTATGAAGCGATACGAGATCTACAAAGTCTATTTGTAAGTCTGTTTAAACGTACAACCTCAAGAATTCCTCACAGAAATATACAAATTGGTTCTATTTTGTAAATAAATACATATATATATATATATATATATATATATATATATATATATATATATATATATATATATATATACTGTATATATACTGGACACAGACATACTGTATTTTATTTATGGTTAAAATAGCTCCGTTTGTTTTCTAATCACACTGTTTGGTGCTGATTTTCTTTACTGGTCTGTCCTTCTCCATAGTATTTAATTCATTAAATAAATGGGAGCTGAATTACTTTGGCACAAATATCCCATCTCCTCTAAGGATATAACATTTAAAGATGCTAGACGGTATTTTTCTGATGTTAATGACAACATTTTGATAGGGTTGTTAAATAGGCTATACTTTAAATAGATAAGTTATTTCATTTGGATTTCACTTCACAGCATCTTTAAAACAATTAAATGAAAGGAATATTGTACAGGCATATGTTTAGGAGATGCGACACCCCTGCTTCGATCAGTGTTATTCATTTAGAGATCCATTTGTTTGAAATGAAGGCGGCTGTGGCTCAGGAGGTAGAGCGGTGGTCCACTAATCAGGTCCCTGTTCGATCCCTGGCACCTGCAGTCTACATGTTGATGTGTCCTTGGGCAAGATACTGAACCCCAGATTGTGTGTGTGTGTGTGTGTGTGTGTGTGCGCGCGCACTGCTGAGGAGCAGCGATAAACATACCATAGTAAACACTGATTGATGGATGTCTTCAGTAGACTAAGTATATTTCCCTTTTAAAGTGTTACCAAAAATAGATAAACATATTTTTAACATATTAATACCCTTTAAAAAATCCCATGGGAAAACTATTTGGATGTTGAAACATTGGTAATAATTAATTGAATCTGAATGTGTTGCATTATTTTCCTATTTGGGTTTGTGCCAAAAGCAGTTGTGCGTGTGCAATAGCTGGTTTAAAATTGTAAACCACATGTTGTAGACACAGGGTTTCCCCCAGGATTTTTTTTTGCTGAGGTGATACTTTAACCCATCCATCTTTTGATCAATATTAAATGTCATAAACAGTACCCATACATACAGTATAGGATGTTTGCTGTGCATGAAATCCTGAGATACATTTTGTCTATATAGTTTTGCACCACATCAGTAGATAACAAATCAGTAAAAGATAGATTTATATCAGATCACTGTCATTAGACAGGGTTATTCGCTGCAAAGGATGATGGAGAGAGCCAATCACATCAACATTGCAATGATAGAAGATATCAGCACCAACGGGACGGCCCCAGCCATGGACCACAACAAGCAGCCGTGTGGCTCCACCGTGAGCTTCCACAACATCCAGTACAAAGTGCAGCTGAAGAGCGGCTTCTTCTGCAAAAGGAAAATCAGCCCCAATGAAATACTGGCTGACCTCAAGTCAGTTTTAACAATTACACCCTCTTTATCTGTTTGTCTTTGTCAGTTGTATCTGTCTCTTTACATGCTTGTCTTTCTCTTTTCTTATCACTCACACAAAAATGCTGCAACTGTTTCAGAAAAACAAGGCCCACATTTACATAGAGATCCATTGTTGTTTTCTCTAATCATTTACTCACAGAGTTCAGTATGTATTGTTGTTGATATGGTTTTACAGATTGCTGCTTAATTGCTCTAATATACACGCACTCAACACTGCTTCAGATTAAGTACAAGCATTTTCTTAGCAAGCAAGACCAAAAAATATTTGTAACTTTCAAAAACACGTAGCTAAATATAAAAATATACGTCTTGATTTTGAAGACCGTGTTACAGTGAATCCAGTATGGCTCATTGTATCCTTGTCCAAAGCAGAACAATAGTGAATAGACTCTTACATTGGTTTCTTTCTGATGGTATTAAATATAGCTGACATTTCCCATGGAAGAATGTATCTTTTCACACAAGTTTTGGGGCCTTTTCCCATCTCAGTGTTAATTATATGATATTAAGCATGGTTTCTTGCATATAATCTCTCTAATGCACTAAAGAGCAGTCTGCCAGGGAAACGAATTAAATCCACTGCCAGGCTTTTATTCAAGTCTTTTAATTCCGTTTTAAATGACTGACTCTTTCTGGTGCTTTAGTGTTACTTTTCTCTCTGAAGTCAAAGGATTTGCTTTTTTCAGTATAGATTTGTTTTGTGTGTGTAGCTTTCAAGAAATATTTATAAGATCTGTAACACCTGCAATAGCCTTTCAAGAACATTATTTTATTTAGGATGAGAGAAATTTAGAAAAAGTGCTATGTCCAAGAATGACATTAATCCACTGTCTTTTTTTTTTCCTCACAATTGTATTGTAAAACTGAAACAGTGAAGTGCAAATCTTAGATTATGAATGCCAACCATTTAAATGTAACCCAATCTTTGCCTTTAAATGAACTTATCCATGTTAAATTGGTTACAGAGAGTTCTGTGTTATTGTCTTGCAGTGGGATTATGAAACCTGGCCTCAATGCTATTCTCGGACCGACTGGAAGTGGAAAATCTTCGTGAGTATCACACTGATCTCCAAGAAAAAATAGTCACCTGCATTTGTTGTAGATACAGTGCCTTGCAAAAGTATTCGGCCCCCTTGAACTTTTTGACCTTTTGCCACATTTCAGGCTTCAAACATAAAGATATAAAACTGTAATTTTTTGTGAAGAATCAACAACAAGTGGGACACAATCATGAAGTGGAACGAAATTTATTGGATATTTCAAACTGTTTTAACAGATAAAAAACTGAAAAATTGGGCGTGCAAAATTATTCAGCCCCCTTACTTTCAGTGCAGCAAACTCTCTCCAGAAGTTCAGTGAGGGTCTCTGAATGATCCAATGTTGACCTAAATGACTAATGATGAAAAATAGAATCCACCTGTGTGTAATCAAGTCTCCGTATAAATGCACCTGCTCTGTGATAGTCTCAGAGGTCCGTTTAAAGAGCAGAGAGCATCATGAAGAACAAGGAACACACCAGGCAGGTCCCAGATACTGTTGTGGAGAAGTTTAAAGCTGGATTTGGATACAAAAAGATTTCCCAAGCTTTAAACATCCCAAGGAGCACTGTGCAAGCGATAATATTGAAATGGAAGGAGTATCAGACCACTGCAAATCTACGAAGACCCGGCCGTCCCTCTAAACTTTCAGCTCATACAAGGAGGAGACTGATCAGAGATGCAGCCAAGAGGCCCATGATCACTCTGGATGAACTGCAGAGATCTACAGCTGAGGTGGGAGACTCTGTCCATAGGACAACAATCAGTCGTATACTGCACAAATCTGGCCTTTATGGAAGAGTGGCAAGAAGAAAGCCATTTCTTAAAGATATCCATAAAAAGTGTTGTTTAAAGTTTGCCACAAGCCACCTGGGAGACACACCAAACATGTGGAAGAAAGTGCTCTGGTCAGATGAAACCAAAATCAAACTTTTTGGCAACAATGCAGAAGTTATGTTTGGCGTAAAAGCAGCACAGCTCATCACCCTGAACACACCATCCCCACTGTCAAACATGGTGGTGGCAGCATCATGGTTTGGGCCTGCTTTTCTTCAGCAGGGACAGGGAAGATGGTTAAAATTGATGGGAAGATGGATGGAGCCAAATACAGGACCATTCTGGAAGAAAACCTGATGGAGTCTGCAAAAGACCTGAGACTGGGACGGAGATTTGTCTTCCAACAAGACAATGATCCAAAACATAAAGCAAAATCTACAATGGAATGGTTCACAAATAAACATATCCAGGTGTTAGAATGGCCAAGTCAAAGTCCAGACCTGAATCCAATCGAGAATCTGTGGAAAGAACTGAAAACTGTTGTTCACAAACGCTCTCCATCCAACCTCACTGAGCTCCAGCTGTTTTGCAAGGAGGAATGGGTAAAAATGTCAGTCTCTCGATGTGCAAAACTGATAGAGACATACCCCAAGCGACTTACAGCTGTAATCGCAGCAAAAGGTGGCGCTACAAAGTATTAACTTAAGGGGGCTGAATAATTTGCACGCCCAATTTTTCAGTTTTTTTTATCTGTTAAAACAGTTTGAAATATCCAATAAATTTCGTTCCACTTCATGATTGTGTCCCACTTGTTGATTCTTCACAAAAAATTAGTTTTATATCTTCATGTTTGAAGCCTGAAATGTGGCAAAAGGTCAAAGTTCAAGGGGGCCGAATACTTTCGCAAGGCACTGTACATTTATTAAGTATTGTTTTTGTTTTGTTTTTGTTGAAAGATTCTTGGATATTCTGGCTGCAAGAAAGGATCCTTCGGGTCTCTCAGGAGAAGTACTCATTGACAAAGCACCACAGCCTCCAAACTTTAAGTGCCTCTCTGGCTATGTGGTTCAGGTGCATTTAAATCATTTTAATTATTTAAACCTGCATGAACTGATTTTTTTGGCCACTTGTGTGACAAATATTTGGCTCTTTAGCTGCTAAATGCTCCACTATGTTCACCAGCTTGTCGCTAACTTTGTATGTCTGGTGTTTGGTGCTGAATACACTCTGTTTATCAGAGCTTTTTCACTGAAGACAGCTGCCTGGAAACTACGCTGATGAGAGCTGTGAGAGTGAATCCAAACAGTAAAGTTCTGGGCTGTAAAACCAAAAACATGTGCTGAAAGACACTAAAAAGCTCCGTAAATGTGAGAACTGCTGAGTTGGGTGATTGAGCCCTTGTTAATATAAAAACATTGATTATAACTGTTTTAAATACAGGGTTTGCTAGTTTCTAAACTCCGCTAGGTCAACATGTATTACAGGTCTGTGGCAATGTAGACTACAAAACAAATGATCTTCTCTGGCTCTGACCTTTGACCTCAAGCTCTCGTCTCCCCTCATAGGAAGATGTGGTCATGGGCACCCTGACTGTGAGGGAGAATCTGCGTTTTTCTGCAGCACTGCGGCTGCCCAGCTCTGTGCTTCAAAGTGAGAAGGAGGCCCGGGTCAATCACCTCATTAATGAACTGGGTCTCACCAAGGTGGCAGATTCCAAGGTAAATATACACAGATGTCCCAATTACTTATCTAACCCTCAAGACATCAGGTAAGAGTCAGGACAGACTGATGTGGGTGTTTCCCTCAGGTGGGCACACAGCTGACCCGGGGAATCTCTGGAGGAGAGAGGAAGAGGACAAACATCGGCATGGAGCTGATTATTGATCCTTCAGTTCTCTTTCTGGATGAACCGACCACAGGACTGGATGCCAGCACTGCTAACTCTGTCCTGCTGTTGCTGAAAAGGTAATAAAAAAAGCTCCTCTGCCATTCCTCTGACTTTATAATGTGTTATGTTCAGAGTTTGGCATAAGAAATATAATTTAATGAATTTTGAGAGCTTTAGCAATTCATGCTTTCTTAAATGAATTCATAAGTGCATTAATCATTTAGCACCTAAGCCACTAAGTTCATTTGTTGAGAGACTGAGCAGCACTAGAGTCACTAGAAGTTCCACAAATCATGACTGTTAAATACCATACTGCAGGACCAGCTTAGGTCAGACGACCTTCTCTGTGAAGAGCTCTAAACTTCGAACTCATTACCATCTGACATCAAGACTGTAACTGACTTTAAAGTGTTTACCTCCAGGCTCAAAAACACCAAAGTGTACTAATTTTTCATTATTATAAGTAGGTCATAATTGTATTAAATATGCATGTTTTTATACTATGTTTATTATTCTATTTATTAGGACTGAAGTTGTTTATATATCATGTTTTGATTGTTTGAATTGAAATAGTTAAGTATGTAAATTTTATTTTGTATAACAGCCCGACCAGGGACTGGAGTTGAAAATTAGCATTTGCTATAAACTTTTTATGCAGCACTTCAGTGACAAGCTTTGTCTTTGACACTGTCTGTTTGCCTTGTCCCTGTCAAAAAAATAAACTATAAACTATAGAGCTGATACTCCAGCTCTGTCCGTTCCCCAAAACCACACCTGTGTCGATTTTAAAATGTTATTTAACACTAAAAACACATTTGATTAAGCTTGCGTTTAGTATCTACTGTAATACATTTTTTTAAATTTAATTGATCATTTATCATTTTATTAAACAAAGAGCTGCCCCTTTGGACTTAAACCATTTCCAAATTGCAGCACTTGATATTAAATGCAATTCCATTGAAATACACATTAGCCTACTATTGGTGTATTGATCAAACAATGTAATGAATGTGCCTGTTTAATCAATGATAAATTGTTCATTATTTCCACAAATTTATAAAAGATAATGTCACAGACCTACAGGATATTACTGTAGGCAATTACTAATTATTTTAGACTTTTACAGTGTTTAAATATCATTAAATAATTGATACAGTTTAAAAAAAAGGTTTAAAGATTTAAAACTGCATATGGAAACATAGAATATGCTCATTTGTAAGTATTAATTGAATATAATGAAACAAAGAATTAAATGCAAGAGTTTTTGTTTTAGCTGTAAATATTGAATTTCATTAAAAAATTAAATTTGTTTTTGCAATTAGAAGGCATTTTTTTTGTATTCACTATTAAAATATATCTTTACCATATCTTTTCAGAATGGCCAGTCATGGAAGAACCATAATTATGTCCATCCACCAACCACGATACTCCATCTACAGACTGTTTGACACTCTGACTCTGCTGGTTGGTGGTAAAATGGTCTACCACGGACCAGCGCCAAACGCTTTGGACTACTTCGCCAACATTGGTGAGTATGTGGAAACTTATTATCACCACAATATACCATCTTTATATTGTTCCTGATGTTTTGAATGTCACCTGGAAATAAATGTAGGTGGTTGTGTAGCTTTAATACTTATATGGCAATACATAAATCTAAACATAAAATAGTCTTCATAGAACATTGGACATGTATTGATATTAAACATAGATCATTCTGATCTGTGTTTCAGGCTATCCCTGCGAGCCCCACAACAACCCAGCTGACTTCTTTCTGGATGTTATCAATGGAGACTCCACCGGCACAACCATGAACAAAGTGCATGGCTCTGAAGGTAACACCATTTACAAATCCCTCCATGAATGCCGCTGTCAAGATGATGTATTAAGCAATGTCTGTCTTCATAATAGGCAGGATTTGTAAACATGCAGATGTATTCTTTTGTACAAATTCAATATAACATATAGGTCTTTTACCCCCTCTTCCTTACGTGTTCATAGATTTAGATTTAGAACAGCCATTATTTACTAGTTCAGAAAGCTTAAAGTTTATTTGTATAGCACCTTTCAACAAGGTAATTTACATAAAAGGCATTTAGAGCTGATATAAAAGAAACACAAGGAAATATAAGGACACATAGATTCGATATTGAAAGAGTAAAAATAAAACAGACTAAATAGAACAATAAATATTACAGTTCAAAGTGGGGCAGTGGAGCTGTTCAGTGGCCAGCAGATCAGACTGTGGTTGTACTGGGCAGCCTCTAGATATGAATGCGTAACTGTGTGAATGTGATCAGGGCATTCCTGCAAAAGAGAGGCTTCCTCTCAGCGAACCTTCCCTGAATACATAAAGGTAAAAAAGAAAATAATAATAATTAAAAAAAAGTTGAATATGACAAGGAAGCCATTGTATAATTCAGTCAGGTGCTGATCAAATAGGCATTTAAAACATAAAGAAAGGGATTGCTGTACCACAAAAAACTTAGGTTAAAGTGGATGTTCATCAGGCTCTCTTGTCAAGAAAATGACAATGTAAAATTATGTATTGCCAAGTTAGTAACACTTGCAAGGAATGTCCCTTGGTGGATGGCGCATACATAACCATAAACATTATTAAAAGGAAATGAAAAATAAATGTAAAAGAAACGGTAACATAAATAAACAAATGTGCAATATAACAATAATTGTTAAGAGAGCAAAGATGTTGATGATTGTGCAAAAAGTTCTGGAGATATAGTTTGTGCAATGTACATTATGTAGAATTAGTATAGTATATGGTAATTATTCTTCCATTCCAAGTTAAAAGTCCACACCATTATGTTTTTAATCCAATGCTTTATGTGATGATTATTGGTGTCTATTGTAAAAGAGTATTTCAAAGTACTTACTCCTACTATGACTCCCATGCAAAGATATGGACTTTGCAGAGCTCAGCGGCTCGAGGCAGAGCATCGAGGAGCGCCTGGTAGAGGAATACAGGAACAGCAGCTACTTCAGCGACACAAGAGCTGAGCTGGACCTCATCGTCCAGGATAAGAAGTGTATGTCATGTTCAAAATCCTGCACCATCACCTACAACAGCTCCTTCTTCCATCAGCTACGCTGGGTTCTTAAGAGAACCTTTCAGAACCTCATGTTGAACCCACAAACATCTGTGGCCCAGGTATACATCCCCATTACTCACTTTAAACACAAAAATACATCATCAATGGTAAAAACATGACAAGTCATAAACTTAAAGCCATGTTTTTTTGTCACATTACATACAAATAACATGAAATAAATATACAGATTGCCTCTTTAATAAATTCCTGTTCACTTTTCCTACTTGTGGAATTGTTGTGGATTAGTTTCAACTTGCATTTTCCAACATTTGTAGGCAGATTTATTTTTTTTTAACTTTTAACAGATCCAAGCTAGCTGTTTCCCAGTTTCCAGTCTTTATGTTAAACTAAGTTAACCAGCTGCTGGCTGTAGTTTCATATTAACCATTCAGACGTAAGAGTGGTTTTGATCTTCCCATCTAATTCACCAAAAAGCGAATAAGTGCATTTCCTAAAATCTCGAACTGTTACTTTAAAGCTACTCGTTTATGTATCAAATAATTCATTTTAAAGTGAAAGTCAAATTTCTTTCTATTCTGACTTTGTCAGTGAAAAGCATGATCAGCATAATCATGAACAGGATGCACAGACAGCACTTTGGAGGGGTCAAGAGTTAATGCTCTCATTAGTCACCCCATGGTGAGATGGCGTCAGAAGTCTCCTCATTTTAAGAATTTACAGCTAATTTGTCCTAAATAACTCAAAATAATCCTCCAAGAGGGGCTCTAGGTGGTGTGGGTGTCGTAATCAGCTTTGACTATTGTGACTCCACTCTTGCCTCTTTGGTCCAGGATCTGAACTGATATCATATCTGGCCAAAGCCCCTTGGCCCTGGTCCGGGACTCATCACATGATGGCATCATGACCTATCACTCCACTGCCCCCCTTTCACATGAGGGGCTGTGGGGAATGAGGTGAAAAAGGCTCAACCTTATTAGCTTATCCCTTCACCCTGGGAACCGCTTAGTCCCATCATAATCTGTAAATTGTTAGGATTAAAACTTGTGTCGCTTTCACTTTTCTCACTCTTTTCCATCATCCTCCCCCACCACAGGTTCTGGTTGTTCTCTCAGATAGGCCGGTGTGGAGGAGGAGCAAGGTGTCCACTTGACCCCTGACCATTAGAAACACTGGCTTTTCTGTCTAAGAGGACAGGATTTTTTAGATGGTTGTCAATGCATCTATTAAAATCTCATGTTTTTGTCTGTGCAGCTGGGAGTCAACATTTTCCTCGCCCTCATCGTAGGAGCTATTTTCTTCGGGGTGAAAGACGATCAGAGTGGTGTTCAGAACAGGTGAGATGCCTGCTGAAATACACACTGCACATGTCCTCAAAAATCCTCTTTTTTTTTTTTTTAACATAACATCCTAACCTAACATCAATCCTAATATATTTACTGAGGTCATATCCTCTGTATTATATCTGGTAGTTTTTTAGCAATCTGGAGGGAGTTTTAAGACTCAAAACACTTAAATGTGGCTTTTTCAGGCATTACATTTTTTTTTTAGACATTATTTTTGTTTTTAGCAGAAGAGAAGGACTGATGAATTCTAGAATAATAAATAATACATTATATAATAACCAACCACCGTCATTCCCAGACATTCACTCTGTCAGGGAGCAAGCATCATAAAGTTAAAAAAATAACCTTTTGGTATAGACCTTCCTCTTCCAGGAAAATTGTATTTATTAAAAAGAATTCACGGTAACTGGGCTGACTTCTGTAGCTTCAACAGCATGTTGATGATGCACAATCTAAAGCTATTGCTTGCTAAAACAAATCAGTGCATATGTTCTAATATGCATACAGATATAATATTTAGATTAGTTCTGTTCATCTAAAATATTATGCGGCTATATAGTACAGACATATTGATTATTGTTTCCTAATAATTTTTCAGGTTTTTTAGGCAGTCCCTTGCTTTTAATAAGGAAGTGTAAAACATAGAGCAGTTCCTGCATGGCTAATCCTTTTACCATGTTTTATTGTGCACAACCTGGTACTCCCAAGCCCAGTGAAGCATATCAGAAATCTCAATGGTCTCCCTCCTTTTTTCTGTGCATGGTTCAGTGAAATGTAATGACTTGATGTCATTATTTTCATGGTCAATGCATAGGTAGTATGGCAGACACCAGTTCATGCAGCTTAAATGTCTCAAGTTATTCACCCCTCCCTCCTTAATTGGGTGCAGGGCCATAGTGAAGTCACCTTCTAAGTCCCTGTATGTACATATGGACCACACCACATCTCTCTGTAGATTACATGGAACCAGTGCTTATAGATCAAAATGTTGCAATAAAAGCCTAAGAGAGACGTAGTGATCAGGTTTTGTTTTGCTGTTCATCTTGCAGGATGGGTGCCCTCTTCTTCATCACTACCAACCAGTGTTTCAGCACTGTGTCAGCAGCTGAGCTCTTTATCATCGAGAGGAAACTGTTTGTGTATGTATGCTGTCAGGAAGTCTTGCAGGAGACTGACATCACTATGACATATATGTGGATAAATCAACATCATTTTGGATTTGTGTGGGTAGAGCTAGAATTTGATTTCCGCTTGGGTTTTCTTGTGACAGGCATGAGTACATCAGTGGCTACTACAGAGTGTCTGTCTACTTCCTCTCTAAGATCCTGTCTGACATCACTCTGCGCACCATCACCTCGGTTATCTTCAGCTGTATTGTCTACTTTCTGATTGGTAAGACTGACAGATGTATAAACTGAGTGATTTGTGGAACACTCGAGATTTCAATCTTTGAGCACTAGATCAAATGCTGTATTTAAATGCAGATAGCTCAGCATTTATTCTCTATTAACAGTGTGTGTCCGTGTCCACTCAGGGCTCAAATCCACAGCTGCAGCCTTTTTCGTCTTCACGCTGACAGTGACTTTGGTGGCCTACACAGCCACGGCCATGACCATGGCCATCTCAGCTGACCAGAGTGTCGTGGCTCTCGCCAACATCCTTATGACCATCACCTTTGTCTTCATGATGGTGAGAGACGCAGCGGCACATCCGCCCTAATGTTATTAGTAACACCTGAGATTTTCCTGCTGTGATGTCAAAATGTAACCTGTGAAAAAGAGCTTCCGTTTTTGTCGTGTTTTTAGATTTTCTCAGGTCTCCTGGTGAACCTACCCAGCATCATGGACTGGATGTCTTGGCTGAAGTACTTCAGCATTCCTCGCTACGGCCTTGCAGTAAGTTACAATTAAAGGAAGGTTTTGACAGGAATTGACTGCAATAAAAGTAAGAGTAAGAACTATATGTTTGTAGTTCAAGAGAAAGGAATTTATGCTAAAAAAAAATAATGTAATGCAGCTTTGATGGTTCACATCTTCACCAGCATACTCACCATGGGAAGAAGGCCAATATAAACACTGTGTACACATCATCTGATTAAGCACAAATTGAGCCAACAATTATGACAGCACATAGACATGATTTACCCAATATATTTACAACATTTGAAACATACAGTGTGAAGCCAAACCCCAACATAGGAATTAATGTTAGCGCCGGATAGATATTGGATTGTTGTGGCCGACACACATATCGATATATCAAACAGAACCACTGTCTGCAGCCTACGAGTACCTAAATACTGCCTAAAGCCTAAATAATGTGGCGCAAACCCTCTCATACAGCAAAAGTTGGTTGTACAGCTAAAATGTCCGCTCTCAGAGGACCGTGAACACCCTCCTTACCGAGTTTATTATTTAAAATCAGACCATATTCTTCATTAACCGCAATAGTTCAGCATGCCGCGGGGTTTTAAAAAGTATTAAAAGGTATTAATCGCCATTTTACGAGGTATTACTTTTTGGATTTTTTTTTTTGCAAACTATGAGTTGTCCATTTGTTTTATTATGTCTATTTAAGTTGATCTTGTAAAGTTCATGTGATATTATATCCTATCCCGCATTGGGTGATAGCCTATGATCCTGAAGTCGACATCAAACATTTCACGGGAATGTGGATGAAACATTTTGCGCGCTGAACTGGATGACTAGTGGCTGCTGAACGTCAAGCGCCTTAAAGTGGCCATATTATGCTCATTTTCAGGTTCATAATTGTATTTTGAGGTTGTACCAGAATAGGTTTACATGGTTTAATTTTCAAAAAACACCATATTTTTGTTGTACTGCACACTGCTGCAGCTCCTCTTTTCACCCTGTGTTCAGGTCTCTGTTTTAGCTACAGAGTGAGACCTCTAACTGCTATAACATCTTTGTTGGCAGTCGCACATACGCAGTAGCTACGTAAGGATCACATCATCTAGCTAGCTGTTTGTTTCTACAACTTCAGTAGTACAAGGCAGGATTAGCTGGGAGACTTCTAAACTTTGTGTGGAATACCTGCAGAATAGGGACATGTAAGTAGTTATTTTGTAGATTATGGTGAACTAGTGTGTGTTGTAGCAGTGTTTTGCCATTCAGAATGAACTAGCATGCTAGTGCTAGCATGCTATGGTTAGCCACCTTGTTTCGGCTAGTGACGTAAAAAGCCCTGCCAATTTTGAACAGCTCATCCGGAGACTGAAGGCAGGACACATTCAGAAACCCGTATCGCACTCAAAATATCATGGATGGTTATTTTTCCAAGTTTGTATGCGTGTGGAAGCACCAGGGACACAAAATAACACCTCAAATCCCAGAAAAAGTGATTTTTTTTTTTCATAATATGGGCACTTTAACAGCTCTGACAGCTAGGCTACCTAGACAAACATGGGCAAATGCAAATTTTCCGATAAATGGCTAGAGGACCCAGCAACACTATGTAACTTTTCCCGCTTTGGTCTCATTGGAACTACAGCTGCAGCTAAAAGTTACATAGTGTTGTTTTAAAGACTGGCTCAGACCTATAGAGGGGAAAGACCGGCAGGCTTACTGTTCGGTTTGTATAAAAAACATCAGTATAACTTGGATGGGGGTTAATGCTCTTCGGTCGCATATGCAATGTACCAGCCATAAATCTGGAATACGCGGAGAACAGTTATCAATCTCCACTTTCTGTGCTGCTGCCACCGTTAGGCCTACACCACCGCAAACTAGTGCCACCGTCCAAACCAACGTTTTATAAATTTCAAACTCCGTTTAATGGTTAGAAACGTGTTGCCGTATAGACCTGCAACTCAATGGCGTGTTGGTTTAAAAAAATATTGAGATGGTATTAAAAAATGGTATTAAAAGGTATTTAATTTACCTCCAGGATTTCTGTATATACCCTGGCATGCAGTCTTAGTCTAGAGTCTAATCTTCTATATTTACTTTGATCTGCTCAGCATTCTTTGACTATACCGTCTATGTTCAGGCCTTGAAGATCAATGAGTTTGTGGGTTTGAAGTTCTGTGACGAGGCTGTGATCCGAAACACCAACACGTCGGCTACAGTGACAAACTGCAGTGTGAGCACAGTCGGCCTGACGTGAGTAGACCTCCATGCTGTGTATGTTCTGGTTGTGTCTTACTGGTCTTACTGGTTTTTAGTGACAAATGACTGACTTTGTGACAAATTATGGCATTTCCAGTCTAGCTAGTCCTCAATGCCAAATGTTAGAAGTTGACATTTTTAGAATCACAGACATCATTCCAGTTGAAAAACATTTATGAATCAAAGAAATTTGAAATGTGTTATTTCAGATGTACAGGAGAGCAGTATCTGGACTACCTGGGAATAGAGTACACCACCTGGGGACTGTGGGAGAATCATGTGGTTCTGACTGTTATGACGTTCGTATTCCTTGTCATCGCTTATCTGAAACTTCGCTACATCAAGAAATTCACTTAAATATGCGATTATGCATCTTTTATTTTTGTCTTCAAGGACAACTACTACTTTTGCATAGAGTAAGATGAGACGACTGATACCACTCTCATTCCTCACTGTTTCCCCTGCCGGGATTAATAAAGCATGTCTTATTCTTCATGTTTGTGCGTTAAGTATGGAGCTAAAGCCGGGAGGCATTAGCTTAGCATAAAGACTGGAAGTAGGAGGAAACAGCTAGCCTGGCTCTGTCCAAAGTTAAAAAATAGATCTACCAGCTCTAAAGCTCACTAGTGTCTTCTTTGTTTCATCCTTGCACAAACAGAAAAGTAAAAAAGCACTTCTGTGCAGGGCATCCGTTGGTTGCCTGGCAAACTCACGTGATGACAGGACTCTGGAAAGTCACTGCGTCTGGCTGTCATTTGCCAATAAATGGTTTCATCGTGTATCTCTGTATAGAACCACAAACTGTCGGTTTAGCTTTAGAGCATATTTTTGAACTTTGAAAATAGCCAGGCTAGCTGTTTCCCCCTGCTTCTTTATGCTAAGCTAAACTAGCGGTAACACAACATAGACATGCTATCAACTCATAAAGTTGATATGGTACACATGTTAGCAGACAGTAGCTTATTTACACATCCAGCAGACAGAGAGTAAGATTTTAAATGTATTTGACTTATCTAGTTAGCTAGCTAAATGCTGCTAAATGCTCTAGCTGTTTGGCGCTTAGCAGGAAGCATACTTTTAGTTTTTAGAGCTTTTTTGGTGAAAGCAGCCTGATGTATGAGAGCGGTAAGAGTGAAACAAAAGAGTAAAGCTGCGTGACATAAAACCAAAGCAGTGAGTTGATAGTAATTTGATTTAATTGTGAATATAAAAATATTGATGATTAGAGCAGCTTTACTGTAAAGATGTAAGAGTGTTGATCTTCTCATCTAACTCTAAGTGAATACGCAAATTTTCCCAAAAATTCTATTTCTGAGTGTATCTACGGTTTGCACTTACATACTTGGATATTCAATACAGATCAAATACATACCTGAATGTAAACATCAGTTTTATCATCTTTGGTGAAAACCATGTGTCTTCAAAATGTTAATTTTTTAGGAGCTAATTGCTGACAATATTCTTTATTTTTCACATTGTTGGAGTAGTTTTAAAAGCCCAACAGAAAAGAGTTTTCCAACTCGTAGGAATTTCAAGACTTTTCACAAGAAAAGGACATGTGTGATGTGTTTCTTATTTATGAATGTATTTTAAAATCAGACCATGCCTTTTTTCTGTACTTTTGTAACTCAGTAGTCTTGATTATTCAGCTTTCACACAATTTCCTAATTTTTCTTGATTTGATCTCAGCACTGATTATTTGTAATTGTAGATATTGTAGAAGGATATCACATAGATACTAAGTTTGTGTTAAGCTTTTCTATTGTTCCAAAGAAAAGTTCTACATACACATGTATATTATGATACAGCCTTTTGAGAACATGTATAAACATTTTCATGTAACATTGGTCTCTGTGGGGTTTTTTTTCTCGGTGCATTGTGTTTTGATGTTAACTCAGTTATTCTGTTGAATGTGTTTAACTGTTAATAATGATCATATTCAAAAGAATACTTGGCAACACTTTATTTTACAGGTCTGTAATTTTTCAAATAATTTCCAAGGAAGTTTGTACTTTTGTAGTATTATTGCGTTTATCGCTATTTGTCAGTGCACAGCAGGTCAGCTGCACATGCACAAATGTGATATTTATCTACAGGTTTTAAGATACAATTTAACATATATAAAGACAATTATTGACAATAATATATAAATACGTCATAGACCTTTTCAATGGAATTCCATTGCTAGGCAACAGCCTGGCCCCTTGTTAACTTCCTGTCAGTTGATGCCATTCACATACACTGCAACAGGAAATCAACTTGAGTCCATTTAGAATGTTTGTTTACATCTGTGAAAGGGTCTATATAGATATTTACTTTGATTATAATGGAGCTGTTCTTTCAAGGAAATCAGCAGCTAATTCTAAACTCAATGCAGCTAAATACAGTAACTGAAACAACACAATGTTGTCTTTATTTCCTCCATAATTAGTTCTCTCTATTATAATCTAATGTTTTTATATTTAATGAAGACTTCATCCTAAATATATACATATATAGTATGTGGTATTGTCAATGTTAATATGTTTAAAAATGAAGACAGTGTTTTAGATCCTTTTGTTACTCAGTCATATTTATGGTTGTTATCTTGTCACTTAAACTGAATCATAATCCAAAACAGAGAAAGTATAATAAATTAAACAAACTTATATTTTAATAACACTTTATTTGGCATAACAGATTTAAAAAAGAAATATTGTAAAAAAAAAAAAAAAAAAAAAGTAAGGCACAGAGAAAACATAATAAATGCATGGGTTTCCCATGAACACTAGATGCACTCCAAATCGAAGTTTGTTTTAAGTTACAATATGTATCATAAAATGATAATAAGCTATTTAATTTGAAGCTTAATTGATGTACAGAGGATGAGTAAATATGACAGAATGTCACTTGTACCTACTGTGTATTAAAATGATGAAAAAAAGAATCAGCATAATTAACAGTCATAGAAATGTCTTTTTGGTATTTGTGTAAATGCTGCAATGTGGATACTGTAATTAAAAGCAGGTGAGCATATTTATCATGTAATACTAAAATCATAAACTGTGTATTCGTTGAGTACAACTGAGTATGCTTGCAGGTTGGTGTATTATATCCAATATTTAATACTGTGATGTAACACTGTACTGTAAATCTTCATTATTCTTCAACCACTTTAACACATTTTCATGTTTTCTTTCATCATGCTGTTAAAGTAATACTTGATAATAGCTTAAGTGAATACTTTCAGATGTCTCAGAGGAGGACCTCACTCACTTTCAGTGCATTTAAATATTTGAGGTGAAGTGCGTTTGATTTGATCACCTCCTTTGAAATATGTCAATAAATGGTATCTTATTTTCTTTTGCAAAAATGGTCCCACATCTTCTGTTACTTGTACCGCTGCAGGGAAATTTCCAGTGGAGAGCTTTCTTGCCAGAGTGGAATATTCTTCAGCGGGCCAAGTACTCACACATGGCTGCCCCCGTTTGTGCTTGTGTCGAGGCCGTCGGTGGACAGGGAGGAGGATGGGCGTGGCCGGGGGCCGACAGGAGTGGCAGGCTGTGGGTGGCTGACCTGTGAGACCATATCATCAGACTCCCATCGCTCTAGTTCCTCCTTCACCAGCCTCTCCATCTGCTCCCTGTGGACGTCTGTGTCCCGTCCCAGACGCTCATCCTGACAGACAACAACAGATTAAGTTGTACAGCTTGTTTACATGCACATAAGAAATTTTATTATGCAGGATATCTGACAACGTGCACTGTTGTAACCTGGTAACTATAAATCTACATATACCGTACATGCAGCAGGACAGTATTCACATTTCTCCCCAACAACCCAACTTTATTATGGAAGCATGGCTTATTTATTTTAATTGTACTAGTGATTTAAGATTTAAGAAGAAATCTAGCTGAGGAAATCAGGTTTTTCTTTTCCTCGAGAACAGAAACTGTTTCTTCTTTCTTCTTAAAGTCAGCTGTAACCCAGTTAAATAAACCTGCAATAACAGATTTTTTTGGCCACTTGGGGGCAGAAGAAACAAGCTGCTGATATATTACAACCTTTTAAGATGCTATTGCAAACTTGTAATCAGTTGCATATTAACACATCCATCTGATACAGTACAGTACTGTACAGAACATTATTCAAGTATATTAAGTCATATTTCTGGCCACCTTATGAATGCAAATCAAAAAATTCCCTCTCTTTTTAGCTTTGTTTTTGGTCTCTACAAACTCTTCAGAAACATATCTGGCTCTTTAGCTTCTAAATGCTCCACTATGAGCTCGCTGCATCTCACCTCCATGACTCCATCCAGCAGTCTGCCCAGCACATCTCTCCTTTTGAGTTTAGCTCTCTCCATAGTTTCCAGCTTCACGATCACAGCATCTATCTTGGACACTATACTGCCGATGGAGTGCTCCATCCTGTCCACACGTCTCACCAGCCTGAGAAACACAGAGCTGTTAGTTCCCTTTATTTGATTAAATGTTAAATGTGTCATACTACTACAGCCATAATCATTCAGATTAGTATGAAAAACCCAAATGTATGTACAGTACCAGTCAAAGGTTTGGAAACACTTTCCTATTCACTTGAATGAGAAAGTGTATCCAAACTTTTGACTGGTGCTGTATGCATTATATAAATTGTGTATGTATGATTCTGACACTGTTACTAGTTCAACTTTCATTAATGATTAGCCTGCACGTAAGCTACAGTATAATAGTAAAAGCTCCATACACTTGAAACTCTTCATAGGAGACACCCCCTGAACTGCTGCCACGGCGTCGAGAGCTGTGGCCGCTATCCTCGTCATCGTCTTCCTCCGAGTCGTCCTGGGTACGAGGGAAGCTCCGCCCGCTGCTGGGTCTAGTCAGCGAATTGCGTTCCAGATCCAAGTCCTCCTGGCGAGCGAGCAGAGACACACTGAACATCGGCAGGCTGAGTGTACGCTAACACATACATGCAGGGTAAGTAGCTGTTGGCATCACCACTCACTCTCTCTTTCTCCAGGTCGTCTCTCATCTGCTGATGTTCATGCTCCGTCAGCTCCTGGTCGCCATCTCGATCATACTTGGCAAAGATGGCCTGAATCTCTGCGTCTGTGTGGCCCTTTCTAAGCAAGGATAACAAATCAACAACACACTCAGGACATGTAGCATACAATTTTTATATTAACAAAACCAAACCCAAAACATTGAAATAATATAATAGTTAATAGCTTTCAGCTGTATTTGAGGTTTCCTTCACCCTTTTAGGTCCTGGCGGAGTTCATCGATGTTTAGTTTTCCCCCGGCCTGGCGCAAACTGTCGGAGATGTCGTCTACTGCCGTCTTCTTCAGTCTCAACTTCATCAAAGCTTTGTTACAACCCTAAAAGAGAAGAACACTTTAACTTACGTGTGAACTTACCTAAACAAAGCAGATACAGTTTAAGGTAATACACAAACTACACAAAAGTAAACTAGCAAATATGTTCCCAGGATCAGATGCTACCTGCTCCCTCTGTCATTAAGATGAAGTCACTCTGTATCACTTTTTGTTATGGAGCTGACAATCTTTGATACCATTCAGGTGTGTTACCTGAAAGATTCAGGATTTCCTGCAGCGTTGCGACTCACATCAGAAGAAATTATTTCAGTTTCATTAAATATATCAAGTGTCAGGGAAAACAACCAACCACTCCACTAACACCTTGCCTGGAGGAAGCCCTAACATTTTCAATACAATATATTTTCAAGACAATATTCTTTTTCTTTTCTAATATTTTTTCTAATAACATTTTTTTCAATATCTGTATCTGTAAGTATATACAACCAGACCCACAAATTGCAATAGTGGGAGTAGCTTCTGGAGCCGTTATCTTATTATTGCCATGGTGCCTTCTGTTGATTTACTGGATTTTATCTGCCCTGTCAAAATGAATGATACATGTAGTTCAATACCTTTTTAATGAGATCAGTCATTTCCATCTCAGTCCTCTGCTGGGACATGTCGGCCTTCACCTCAGAGTATGTGTCATTAATGATGGCCAGGAACATGTTCTATATAGGCAGGATGAGAAAATGTGTTCTTGTGTTAGTGAGGAGGTGCATGCAAACAACATGAACAAACTTCAACATAACAGATGACTAAACCCTACTCACCATGAGAATAAAGAAAATGAAGAAGACAAAGGTTGTAAAGTAGATTGGTCCGAGAACTGGATTCGCCTCCTCTATTTCTGAGAACTCAAAGTCTCCCAGAATGATACGGAACTGAGTGAATCTACACAAACAGAAGCAACATTTTTAAACAACAGGAAACATCAGAGGTGTTTGTACATGTGTAGACTATACTTTGAATTACATACATGCTGGCTTGGAAAGTGCTGAAATCATTGACTTGGGTTCCAAACACCAGGTAGGCTAGCTGAGCATACGCCAGGAATATGATGAAGAACATGATGGCAAAACCAACAAGGTCTTTGGCACAGCGAGACATGGTGCTGGACAGCTGACTCATGGTCTTATTGAAGTTGATGAACTTAAAAAGCTAAGAGATGTGAGAAATGATCAGCATTAGTCAACTTTACAGTTGTTGGGTTTCCACTAAGGTATCTTTGGAGTGATTATGAATCTAAGGGAAAAGATGTATACCTTGACCCAGGCAAAAAAGACGATGACTGCAGCCACGTTGTTGAACTGGACCTGCAGGTTGGCCAAAGGCTCAAAGCTGGGGTGAGCAGTGTGGTTCTCCAACAGGCCTTTCAGACGGTTGCCAACCATGGCTGTTCTGGTTATGTTCATGATGATGGCAACAACACTCAACTAAAAAAAAAGAGCAGACAGAGCAAACAACAAACTCAGTCATTCCTGTTAAAAATGACTATATATTGACGTTAGTAATCCCAGAGTAATATGACTTTGATACACACCACGACAATGAGAACATCCAGACAGTTCCACAAGCTCTTGAAGTAATGCAAGCGGTGGATGCGGATCTCCAGCACCTCCTCCACCACGTAGTAGAGGATGAATAGACAGAATGCCACCTCACACAGACCCACAAAGTAGTCCCAGCTGGACACATATCGTATCAGACGCACTGTTTGGAACTGCCAGGAAGTCACCACCCCACCAGTAGCAGGGAACTCCACCAACAACCTGACAAATGCATCAAATCAGACCAACTTTTACTACGTTACTTTTATATTTTGGAGATAAATTAAGATTCTCTCAACAATTTAGCAAGAGTGATGTATTCATTTTTCCCTTTTTAGACTGTACTGGGTATATCAAATAATTGATTTGTTGATTGACAGAAAATTCGACAGCACTTTTGATAATCAATGAATCATTTAAGTCAGTTATCAAGCCTTTCACTATTCACTGCTTCTGATTCCTCACATATGGGGTTGTGTGCCTTTCCTCTGTTTCATATTGTTATGAATAAAATAGCCTTGGATTTAGAAACGTTTGTCAGACAGAAGGAGCAATGTGAAGAAGTCACCTTGGGCTCTGAGAAATTGTCATTTGCATTTTTTTTTCTGACATTAATTGAATCAACCAGAAACAAAATGTAAAATTGGGTGCCTTCTTGAAGAATGTTTTGCCTCTGCTAAAAGCATTTTTGTTGAATTTCATTTCTACCTGGTGCTATTGTTTTATCATTATTGTATTGTATATGTTCTTTGAATTCCATACCATGTCAATAAATCCAAAATCTAGAAGTAATCATAAGTCACGGCCCTGGATGGTGATTGACGATTCTCACCTGGCAATGCAGAAAAGGTTGATGTTCCCATTGTAGACAGAGAAGTCGAAAAACACTGCTCTGGTGCCTCTGTCCAGCCATAGGTGGTCTTTCAGAAACTGCAGTTGGGTTGCTGACTCCTCTTTCGTACGAGACAGGTCTTGGTAGTATCCTCCACCTCCATATTTAGATATCTGGCCCCAATAACCGCTCCCATTCATGTTACTCTCTGCTGTATACACCCACCTGAGAGACACCAGAAAGAACAGATTTAGGATGTAGACATTTGTTAGTGTAATACATACGATACAGCTGTAGCCTCCTTTTAAAACTGATAATATAATATAATTGAAGACTATGAAACTGAATTGAAAAATGCATGGACTTACGCTGTTCCTTTCTTGGGACCAAAGGAAGTTGTGTCTTCGTTGGTTGGGGTGTACATGTTGTAGCAGTCGTGAACTTCATCTCTCAGATCTTCGTGGATGGAGCAGGACTCGTTGCGGACTTTGACCTGCCGGAGCCGTGGCACCCCGAGGAGGAGGTTCTCATAGAAGATAAGACTCTGATTCTCTGGCAGGCTCTTGTTGTTGTACCACACCTCCCAGTACATGCCATTGAGGAAAGGTCCCTCTGTGAACTGTAAGGGGGATTTGTCATGACAATGATCTTGCTACAATCTGACTATGGAAAGACTTTACTAATGTGTTTAAGGGTTATAGGTAGGGGTGGGAAAAATAATCGATTCTTAGATGCATCGCGATTCTCTCTAGAACGATTCTATTATCGATTCTGATAAGTTAATAATCGATTAAAAAAAATGGGATAATGGACAACAACTTAGAGTTTAGGCATGAGTGCAGAAAAAAAAAACGCACAAAGAAAAGGAAAAGAAAATTTAATTTTGTATATATACACATGATCTAGTAAGACATACATAAAATAATTAGGCAAAACACATATAGGCTGTTCATCTACTTTATCACATTACATCTGACCACCTCATGTTTCATGTTCTAAGAAGCCAATTCTCCCCCTTTAATCATGACTGAGCCTCTGACATGGAAGATTACTGGGAGAGAAGGTGACTTTCACAAGACTGTTTAAGGCTTAAGCATGGAATGACTACAAAACAAAAACCTAAAATATGTCAAAATCTAAGCTTTGTCTAGCTGCTTTATCTAGGAAGTGATTAGCAAACTTTATATGTATATTTTTAAAAATCACGCGTGGAAATGTACATAAAAAAATTGTTGCATCGATAATCGGTTTAGAATCGAATCGTTGGCCTCTGAATCGGAATCAAATCGTGAGGTGCCAAGAGATTCCCACCCCTAGTTGTAGGTACTGCACTTTTTGCCTATGCTGTTGCAATATTTCCTTCCTTTGTTTTACTTCTTCTATGTATTTCTACTGAAATGGAACTACAATTGTGACCTGCATTTCCCATGTGTGCTCACATGAAAATGCACCAATGTACACTATTTGATGGCATTATGCTCTGATGAAGTTCTGAAGATTAAAAGCTTTTTTTTTTTATTTAAGGAGGAGGTCGACCTTTTGGGAAATTTACTATGAACTTTCTTGCCGCAAGTTCCATGAGAAGAATGATACCACTCTCACGACTGCATGCTAAATATGAAAGAGGAGAGGCTTAGCTTAGCATAAACTGAAATCAGGGGAAACAGCTAGTCTGGTTCTGTCTGAAGGTATAAAAAAACACCTACCAGCATCTCTAAAGATCACTTATTAATTGGGTGGTGGTACCTTTAAACAGAGCCAGGCTAGCTGTTTCCCTGTTTCCAGTCGTTATGTGCTGCTGGTTGAGCCTTATACAGTATTTAACAGACTGATCTAACACAAAGCAGGAAAGAGAATATGTGTATTTCTTCAAAACGTCTAACTACTCCTTTTAATTACATCCAACCTATGTGTGCAGAATGATAAAAAAAACTACCATCTTAAAGACATTTTAGTTTACAAAGCAGAGATGAATTTTGCATTTTACCTTCCAGAAATCCTCCATGGTTGAGAGGCTTCTAAAAGAGGAAGGGTCCCCGGCAGACAGCGGTGTATCCAGGAAAAGCTGAGACATGACTTTGGTATAGTAGTACATATTGGCACTCACCATCCCATAAGTCACTGCAGAGCGAATCACAATATGACATAAACATTATTGAAAGTATTATTCCTATTAGCACTAGCTATAGCACTAGCCCTTGTTAAAATGCAGAATGACAAACTTCTGAATTAACAGAGTGAATGCTTTTTTTGTGCTCTTTGCATCTAGTATGAGGATGCAAAGACTTGACGAACACCAAAAATAAACTCAAATTAGGTTACGCATTACGATTCTATGTAGCATTCAGTATTCATCAGGGAGCCGCTCTGGAAACTTCTTTACTGCCTGGCAGAATATCATTTCCTGATCCACCCTAAACCACAGTTTGGCATTTCTGTTGCAGCAAAAAGAGAGTAGAGAAACTTTACCATACGTTAAATGTGGGATTTCTATCTTTTTTTTTCGCCATCCCAAATTTCTGTTGGAATCTAAGCCATCTGACGAGTGTGGGAGATTAAATTTTTAGCTGCCAAAACCATTAAACCTACACACTGTGAGCTTGGAAAATAACTTTTCAGCTACAAGAAAGGTACCCAGGCTGGCATATTTTGTGCCACATTTCAACTGTCAATTCAGTTCAGTCCAGGATATATATATATATATATATATATATATATATATATATATATATATATATATATATATATATATATATATATGTATATGTCACCTAAATGACACACATATTTTGAGCATGTTCCTTAAACCATGTTTCCCTTCCAAAGCTACATGTATGTTTACGTATTGCCCAATGTGTGTATATGTTATTAATTGTTATAGTATACTTTTTTGCAGGTACTATACAAGAAATAAATATATTTTTCTGTCTTGAACTAACAGGTTGACAAATGATGCTATGGGTGCCGACTGACATACTAGTTAATTACTTATAACTTACTTTGGTTTTGGTTTTCTGAGATTAAGTTTTCTGTCACACCCCAAACCTTAATAAAAGAACAATTAATTTAAATGTATTTGCCACTTTAAAAAATAAGCTGATTTAATATGCATACTAATTGTTTGGAGAATACCTAATTTTGCCATATTTCTAGTGTGAAAACACTACATACTACATACACAAAAAACGGATAGAATTATTATGAAGAATAGAAAGTTTGAGAGTGGAAGGTGGGCTATGTAGTAACAGGGTCTTGTAGCACATGATAAGGCTCTGCTAACATTTCCCCCCTAGGTTCTCACAGATGAGTGATTTATGAAGGGCATGCCAACCAACCTTAGCATAAATCTTGTCATTTTGCAGGATTTTTGAGT
This sequence comes from Zingel zingel, assembly GCA_023566125.1. Classification (NCBI taxonomy): domain Eukaryota; kingdom Metazoa; phylum Chordata; class Actinopteri; order Perciformes; family Percidae; genus Zingel; species Zingel zingel. Next base: position 18,741,026 of record CM042317.1, read on the forward strand.
GTTTACTTACAGATACAAATAGTGATGAGGAATGCGATATATGTAACCATCTCCCTCAGGACGTTCCTGAGGTACCTCTCTCGACTGTTGTCACTGTCCTCCATCAGCTCTGTGCCCCACAGAACTGCAAAGGAAAAAAACAGCAGGAAAAATCTTATATTACTGGAATTAGTTTGACCTATTTTATTCTGGTCCAGTTAATGTCTTTGTAACTAACAGTATAAGCTCTACATCTGGTTTGATGTTATATTTGATTATACAATTGTTGATTTAATGTTGATTTGCTGACTTGTATGAAACACTGTGTAATCTAGATTTTGAAAAATTCTCCTGTAGAAAGATGATGAGGATTATTATTACTACCACATAGCACTGAACTTTAGTAGCTGTCTACTGTAGGGGCACTGATACTATTGTTATCGGTGATAACAATAGTGATCAGTGATAACAATAGTGGTGAGGGTGGCAATTCTAATGGCAAATGTTCTCTTTATATAGCTAGTATGGGGAAAATATTACTTTAAATCAGTGCAATCTGATTGACGTCTTATTGTACAGGGAAAAAAACTTGATAAGCTTTGGTCGGCTTGATAAACTTCACAGCCCTAAACCCTGACTACCATGTATTATACATCAACATTATGTTTCTATTCTCTAGATAATTATCAAACTAGTCTATGAAGTTTACAAAGCATAAAGTGAGTGACTAACTTCTGATCTTTTGGAGTATCTGCTTCATACAGCTGCGGTGGCCATGTCTGTCCTGCTGCCGGGCATCCACTGTCGGGGTCGGGTAGAGTCCTCCTCGGGGGATGTGGGTGCTGCTGCCCGCGCCAGTGTAGCTGCCTAGGCCGCTGCTGCAGCTGCTGCTAGAGGCCGTGGACACCGACCTCCTCCCGGGACTCGCTGGAGGCCAGTCGGCTTCCATAATCTCATCCTCAGGCTCAAAACCCGGGTTATCCCGACTCCACGCTTGTCTTGACGGAGGGGACGGGGTGCCTATTACTCCTCCGAGACCGAGGTCTTGATGCTGGATTTTCTCCATCTCTATCCCTTCGCTTGAGTCTAGTCTGTGCGGCAACCTGCCAGTCTGGCTCTGCGATAACTTTAGCTGCTGCGGTCTGACTCGGGATGAACTCATGGTCCAGTTAGCTATTTATTTTTTATCTAGTGCGGGGCATCTGAAAAAAGTTAACCGTTATGCAAAAACGCATAGTCAGCGTCAGTAAGTTAGCTAGTTTTCACTCTCGACAAACCGCTAAGAAAACTTTTCCGATCTTCAATTGCGTCTCAAAAAGCGATGTCCTCCGTTATAAAGCAATGCCTTTAAAGCGTTTAAAGTTGTTAACGTTACCTACTAATCTATTAAAGTTGTTACCTAGTAAGCTATTTACATGAAACTGACGCCCGCATCACAATGCCGTGTTTATGTGGAAGAAGAAAGATACTTTTCTTGCCCCAGGACAGCCATCTTGTTCTTGAACTGTTCCCCTAAAAGCCCTCATTCTCATTTGTACGGGACTCAGATTACATTAGAAGTCATGGCGTCGCAGTAAAGGATGGAAAACACCTCCGTGGAAAAAACATAATCTTTCCTTACATATTTGTAATGAAGTGTGGGTCCATTTATATTATGTTTTATTAAATTAACGGTTTGAATGTACACATTGGGATTGTTTTTGTTGATTCGTGATGATCAGAATCAAGTAGCTAGCTAGCTAGCTAGCTAATACATTTCTTTAAACGCTTTTTAAAAAACGATTTCTGAACCCTTTATGACGACCAATAGACAAATAAGCCTTGCATTTATTTTATAATGTTTAATACAGTATTTTAGATGAATATAGACATTAGCGCTAGCTAGCTAGCTACATCATTTGTGTATGTTTGGGTCCGCGGTTGCTATGACAACGATGTACTAAAAAAGGACAAGAGGCCTTCATTTGAAGCAAACTACTCTAGAATCTAGATCACGCTCTAGATAAGCGAACTAATTGAGCTATATGAGACATTTTATAGCAATAAAGTTTTAAACATTAAGTGAAAAGCCATTTTTAAAATAGAAAGCTAGGTGTAATTGCATTGGGAGTTTGTTGTACCTAATTGTCCAGTTTTTCAATTACTACAAACATCAAAGTTTGGGGACTGTAAAGAGTTTTCTTTTTGAATAAAGAATCCAAGCTGCAGAGTGATTTAACATGGAATTACAAGCAAAGGAATATGGTGAATTAATGGGAAAAAGGAGGGCCTGATTTACAAACTGCTTATATTTCAAAATAAAAAGTCAACAACTCTATAAAAAAAAAAAGTAAACTCTAAATTTTGCAGTTTCTATAGATTTCTATAAACCCAACCCTCCTCAAATGTAAATGACCTCCTTAAGGCTGTACATTGGTTGTCAAAGACATGAATTTATAGGCCTATTATATTTGCTACTTAGGTTCACACTGTACTTTATTAATGTTCACACTGCACTACATGCATGTGTACAATCTAATGTTTTAGCAACAAAATCTTTTAACCCAATCTTACTTTTGAACCTAATTTGACTTTACTTTTTTATTTCCTGCACTGTAGTTATCTTACTTTATACACTTATTGACTAACTCTTTTCTTACTCTTCCTTTTACCTTGAATGTGACCGTGAGCAACTGCAACTGAGCAATTGAACAATTTCCCTGAGGGGATCAATAACGTATTCTGTGTGTAATGTAATATAATGTAATATAATATTCTGATTGTTTTTTTCCCCATATTTAACTCTTCATTTTTAACTGAGCAACAAAATACATACTGATGTATGCTTCTGTCATCTTTTTCTAATATAAGTGTTTTTATTTGATAGGATGTTGTGATAATGCTGTTTTACTTTGTTACCAAAATGATGGTGCATGCATTATCTGCTTTACCCAAAGTATAAGACATAAAACTGGTTTGACCATTTGGTGGCACTCAATATCCAGACTTGTTAAGCCCTACACCAGTGACCAGACTACTAAAAACATCAGGAACTATGCATCCCCATTATTAAATGTATGTACATTTGTATCAAAGCACAATTCGTGTTTGACTCTGGGTGATTACAGTGAACAAAACCTGTCTCAGTGTTCATATGCACCTGCTATTGTTTTAAGACAGATTTGAAAATTTGTGAACCTACAATGGTCAAAATCAAAGCAACAGATACTGGGACATTCTGACTTTTTAGTTGTGACTCGTGAGTATAGGTCAAGCCTAAAATCTGGGAGTGCCCCTTTAAAACCATGGAAGATGTGTACCAAAAGGACAACTTTCAGGGATTTTTCATTAAAATGCAAATTTATGCCATTTGTATTATAAACTGGAAAGGACACAAAATGACACATGTATAAAACTGTATTTGTAGAATGAAGAGTTTTTGAGTTATAGGTGAACAAAAAAGGCACCAAAGAGTAATAGGAAGTAGTACTAAACAAAATAACACGACACAAGTGTGATGATAAATACAATCAATACTACTACAGTAAAGTTAAGTGAATGTTTTGGCACAGCATTGGTAGAAAGTTTGGGGGGCGGGGTTATTTGTTTGGCGTCATAATTTATGTTGCTTAGTGTAAACAGTTTATTGGCTGAATCTTTGTGATGGGGGTTCCCTGCCCCAGATTGCAGGGGTAAAACAATAAATAGAACCTATCACTTTAAAACTTCAATCTCTGGTACAGCAGAGATCGTAAACTGTTAGCTAGTTAAAGAAGCGAGGGAACTAGCACTGTATAAACCAGGGCTATTTCAGAACAGTTTACAGCTGGTTACTCGTAAATATTTATTACAAATAATTCTGTCTACGTAGATAGGTCTTTTATAAGGTAAGTAAGCCATCCACCAAGCTAAACTATTAGACGGCTGACAAGCTAACGTTAACCGTACCGGCTAATCTTAGCTGCATTGTCTGGTCAAAACCACGGCCATTTGCTTGACAAGCAATAATCATTCAAAGTAGGTGTGTCGCTAGTGTACAAATAGCCCACATTCGTTATTAGTTAAAAATGACGAGTGTCATTTGAGTTAGTAAAATCTGCCTTCCTTTGTTTTCTTTGAGCTAGCAAAGCACTCCACTTGTTCCACTGATAATGGCTCGACAGTCAATGTAACGTTAACGTGGGGGTAACGTTAATTTATTTTAAAGTTTGAGTAAACTTTGTTACCTTCGGATTGTATCGATTATGATACAACTAATTATAAATCAGTAGTGGATGTCAATGTCGAAGACTCACTGGCAAAACATGGACATAGCTACTTTATTGGTGCACTATCAACGGGCTCAACGTTATGTCTTAGGCTTGATGGTTTCCCCCGCTTGCAATTAGCGTTTAAGTTGTGTGTGTGTGTGTGTGTGTGATAGTACAGCCAAGTAACATCTTGTTAGGTGTCAATTTTTCTGTGTTACCGAAAATACCGATGTGTTTATTTAAAAGTGTTACTCCCGCACATTGTACAAGTGACAGCAGCTGAAAGAAAAACGACGACGCCACAAGTTAGCTTAAGCTAATGCTAGCTAGCGAGCTCACTAGCAGTGTCGCAAGCTTTGCGTTGATGCACTGTTTGCCGGGCTATGGTTAGCCATTTAGACTGACAGCGAAGAGGTCGGTAGTTAGAGGCTATATTCCTGACATTGTTTTTACAGTCTAGATAACGTTGACCTAGCTGACACTGGGCGCACAGTTTCTAGGACAGACATACGATGCAAATTATTAATATGTCATATGGTTAATGCACATGCGACAAACGTGAGACATTGCAAATGTTGTTAGCATAGACATGAAAGGCCTGACTCGTACAGTAGGCCACTTATCTAAAAAGCAAAGGATGCACACATGTGTGTAACACATTTATTAAATGTTTACTTTCTAAAAGTAGAATTTAATTGTAGGAAAGCTCGTTTCTCAGCTTCCAAACTTGAACCCCTGCAATCAGTCACTTCCCTTTTTATATCTACTAGAGCCAGTTTTCCTCTTTGTCTCATTGGATGAACGTGATGGCGCAGTTGTGTGTTAGCTAGTTTAGCCAGCTAGCGAAACAGGCAGCTGTCTTGCTTATGCTATTGGATTGATGTGGGTCAGATAAAACGTGGGCCTAATGAGACAAAGAAAGTAAACGTTGTCCTGTTAAAAGGAGACGTGATTCACCTTTTGTACTTTGTACTTGCTATTCAAACACAGCTATGCTGTTAACCCGAGGTACAACAAACGTTCATGAGTATTAATGTGGGCTTCCTTAAAATGGCCTGATAATTCATATAACGTTAAACGTTAGCAGTATAAGTTTAAAGTCATTATCTTCTACATTCAGTTGCCAAATCGTTGGGGAAGCCTAGTTAAAACGAAAGCAGTCTTATTACTAAAGCTCTGCCACAAATCCAAGCTTTATGAAAGTTGAAATGTTCAGTTTGGAAAGATGTTGCTTCAACTTTATGGTATTTTTATTTATTTTTTTAGGATGTAGTTAGTAAGTGGTGCTGATGAATTGTATTGTGTTACACCTAGTAATAATTAGGGTAACATGTTAGGAACCTCATCCACCAAAGTTCAGTCCTCACCTCAAACCAAAACTTAATAACCTTCATAAAGGTAGGGCTGTAGTATAGAACAGCATTCTTTTTTTATATAGTCTGTTTGTGTGTGTTACATTTCTAGATGGCATTATTGCTATGTATTCCTTCTTTATCTTCTGTTTCAGCACTTAATATTGTTTACCAAAGAAATGGTGATGGAGAAGCCAAGTCCCCTGCTTGTAGGGCGGGAGTTTGTGAGGCAGTATTACACACTCTTAAACAAGGCACCAGATTTCCTGCACAGGTAATTAGCAAAATGTGACGTGGAAGACACTAAATTTGTTGGTGTTTTTAATGCTGTTTTAACTGTCATATTGTTGTACCATTAGGTTTTATGGGAGGAATTCTTCTTATGTTCATGGAGGACTTGACCCAAGTGGGAAGCTGGCAGAAGCGGTGTACGGGCAAGCGGTAGGTGCTACAGCCCAATAATGAAGATTCACATTTAAAATACTGTGTATTAGGTGACTGGTACAAGATTGTTTACAGTGGTGATAAAATAAGTATTGATTTGAAAGAAATCGAACATGGCACTAAAATCATTGGCAGCATTTGAGGAAGGAATAAATGTCAGAGGAAACAATGGTGTGTATCGATTTATTTTAGTAATCGAGTATTCTAGCGCTTATTCCATCGAGTAATCAGATAAGAAATACTTTTTTGTTTTATTGAAGAGCAATAATATACAATAGTTTGGTTTAATTTTCGGAAAAAGGTAAATTTTTATTGCTTACAATATCATCTCTCAAAAAACTAAACAAAGTGCCATATTACATTGTTTTTAAAGAAAACATTTTCTGAAATCCAATAACCTCAAACTAAGGCATACATTAAACATACATAAACATTACCTTAAGTTGTGCAACGTAACTTTCAGAACTACCGGTACAAGTTTCAACCTGAGACTGATCTGTATATAGGCCTATATGTAGTTATTAGTTATACTCAACCTATTTTCATTTATATATTTGATTACAATGTCACACAGCTCTGTTACACTAATGCTAGTAGATCGTTGATCAGCTGTTTCTCTGTGAAGAGAGTGAGAGAAAATGGTGCTTAACAGTCAGCTGTTTTTCCAAAGGAATAGTCAACAAGTCAGCTCTTTAGATCAAATTGTGGTCACCGCTATGTATTTTCTTGTCTTTGTTTTTGGTAGTTGTGTTTGGTGTAATTTCATCGTCCTACACCTCTGTGATTTACTTTTGTCGGGTCCGCTAGCATTGACGTCGTGCTATTATTGTGGTAAGCTAGTTTGATTTTGCAGTAGACACTGTACAGAGTTTTAGTTTTTAATTACGTTTGAACTGATTCCAAACTTTGGACACTTTCTGTCGTTTTCTTCAGCCTGTCTCTTCTCTCAGCCCCTCACTATTTACGCTGCAGTCAGTCTGCATGGCATGTATCGAAAGCAGCGTCAGCCCGGTGTAAGAATCATCTGTGCGGAAACACCGTGAGCACTACAACGTTGGATTTTTAGTAATCAAATTATTTGAGTTACTTGAGGAATCGTTTCAGCCCTACAATGGTGACATGATTGTCACTCCATATAAAACCTTCCTATTTTGTGTGTCTGACCAAAATGGAGTCAGATATAAAAATATGTATAATCACCCTGTTTATTAAGGTTGAGCTAAGTAACAAAACACTGCATAACCTCAGATGGTTGCTAACTGCCAAATTCTTGAAATAAATGGGTATCAGATTTTATAGCATGGAAATATCTTTTTATTACAAGCTGATTTTGACAAATTTGTCCTCGTTTTCAAGTCATTAAATGTTTTTGGTTATCTATTTGTCTCTGCATTAGGAAATCCACAAGAAGGTCATGTCCCTCCAGTTCAGTGAGTGCCACACAAAGATCAGGCATGTGGATGCCCATGCCACACTGAGTGATGGGGTGGTGGTGCAAGTCCTGGGAGAACTGTCCAACAATGGTCAGCCCATGAGGAAGTTTATGCAAACTTTCGTGCTTGCGCCAGAGGTGAGTACCCCTCTACCTGTTAACATTGAGATTAATTGATAATAACAGTAACAAATATTAGATTTTTGGCTTAATAAATATAAAGAAATGTTGACATTTTATTGGCTCAAACATAGCTGAGAACTGGAGATCAGTTACTGTTGCTATATTGAAATTACTAACAAGAAATAAGTTAATTTGAGTCACTAGTAGGCCCAAAACAAATTTTATGGTCTTTTTTTATTTTTAATTTTTTTAAATCTAATTTCATTGGCTTTGATTTTTAAAATGGACTCTGTTTGCATGATAAATTTCCTTAGGGTTCAGTGGCGAACAAGTTCTACGTCCACAACGACATCTTCCGTTACGAGGATGAGGTCTTTGGAGACTCTGAAGCTGAGCTTGATGAAGGTAAGATGTTCACAAAAATCCCAAACAGACCTTTTTTTTTTTTTTTTTTTAATTTGCGAGTTTTAGTTCATGTTTTCATGGTTAAATGTGAGGATGCTAATGCAAATAATTTCCAAATTGTTTTGCTTTCTCTCACTTAGAATCAGAGGAAGAAGTTGAAGAGGAGCCAGAGGAGAGGCAGCCATCCCCTGAGCCACTTCAAGAAAGCCCCAACAGCACCACCTATTATGAACCTCACCCTGTCACGTATGCTGAAACTTCATCATATCTCACTAGTATTTTTATTTTTATTTTTTTATTTTTTTTTTAACTGCGTTTCACATTTTAAAATTATTTAGCATGAAGGATTTCGCAGTTTAAATTTAGTTTATCTGTGGAAGTGACCCAAATGCTGATTTGTGCTTTTGTAGCAATGGAGTAGAGGAGCCTATGGAGGAGCCGGCTCCAGAACCCGAGCCAGAGCCTGAACCAGAGTCCAAAGTAGAGGAGATAAAGCCGGAAGTAGATGAGAAGGTTCTGGAAGAGATGGAGGAGAAGGCACCGTCACCGGTTCCTGTGGAGTCCCCACCAAACACCCAGGAGCCTCCCAAGGTAAGACTGATGTGTCTATGTATGTAATAAGTGCCAAAATGACTCTCCTTAAACTTTGTTCTTTGTTTGATATGTCAGCGATGCTACATATAAAATAAAGACTTCTGTCTGTCTTAAATTATCAGTCGTTTTATAATTCAGTCTAGTAGCGTATCACCAAGGCAAAAAGATTTAGTGATGGCAGAAATATGCCCAAAGATATACCTACTAATGTTATAGTAAGGTGTTGAGTGGTTATTGTTGCTAACAGTGCATTACTGCATCCCTCACAGACTTTCTCGTGGGCCTCGGTGACAAGTAAAAACCTGCCTCCTAGTGGCACAGCCGCCTCTTCTGGAATCTCCCCCCATGTTGTTAAAGCTACGAGCTCACAGGTAACCACCAAACCGAGGTGTTGCGTTGCTTTTTCACCGCGGTAAGCCCTTAACCCATGTACTGTATTCCATTAAGTCATGATTTCAAGACTTCCTCAGACTTTTAAAAGTTTGATTTGTACAGCATTTTAGACTGGCTTTGGCTATATAAACATGCCTTTCATAAGAATGGGCAACTCCTATCACAGTACATGTAATTTTTATCGCCATATCACCATATATCTTTAACTTTTTAAAGCAGTTTCAGAAAAATAAGATTAGAAATCAAATCAATTAGTGGATTAAAATAACCAGATAAATGTCTTGTTTTTGCATAAAGTAAATTTAAATACATGGAAAAACAAGTTACTTTATCACATAATGCAAAGTTCATATGAAAATTTCATACAAAATTAGCATTATTATACAGTGGTGTAATACAAAAAGACATTAATGCAATAGACTCCCTGTTAAACGGTTAGGGTTGGGTACAAAACTCTGTACTTTTTTGGTTACCGAGTGGGGCTCTAACACCCACGCAGAGGTGAAATCCTCATGAACCACTCTTCACATCGGCATGAATTGGATCCACAGCACTTATGCTGTCACTTTTAAAGCTGGTTCGCCTGTTACTCCCATGATTTCCTTACAAGCAATGTAGCATTTAAAAGGCTATCTGCGCAGTGCTCACTACACATCACGCTACGGTACATCACTTCAGCTAACTTCACAGAGAACGAGGGTAGAACAGCATCGCTGATCTCTTATAACCAAACATTCAAGTTAACTGATTCTCTGGAGCACCATGTAAAGCAACGATGAACCGGATGTATGGTTGATTTTAGTCTTTTATTTTATTTTTTTATGGAACAGTCCAGAGTTGAAGCCAAGACAGAGACACAGACACCACCTCTACGGACCAGAGACCAGCGCACACGCGACAGACCGGCCTTCACTCCTCGGGGTGCCAGGCCTGGTAATGCCAACACTCATTTCTCAAATTACGGGTTTAGCACTTTTTTTTTTTTTTTTTTTCTTTTTTTCTTCTTTTAGCTTCTCATTTGGTTTATTCTCATGTCCTGCACGTCTGTCACTATTAGATGGTGTTGCATCTTTGGAGTCACAAACGGGGAAACCACACTTGAGTTTTGTTAACAAAGGTAAACATGACCCTTTTTAAGTCCCATCGAAATAAATCTAATCCTGTTTCTTGATTATGCTTTGATTACTTATGAGAATGTTATTCAGTCATTGTCGTCTTACACGTGGTATGGCTTTCACTTTCATGATGCTGGGGATTTGACTTTCTTAGATGTTGATGCATGTGAGCTGATCTGATGTGTTTGTATGACTGTTCTGACCTGCAGGTGGCAGGGGAGATTCTGAATCTGGTGACATTGATAGCAGGCGGATTGTCCGGTACCCAGACAGTCACCAGCTTTTTGTTGGCAACCTCCCACATGACATTGACGAGAGCGAGCTCAAAGAGTTCTTCTTGAGTAGGTTTCCTTGAAGAAGCAATGATACACGTTGTCAAAAAAATCCTTCAAAGCTGTTGAGTGTGACTAAATATTAGTTAAATTACAACTTTTTTTTTTTTTCTTTTTCTTCAGCATATGGAAATGTTGTGGAGCTGCGGATCAACACCAAGGGCGTTGGTGGGAAGCTGCCCAACTTTGGATTTGTGGTCTTTGATGAGTCTGAACCTGTGCAAAGAATCCTGGGGGCCAAGGTACAAGGGGCATGTATTAACATTTCATTACCCACTTTCATTCATTTGGTGGTGGTTTGGTGACACACATTTCTACATCTAGTCTACAATGTGACACCGTAGGGATAAACCCCCACAGGAAATACCTTATGTTACAATACAAATGTTATCTTTGTTTCACATTGTCATGTCTGTACAAATCAGGCTCTTACCCGGATATCTAAGGCTGTGATCCGACCAACAATAGTTTAAAAAATAAATAAATAAATAAATAAATAAATAAATAAATAAATAAATAAATCAAACACCAGGAGCTGTGTTGCTGCAGATCAGATAAAATATGAACTAAGATGGGCAGTTTGAAGCCACTAGACAGCGGTTTATACTGCTTTGACGTAGGAGCCTACTACCCTGGAAATCTATCGCTGTTGGCTAAAAGTTTCTCCAAACAGTATATTGGCACAATGCAAATGTACACCTGTCAAAGTATTTTCACTGGAACTTTTGATTGCTCTTTTTTGATTGCTAGTCACAGTGCGTTCATTGAGCCAGGCTCAACATTTATTTTCTTAACTCCTCTTGTGGTGGAAACTCACTGGTCTCAAAGACATGAATGAGGATTCTGTCTCTTACAAAAAATATCCCAGCCCAAAAGGCAGCTGACACTCTAGAAATGTATAGAAAATCTATATACCAATATACAAAGTAAGTGCCCTATAAATGTGATATGTCAATAACCAAACGTATCTTTTTGTCACGGTGATAAACGGAGGTAAATGGTAAAAATACTCCACTCATGTTACAAAGTAATCCACCAGGGATTTGCGCTTGCATGTTTTTGATTGACCAATGCAACATCTTGTTGTATGAAGTTCCGCTGCAGCAAAGGTTTAGCCAGGTTTCACTTTTTTGCCAGATTATGCTGCATTGTTTTTTCTAGGGTCTTGCATTGGCACCCCAATTGCAATATCAGATTGGCCTCGTCGATCTATAAATTTCAGAAACGTCTGTGTGTGTGTTATGCGACTATCTCTCGAACCGTTAGTCCAATGGATTTCAAACTTGACAGGTGTCTTGCTACGGGCACGAGTAAGTGCAGTGCCAAGTTTGTCGTTGTTTGGATTAGAAATGCAAAACATATCGTTAAATATATATCGCTAAAAGAAGCACACATTGGCTTTTGCCGCTCTAGCTGCTGGCCACTCCCCCTCTTGCCCTGAGGACCAGAGACAGAGATCAGTGGAGCTTTGGCAGCTAAAAATGTGACATACACCTCAGACCCACAAAAATGTGCAAAAGCACTACTTTGGACAGTCTTTGACTTTGCATAAACAAACGACAATTCCCGAATTTTAAGGACTTATCAGATGCCCACATATGCAAGGCACAACCACACAAGTGCAGACAGAGCGTGATGCCACTTATAGGCAGGCTATTTATCTTATAAAGCGAGGCGTATCTGTATGTGTGTCCGTGTTTGGAGGGGGGGAGGTAACCTGCACATCAGCAGACGCCACATGCAGAACGCTTTAGAACAGTGGGGGGTGGGACTCTTTTCCTGTTATTGTATTAAATTGCTGTGAGCTGACAGAACATAACGTGGCCTAATCTTGGAGATTATTCCTTCACATAGCGATGCAATGTGAGGTCTCTCTGTCTCTCTCGCTCTGTCTCTCTGTGTGTGTGTCTCTGTGCGCGCGCACACAGACACACAGTCCGGTTCTGGTGGTTGATGATCGCAGATATGTGCTGTTTAGCTCTCATAACGGGCAGGGTGGGTCCACTCACTGCCATGAGTCCATGACGCTAATGTCTGATTACTCCACACTTTTTAATTGTGATATTTTGTGATTACATTCTGATTCTGCAATGTTCTCTGTCAGGTAAATATAGAAGCACAATGTCTTCCTCCATAGGCGCCGATTTATGTTTTCCTCCGTATAAAAAAAGGTAGTCAAAAATGTTTGCATTTCAGAACCATAGGAAACGGACAGTGGCCGACACAAACACACTATTAACTCTATAATAAAGCCGTAAAGTTTCAACTCGGGACAGCACCACTTCTCACAAATACAGATAGGATTGGAGATGAGAAGTTTAACTGACCACCAACTACCGCTGACCTGATGGAGCACCACGACCGGCAGCTCGCGGTGCTCTGTATCCAGCGCACGGTCACCTATTCTGGGGTATCAACCGCGATCAGCTTCGTGGGAAATTAAGACCTCTCTGCACTGGTGGTGGATGTCGTTAATGCACTTGCATCATTAGGTTTGCTTTTTTAATAACAAATCCGTCCATTTAATTCTCACTCTGATTGCCTAACGCACATGCACACAATGTGGGGGGGGATGGAGGCGTTTTGATCCAAGAGACGCTGTGATAGAACTTTTTCACAGCAGACATGTTGATATGTCATAGTAGGAAAATCATAGGTGTATTCCAAACCATTAATGATGGCTGCATTCCACTTAGGAGAGGCCCTGGTATTGTCATGCTGACTCACTGAAATAGCTTACTGGGACACTTGATGGAATTGAACCATCATTAAGGTTATCCATTTCAGCTGTGCTTTTCCTACTATGACAAGTCAAAATGTCTGCTGTGAAAAACGTCATTGGTGGATAGGCTATGGAGCAGGGGACTGACAGCGACATAACCAATGACATTATGACTAGGGCTGGTCCAAATACCTTTTTTTTTTTTTTTTTTTAAAGCTTCGGTAGTAATGAGCATCGAATATTCGAAGCTTCGGAGAGAGGGGGCTGAACATATCTCTAATAAAGGCAGGAATCTCTGTTTGTTTGCATTTTGATTATTTTGAGAACCTTTCATCCAAACAACTTCACAAGGGAGTGCAGTGTCTTATTTGGTGCAATATAGATAGACAGGCCAGACGCGTTAAGAATTGATAAACTTTTAATAAACTACAGAACAGCGCGAGCAGGAAGCGGCGCGCCTCACGCGAGCAGGGCTTATATGCCCTGAGAACGGAGACTTCACTAATGTATGGATGTACCTATATAAACTTAATATTATTAGGCTACGATAGATGGATGGATAGAATTTTTTTTTTTTTTTTTATATATTAGATTGATAATAACGGGTAAAAAGGATAATACGTTTTGTTTCTATTTTATTTTCCACAATATCAAAGCAACGCAGCTTAACCCAAAATACAAGCTCAGGCATGCACTTCTGTCCCTGCAAACTGCGCTGTTCTGCACTCTAGCCAGAGAATACTCCCGTTGCAGGAACACTTTAGTAGTCCAAGAAGAAGCAAATATATGTATTAAGTATAACGAGGTTGGGTTGTCCATCCTATTAAAATGGCTAGGCTATATAAGAAAATTGTAAAAGAGTATTTCGAACATATTCAAGCGCGAATGAGAACCGTTTGGAGGGGGATGCCAGGTTGTGCAAAAAAAAAAAGAATATTCAAATGTCAAATTTTCAAATCAAATACCAACCCACTGAATGAATATTCAGGTCCAGCCCTAATTATGACAGACGCTCCACTTGGCACCAATTGCAATGTTTAATTTTAAATGAATTTAGGCTACTGGCAGTCTGGCGCACGTGGGTGCTCAGTGTTTTCTGTGGGTGCCTATGTCTTCCTCTGATGTAGAAGTAGCCTACACTAAGTCAATAGATAGTAGGCTATACAGTGGAGTTGCATATTAAGTGGTTCAGGTCCCTCTGTAAGTCATTTTGGGTTACACTTTGGTTTTGATCAGTTCTACAAGCAGCAACACCACAGGCCAAGTAATCATCCCATTCCAAACAGGCACATTTTCAACAGGCACTGCACTAGTTCAAATGAATAAGGGGACTTTTTCCCACGTGGGGCTGAAGTCAGCCTGAACACAGCCTTAGAGATGAAATGGTTTCACTGGCAAGAACACACAACTTGTCAGGTCAGACCATTGTGACACATCAGTGCTTACATGGGGTCTGGGACCGATTGACAAACTTGTGTGTGCAAACCAGTGAATGATGTGGGTTGTGAAATTGATTGGGGAAATATCCCCCACCCACCCACTGTAGTAACAGTGTTTTTCTCCCTGCAGCCCATCATGTTTCGAGGCGAGGTGCGTCTGAATGTGGAAGAAAAGAAGACTAGGGCGGTGCGTGAACGAGAGACCCGTGGCGGCGGAGACGAACGTCGGGACATGAGGCGCAACGACCGGGGCCCTGGAGGTTCGAGAGGCATCGTGGGAAGTGGAATGATGCGAGAACGTGACGGGAGGGGACCACCACCTCGAGGCGGCATGGCCACGAAACCTGGCATGGGATCCGGAAGAGGCTCTGGTGGCCAGGGAGAGGGTCGCTTCACAACCCAGCGCCGCTGAGAAGAGCTCCACATGCAGTGTGGAAGTAGTACCGCATTCTTCATCTTCAACCGTTCTCGTTAACGAAAAGAAATCTTCATGTATAAGCGTATATATTTGTTTTGTTTTTATTTTTTTGTTCCCTCTTTGCTTTGGAATGTGACACAGCCTGTCAACCTTTGTTTGTGAAATAGACAAAACTAAATAAGCAAACAAAAAAAATTCACTTATTAGTTGTGAGCTGAGCATCCTTTTCAGGTATCTCAAGAATTCACAAACTTTAATTTGTAAATTTGTGAAAAAAGTCGAACCAACCAGGAGTAATCTGCCACATTAGGAGGGACTGATGGGACTTTTAACTACGATAATACAGCCCATCATTTGGAAAAGAGATTATATGCCTTGACTTAACTGGGGCGCTGCTTCACAAAATCCCTCTATTGCACATTTTATATGGTAGTTTTCTGCCCGTTACTGTTGGAAAAGAGTGAGATGCAAAATTTGTGCAGTTCCAGGGGAAAAGCTTGCGTTTTACTTTTTTCCTTTTGAGAGACCACTGCTTCAAAATTGCATAATGCACTCATCAATATGCACTAATGGGTACTTTTTGTCGTATTACATTGACATCCATGCTCGGAATGCAGCTGGAGGGACCTGTTTTGTCTCAAAGCGATGCGACTTTCCGGGGCAGACCTCGCTCACAGCCTGTCTGCTGTGACCCAATGTACTTTTCACACTTTTGACCCGAAACTACGCTTCGATTACTGGCTGGATGGACAAGATGACAAGCAAATCTACATTATATTTTTCCTCATTTATAAATCGAATTTAAAAAAAAAAAAAAAAAAAAAAACAATGTATAAAAAAGCTCAAATCCTGGACTTTCACCAAATGAGTGGGGGGGACAAAGGATACACAAGAAACGAAGTTGAACAATATAAGAGTGGTGGCTCGCTCTGTTTTTTCGTTTGATTTCCAAGTTTGTTTTTCTTCATGTTTTTCCCTGCCAGCTAGACCGCAAAACTGGGATGGACAACACCTTCACTCTCTCTTCCCTCCCTCCCTTTCGGATTAACAGAATAAATGTACAGCAAAAATCATAGTTTACTGTATGTTTTGTTTTCTGTGTTTGGTTTTTTTGTTTTGTTGTTTTTTAATTTCTCTCTCGACTTGATAAAAGCATGAATGGTGCCTTCTATTTCACCTTTTCTAGTCTTAGTGCCCAAGCAGTTTGGGGCATTTTGCCTCCTAATACAGAGCTGCTCATTTTGAACTATTGTTTTTGGGAGCAAATAGGAGAAAAAAAATTGCAGTGTTTGCAAGTTTAAGGTTTTCTTTTCAGGTGCATTTTTCACCTATTTTTCATTTGTCCATACTGTTTTATTACCCAAGATGATCTGCTGTGAGTTCTGTACATTTGTTTTGTATTTTGTCTGTTCTTGGGTTTTGTAGAGACACTAGGTGCCTCCAGTTCTATTCGATGTTAAATGGCTAAGAGGTGCATCTGAAGAACAATTACACCCCCCCCCCCCCCCCCCCCTTCCCCCCCAAAAAAGGTACATTAAAGATGTTGGCAGTGAAATGCTTGCTCCTTGGTTTAAGAAGTTGTAGCTCTACACAACCGTGATTTCAGTGAACTAAGGTTTCCCGTTTGGAAACAGTAAAAGTCTCACAATGTGACTCAGATTCTGTTGATCCTTATTTCAGTCTGACCTTAGTTTTTGCAACTCATGACAGAAAAGTTGTCAGACTGTTCGTTTCTCAGCAACAATTTTGTAATGATCTGTGTGGGTGGGCTGGCCGTAGTACCAGCCTACAGACTAGCAAATAATTGTGCTCACTTTTCTAGCCGTTTATGCATTTGTATTTTCATATGCTGATTATTCATTGTGCTTTATTTTTATTCATTTATTTTTTTCCATTCAAGTCTGATCTGAACACCATATTAAGTCGTCTCCTTCTTGTCCTCTAGCTTATTTTATTTGTACCACTCTGTAGGGAGGGAAGACCTTTTTGGTTTCAGCAGGAAAGGAAAACATGAAAAAACATTTTTTTTTTTTTGTTATCTTGCACTGAAATGGGAAGTGATATTGATGTAGCATTTTTCTTGACTAAAATACTCGAGGTCTTCCTTGTCTGGTGGTATTGCACTGTTTTCAACATTTCTGGGACTATCTGTCATTTTGAACACGGACTCTCCAAATTTGTCATCTGGCAGTCAAAGAAAATATTAGCGCTCCTCTTGTTATCAACGTGAAAGAAAATTTGCTCTATTGCAGTTAAAAACAAGATTTGATGTACAGACATGCCATAACTTATGTAGTTTTCCACAGCAATGCTCGCTTACTGTCCCTTTTGTAGTCTAGATTAAATAATTAAATAAGCATTTGGAACATTAATTAAATAATTTCCGATGTGAGATTAGTTTTCAATACGGAGACTCTTAATTTGTTACCATCGATCTTAGACTTGATATTCCAAAAATTACAGCTCTTTGGTCTTTCGAGTGTTTTTAAAAGTTTCTCATGGGTGCCTCTACACCGAATGTTTATTTGTCAGGTAATTGCTTAACCTGAGCACTTGACTGCATTCATACTTTTTACAGCAATGGTCAATGAAGAGGATGACGAAGAAGAGGCATCAGGCTTTCATACCAATTTGTGCTTTTACATCGTACTGATGGTTAAATGTTTGAGGATATAAATTTACAGTTCATTTTTTTTTTTTCACCAAAGTTTTCCATTACCCACCTTTTCCCAAACTTTTAAAGGGTCCTCAAAAGAGAAAAGATTCTGTAAATTAATTTTGCTGTGGTTGAAAACACAGTAGAATGGATCCTCGTGTATCATTCCAGTCCTTTTTGAATGAAAATAGAAGTACTTTCTTGGCTTTAGAAGTGGTAAACAGTTGGCAGCCATCTTAATTTTACTGTGGTTACCCTTGTTACTAGTACAAAAGTGTTGCAGGTGGAGATTCTTTTTGGTTTTGTTCTTTTTCTCTTTTTTTTTTGTGTTGGACTTAACATACAATAAACTACTGATATCAGCACCACTCATACCGTTTGTCATGTTTACAGGTTCCTCCATAAAAGATAATTGAAGTAAGCTGTTGCATGTTGAAAAGCTTGCCCAAACCAATGACACAAGTCCGATATTAGACTTCCCCTGGCAGGTTTTGTAGTAAAGGAGCTCTTTGCCGTGGTGCAGGTCTGACAGCTAAAGTTAATGCAGAGATACGCACAAGATCATTCTTTGTTTATATCTCAAATATTTCGCACTTTGAAAGACATGTTTTGGTGACAACCTGATTTTTATTTTCCAAGCATTACACTTATGGTATATATAATTATTAAGGGGCACTTGGTTTACAGTTTACTTGTCGTGGTTAGTCCTACTCAGCCTGTCGTATTAAGTCTTCTGTGGTTCTCCCAAAGGTTTGTCAAGTCTGGATAAAAGCCTGGCTTTTAACTAATTTATAACTCAAATATGTCACAGTTTAAGATATGTGGATGTATTTGCAGATCCAGTGCATTCATAGCTTGACTTATACTAAGGACTAACATTAAATTTTTTTTAAATGTCTCTCCCAAATCCCCAAATGTAATGGGAGTGCTCAGTTGCTGCAGTATCCCTATAAAGATTCTCTGCAACTATACTACTAACAATATGGAGCAATGTTTTTATGTGTGAGCCCCTGTTTTGTGTGCTACATTTCAGCCAATGGTTGCACATTATTCTACTGCTCTACAGGTGGTGGTGACTCGTCAAGATACACACTAATGCACCAACAAAGGCAATGAAGAAGACTCCAAGCTAGCAGTAACATGGATGTGAAAAAAAAATGCAGAAAAACATTTAAGAAAATCAGCTTTGCTAATGCTTTATGAGGAAGGAAATACATTCAACATGTTTGTTAGACGCAATTTGTTTTGGTGAGTAACTGAATGTAGAACAGAAACTTTTGTTTACAAGAAAACTCCACCGGACCCCTTTAAGATCTGAAAGACACCCTCCAGTGGAAATTAACAACTGCATACATTGTTTGAATCCTGAATACAGTTATTCATTTACATTTTGGTATATTCAAAGAATGTATTCAGTCTCATCCTCCAACATCTCTTCAGTCACTGTCACCATCCTCTTCAGATGATGTTTGACTGGATGAAGAATCAAAGCTTTGAGTCTGGAGGGGACCTCTTTGAGGGCCCACTGGGAGCCGTTTGTCTCTCTGGAGATCCAAGAACCATCGAGGAGCTGGGAGAGAACCGGATGCACCAACATGTGAGTGTGGAAGAAGCTGACCCCCTCCTTGTATAAACCCGGCATTATCAGCACCTTGTCCATACACGTAAGACCCTCCTTTGACTGGATACTGGAGAACGTAATAAGGCATGATAGGTTGGTAGAGGACATTAGGGGGAGGAGGAGGGGGCGTCTGTCCTAGTTTATTGACAGAGATCGGAGGAAGAGGAGTGGTGGTCAAAGGATCATCAGTGACAGGAAAAATCTGACATGGGGGATTCTCATTTTTTGTCTTTGCAGCAACTGTTTTTCTCACAAAGGAGCCTGGGAAAAGAAGTAATGCAAATGTGATTTGGCATCACTCTTAAGTTCTTAAAGTGCTCAAATTGTGTTGCAGAGAAATTAACTCATTTCATACCTTGTTTGCCATTTACTGAAGTGTCTTCAAGGCTATGCCTGACAGGAAGGGCTCCTTGGAGAAAAGACAAATTATTATGTCTATGAATTTCACTATTTCAAGGATTGCTAAATGCAAGGCCATCGACAGGATTTTAGAAACAATGAGGTCATGAGTGTAATTACCTCCCACCAATGAATATGGATTATTTGGATGTTTCTCAACATTTTATTTATTCAGTAAACTGTTCATAAAATAAAACAAAAACATTTAAAAGGCTAATAAAATGGAATGAATAACCCAAAACAATATTAAGTTAAGGAAGATTTAACAACTCTCCACCAGAATCATCCTAGATTTAGATTTCCCAGTATGAAGCTCTAAAAGCTGTATCAAAGCCCTCTCAACAGTGCAGGAAAGTCAATTATAGTGGGGGAAATAGTTCTGTAGTTCTTTTTCTTTTTTTTCTTAAAAGTCAGAATTTAATATTCATTCTCACGTTAATATATTTAGTCTAAAGATATTGGAATCAGCCTACAAAATATGTAGAACTTATACTCCAAGCAGGTTTCTAACCACCTCCCAAATTCCTGGAAAAGAGTAGTCAAGTAAGTCAAGTTAATTAAGTATATATATATACTGGTCAAAAGTTTGGGGTCACTTTCATATTTTCATATTTTTTTTTATATTTAAGTGGTCAAATAAAAAACAATCAATCAAACTTAGAAATTTCCATTCCAGACAGAATGCCAGCTGAGATCAGTTGCATTGTTTTTTTAATCAGGGCAGCAGTTTTCAGATTACATTATGTGCTTACATAATTGCAAAAGGGTTCTCGACTGTTGTAGAAAGAAGTGGCTGATCTTTAATGCAATATCTACATTGTCCATTATCAGCAACCATTTATCCATTGTTCCAAATGCACATTCTGTTTACTAATCTGATATTGTTTTAAAAGGCTAACTGAGAAAACATTGGAGAACCCTTTTGTAATTATGTAAGCACATAATGTAATCTGAAAACTGCTGCCCTGGTTAAAATAAACAATGCAACTGATCTCAGCTGGTATTCTGTCTATAATGGAGTGGAATGGAAATTTCTAATATATATATATATATATATATATATATATATATATATATATATATCATTTTAATTATAATATATTTAATAATATATATAAATTTCCCCTCGAATCACAAAAGTACCTCAACTGGAATTACAGTCTGTACAACATACGTGACCTCAGTATAACTGCCTTGGCATTCTGACAGTCGGTGATAAAAACATCTACAATATGCTATTCTAAATAGTACGTTAAAGAACGATGGCTGAAAGGACTCTTACCTGTGTTTTGTATCTGTAAGCAAAGAAGAAAAATCAGAACTGCTGTCGTTATCAGTTCCATCGCTGACAGAAGATGTTTTCTGAGGACCCTCTGAGAAGCTTTTTAAAACAAGGGGTGATAACCATATTTGTTTTGCTAATTAATTTGTGTTATGACTCCCTGCTACCCACTACTACTGTAATTATCATTTATATAATCATATTGCATCACTTTATCAACAGAATCTTAATTACTTTAATTACTGTACACGAATCAGCTTGTCCGTATTTTTCTCAAGTGTGGCGAAACAAGGTTCACTGAGAAGCAGTCTAAGCTCAGATCTAACTGATCAGTGCTTTGGCCCTGTGAGGGACAAAAATAAGAGGTACAAGCTACATGCTAAAGAGCACAGTGAGTCACTACGGTCAACCCAGACATTAGAGCAGTCATATGGCAGATGGGGTCATGTGTAATTGTTTTCAATTCATCAATCCATAAAAACATAGAATTCCAGTGCTCCTATCCTAATCAACCATCACTGATTATACTCAACACTAATCACTAACATCTCACTCATGCGCAATGTTAACTAAACTGCAATATCAATATTTCCTATGTTCAATTCTTTGTATTGTGTGAATTAAACAGTTCACTCTCTCTACTTATTATATTTAGCTTTTCACTGTTTACTGCTTTTTTACTGTTTACTTATTTATCATATCTTGAATTTATCTTAATATTTTGACACAGGGCCTCTCTACAAGACTAGTTCACTGATATCCTGATAGCCTATCATAATATAACACTGTGAAAGGAGCCCTTCTGCATAATAAGATTTATTTGATGCTTTATGTACATTTGGCTGATAATACATATGCACCTCCACTTACAGTAAGTAACTTTGAACTATTTTTAGACAATGGTATTTCTACTTTTACTGAAGTAAAGGATATGAGTACAAGGCCCTCATTTTTAATTTAAGTAGGCCTAAATCATTATATACAACAACATTCAATGTTAATATTATTCTAATTATATATAGCCTACTAAAATAGCACTGACAGAGTAGCCTACAGTACTTTTCTTCTTGATTTAAGTATTTTGCTGATGCAACATAACTTATTATTAAGTATTATTTTTCCATCACTGCCTTTGTATTATTTTTCACACAGTGAACTGAATGAAATTGGTCTTTGTATTAGTGTATGATCTTTCACACTCACAGTATAATCAATGACTTTCTTGCCCTTTAAACAAGTGAACTCAATTGTCTGCTGATCAGCCACGTATCGCCACGTCTGCGCGCATGCGTACTGCCCTCACATTTGTGTTCCGGGGTCGATTAGTCAGTGTACACAATCATCATTGTAGACCTTTTTTTCTTTTCTATTCACATAGTTGTTCACGGATCACTGAGGGGGAAGTGTGAGTTTTTTTTAGAAGGAGAGACGCCTTGAATACAGCACCGAGAGGACGTTTATAAAGATGAACTTCTTAAGAGGAGTGATGGGTGGGCAGGCAGCCGGGCCGCAGCCGTCCGGAGCGGAGACGGTAGGAAACCAGCCCGGCTAGCCGCGGCTAACTGCAGCTAGCTAACATTTCCACCACTGTTTACCTGACAAACTGAGACCACACACACGTCAAACGTGTGTTTGTACACTGAGGGTTAATTTCTTTCTCTAAAAAACACCCAGTATGACATGTTGAGAGGCTGGGCCCTCCCTAAATCAGAACAACGTGCTAGTTTAGGAGGCTAATTAGCTAACGTAGCATATCTGTCAGCCAGCAGCAGGGCTGTCTGACATATCTGCTGGTTTCTCTTCGTGCAGATGTGATGAATGGGAACATGAAGGAAAGAAAACGGGCAATAATGAATACAAGAACTATCAGCTGCCAGTCCCTCAATCAATATCGTCCTACAATGTCTTTATTTTCAAATAACCTCCAACAATACAGAAGCTAAATATATTCACATCCAGTATAAAGGGTTGAATTAAAGGCACTTAGTACCACATACAAGTAGGCCTTCTTCTTGCTATGCACTGTCATGTAGGTCTGCAAAAAACGGTTACTTTCATTATCGATTAATCTGCTGATTGTCTTCTCTCTCTTGTCTTCATAATTGGTTAGTCCGTAAAATAGTGACCATTTCTTATCACCGTACAAGGTGACATCTTCCAGGTGCTTGTGTTGTTCAGCACCCAAACATATTCAATTTCTAGCGGTATAAAATAAAGTATCAAATCATCACAGGGTGTAATCCCAGTATGAAACAATCAGCATCTTGATGTACAGCAGCATATGACAGGCATGCAGAGCATTGCAGGCATTGCTGGAGCATTATAGCCACATAATCAGATCTTTATCGGTAGACATTCCTGTTTTGGCTGTTCAGGGAGGCTGCGTGTTCCTCCTGCAGAATGCACAATACATTCATCAAGAAACTGTTACATCAGTGCTGTCTTTCCCACTACTCGTGTTTAAACAGTGATTAACATTAATCCCAGAAGAATCACTCTTTTGAGTAAGTAAATCATATTTACAGTAAATATACTGTATTATAAATGTATTCTTGTCCCCTACACCTATGGTATAGTATTCATTGCGATTGAAAATTCCTTGCCCTTTTCTAGAACAAAAGAAGTTATTCTGTCTTCTAGACCAGTGTTTCCTAACCTTTTTGGCTCCTTAAATTAAAACAATTGTGACATATGTTACTGATTGAATATCTCTGCTGGTTTCCTTTCCAATAATTAACAAAGATTAGAGGAAAGTATTAAAACATATGCATTTCTTTTCATCTCATAACGCCTCAGACGGAAAAAACCCCCACAAACAACTACAAGGGAACATCCCGTCCACTGATCTGCAAAATGCCCCTCCTTATTAAGACATGAATACAGATTTCTTCTCTTGATTGTATATTAGGCAGAAGTGCAAGCAAAATAAATAATGATTCCTCTATTGACAGATCCAGAAGTTATGTGACCGAGTAGCCTCCTCGACGCTCCTAGAAGACCGGAGAGATGCTGTCCGGGCTCTTAAGTCCCTCTCTAAGGTACAGTAAAGTACGGGTGCAGTATAAATACACTCAGTTGCCAGTTTATATGGTACACCTAGCTAAATGTAATGCAGTCTAATACAACAGTCCTGTAATAAATACTACCTTCATGAAGTTTATAATGTTTTTGCTGAAACTGTTTTAGAGAGGTGTTTATTGAACTTTATAATCATTTTAGAGTCTAGTTCTGCTGAATTGTGTTGGGTTTTACTGAGTGTTTTCAATATTTAGTTTTGCTGTCATCGATATGGGGTGGACAATATACTAAAAACAGCTCAGTATAAAAAGCAGTTTGAATAAAAACTGAACCTTATAACCGTATAAAGATGTATTGCAGGACTGTTGTATTTGAATGCATTACTTTTTGTCTAGGTAGATATTATAAACTGGCAACTGAGTGTATGATGGGGTTTGTGTTGAGTCACATTCTTCTAGCATTTTTATTCAGTAGGTGTTTAGTGTATTAACATGTTTTAATCTACAGTTGTAGCTGTCAGCAAAGGAGGAAATAGCAGTTGAATTAAATTCCTGTAGCGCTGTATTAATGTCATGTAAATATATGTTTTCTCCTCGGTCACACTGTCATGGATAAAGCTCTCATTTGTCAAAATCTGATTAAAATGATCTGATCATTGACCTCTCCAAAGCCACCTCTCAGTTCTGTTCATGGACAGTTTTGCTACTGGCTGCCACGTCAACCATGAATAAGGGGTTTAGGATGCACAGGGTTGCACATTAACACACAGCGGTGTCAGTGCTGTGCAGAAACACAGACACGGATGTGTAGACTTCCTCTATTTTCTAAGAAATATAATACAAAGTTCATAATTGTTATTTTTCTTTGTCCACATAGATTACAATTCCTTTATTTTTAAAACTGTCTTGTCCTGACAGTGGATCACTGATCTTATGAGTATTATTAGAATACTACTGTTGGTTTATAAAGCGTTAAATGGTTTAGGGCCAAAAAAAATGCTGCAAAGTTATGAACTGTCCAGACCTCTGTGCAAGCTGTAAACATGCAGAAGCAGTGTTGTGGAAGTTTCCTTTGCAGCAGGGGGGGAGATGTTGATTTCAAAGTTTAGTAAAATGAAACAAATAAGACAGAACTGAGACTAAAACCAAGTTGGGTTTTTGTATTTTATTAAAAGATATATTTTGCAAAATAGGAGGAATACAGTTTCACAAGAAGCACGTAGCTCAGTGTGTAAAGGATTCGTCAAATGAGTGGAAGGAAGAGTGAGCTTAAATGCACATTGGGAAAAGGGGAGTGACATTTGAGCACATACTTACAAATAATAAAGATAGTAACCTTCTAGACCCTTCTTTCTGACGCCAAATAAGATATAGGTCCAGTACTGGCATTTATCAAAGAAACACAGGCATGCGTCATAAATTCACTTCATCTAATCCTCTGTTCCTTTCTGCCCCAGCTGGGGTCACGCTCCCCTTACATCTAAACAGACAAGAGGGGAACGGATACGGGAGAGGAGGATATTAGAGTTGTGGCCCTGTGGGTTATCTGTTCACACGAAGGGCATACACCTTCCTCTGAGACTCTCAGTCTCTGAAGTATAAACAACCTCCAATCCACATGCAGGAATGCACATGAACTGTCGTTTATATTGGTGTATGAGAATGCAAATTTGCTGAATAAAAACATAAGGATTATAAAGAATAAATGCTTAAATGTGATTTTACCATTACAGCAGCATTAAATATTTTATGCAACACATATCATGACTTGAAATGTTATTTCAAGTCACGTTTTCTGTTTTTACAGCTCCTTTTATTCAATTAAAATTGAGACCATTGATACCATGCTGGTTCAGTAGCTGCACTCTAACTGTTATTGTCCTGTTTCATCAATTAAAACTTATTTTTTATTTTATTTCAAAATTGTATTTATGTGTCTTTATATCACATTGCGTTTCTTCTTTTATATCTTATATACATCACTTCTACTTGCCTTGTTGAAAGGTACTTTACAAATAAACTCGCCTTCCCTATTTTATAGAAATATCGCATGGAAGTTGGCACACAGGCGATGGATCACTTGATTAACATACTGCAAACTGACAGGTGTGTTGATAGAGTATTTCTGTGTTTTTGTTTGGTCATGTTGTCCTAAAAAGAGCATTGTGTTGTTTGTTTAAATAAAACTTGTGTTTTGTTAACACTCTGCTTCTTCCTGCTACTTGAACAGGTCTGACTCTGAAATCCTTGGCTATGCTTTGGACACACTGTACAATATCATCTGCAATGATGAGGAGGAAGAGCAAGGTATTAAACCCTCCCATTATTATTAGAACCTTAAATTGGTTATCGTTTGAAGATAATTCCTCCTAATTGTGTGGCTGTTGTAAACCGTGACTGTGCCTTTGTTTTGTTTGCATGTGTGTGTGAGTTCAGTTCATGTCAACTGGACATCAGTGAATTTGCATTTCCCTCTTCTGTACACTGTTTTATGTAAAGATTCTCATCTCTCTTTTCTCTTCCATGTTTTAACCCTACAGATGAATCAGAAGGTAAAACTCTTTGACTGTGCATGAGCCCCCCACCCCTCCCATACACACATCCCATGCCACACCCCCTCCCCCCCAATCACCAGCTGCGCCTAAAAATCATACATTGTTCTTGGTTGGGTTGTTAAAAAAGACCACATTAATAGTCTTGCAGTACACAGATTTTTAATAGCTGATAAAATTGAAGGCTGTGCGTTGGTTGTCACATCTTTACAAGAATCAGTCAGCTGATTCTTCAGAGTGGTTGAAATGAATGCTAGCTGTTGGGTGAGGCTTAAAACTTCCTCTTCCCGCCTCTTGCCCTCGCAGACGCAGTAACCCCTATCCCTGCCTCAGGGAAGAATAAGAATGTTTCCATGCCTGGTCAGTACTGAAACCAAGATATCTCTGCCATAAATAGTACTGCTATTTAACTAACTACACTAAAATGTGCCGGCACTGGTAAAGTGAATGGAAGGTGTTTGGGTGGTAACAAGAATGCTTCACTAATACCATCACATCTGTCTCTCATTTGTCATTGCTCCTTTGTTATCCTCACATTCAAATACCGGGTTGTTTTTGCACTGTTCTGTTGGAATTATTGTATAGTTTTTAGAATTAGTTCACCCAAATTACAAAAAAATCATATTGCATCCCCTTTACTGAAGGAAAATCTAGCTTTTTGTTTTTGTATCTAGCTTTATTTTTGGTCTCAACCTTCTGCCTCTTTAGCTCTAGTTTAGCAAAACTGTCAAGATGTGCGCCAGCAAACCAAAACAGTGAGCTAAAAGAAGCAAAAAGGTTCTGTAGATAATTCTGTGTATTCATCACAACAAATGACCCCTTTTACATTACTCATTTGATCCATTTTTAATATAAAGATATTGATTATTAGCCTATATAGCTGTGGTAGGCAGTGTCTTTTTGGCGGCATCGAGCAAAAATTCCATTTGAACCTTTCGGCAGTTTGTTATTCAAGTGGTCTGATTAGAAAACTAGACCTCTATTGGGTTGGAAGCAGAAATTGTAGAGATGGATATATCAAAATGTGGATAAATACATCTAAAACGATCTGCATTGCTAGATACTGTTTAAGTGTAAGTACCTTTTTTGAAATTATGGTGAGATTATGAGGTAAGTATACACTTGCTCTCAGTGCAGTGGTGTTGCTAACCAGCATGTCACACTAAAGCTCTCAGCTCATCCCACATTAAATGTTTATTCCTATGTATACACTGTAACCCTACTGAGCTCACCCTGTTCACCCTCCCATCCAGCTGTCCCCTCATCTGTGTGACGCCATTTTATTTTCCCAGAAGGCGTGTTCACAAGTATCACCCTGAGCTTGGCACATTTTTTGAATGTATTTTGATATTCCATGTAACGTCATTATTCAATAGCAGAAAGCCACCAGCGATAAAGACTGGTAAGAAAGTTTTGAGAAGTTCCAGATCATTAATTATTATCGCCGTCTAACTCAGGCTGATTGCTGTGAACAAACCAACTGGTCCCCTCACTAGACTTATGACTCCTCATGTAGTATTTATTGGAGACGTCACTTACTTCAGCTTTCATTCTCCTTCCCAGATGAGGCTGCCCAGAAGCAGGCAGATGACCTGGGTGCACAGTTTACAGAACAGTTTGTTCAGGACCCTGAGCATGTGACTCTGCTTCTCGCTCTGTTGGAGGTACTGAACTGTTTCTGCTCCAGTGGCAAGACGTCTGTGTTATTATATTTGTCTAAACAACTGCCTGACGTATTTTTTATTTTTTTTAGGAGTTTGACTTCCATGTACGTTGGCCCGGGGTAAAGCTGCTGACTGCTCTCCTGAAGAACCAGTGTGTCCAGGTTCAGGGTATCATTCTGGTCAGCCCCATGGGTGAGTGTGTCCTCTCCACATCTGATCCGTTTCATATCAACATTTCTGTATGCCTTTACTGACGGCACCTGTTAGCTCCAGAAAAGTTGATGACTCACACAAAAAGATGAGTCAGTTTGTCAATATTTCCTTGTTTTACTTTAACCAGTATTTCACAGTTTTTATTTATGATACCATCTGCAGGTGTTTCCAGATTGATGGACTTATTGGCAGACTCTAGAGAAGTAATCCGCAACGACGTGAGTAATTGTCCCTGTTGCGACGTTCAGACCCACTTTGGCTCTGTGTGAAAAAAAATGCAGGCCTCTCATTCATTTCAATGAGGCCAGTCCATCGGTTGGCAAAAAAGTTCCACGATAGTTCCACATTCCTGGTGGATTACTTTGTAACATGAATGTTTTATTTCTGCCGATTATCTCACAATCGTTGCAACGAAAGATGAAATAATTGCAGCCGTGATAACTTTACAGAGTTGTAAAATCTTGTGTCAAGAGTGTTATAAACCGTGCAGTGTTTCTGCACTGAGAAGCCTCCAAATTCACAGATTTGTTACTCAAACTGGACTTCCTAGTATTTCCTGTCTCACAGCATGGGTACCTTAACGCTAATGCAGCCCCCTGCATCGTTTTAACGCAGAGCTGATTTTGGTCTGAATGCTCACTAAGTTTGTTTAGCACAGTTCTTTGTGTCAGATGCGTGACAACCTGTTTTTCGCTTCCAACAGGGCTTGCTGTTGCTTCAACAGCTGACCAAAAGCAATGCTGCCATTCAGAAAATTGTGGCATTTGAAAACGCATTTGAGCGTCTTCTAGATATCATCACAGAAGAGGGCAGCAGCGATGGAGGTAAACGGATTTTCAATGCCAAAAGCTTCAAATGCGAACTAGTTTCTTGATTTTCTGTAATTACGATGGTAAAATAATTGTTTGTCTTGTGAGATATGTCCTAATGCACATCATTTTTTCCTCTGTGCAGGTATTGTGGTCGAGGACTGTTTGCTGCTGCTGGTAAACCTGCTAAAGAACAACAGCTCCAATCAGAATTTCTTTAAGGAGGGCTCCTACATTCAGAGAATGAAGCCCTGGTTTGAGGTCGGTGACGATAATTCTGGCTGGTCTGCACAGAAGGTCACCAACCTCCACCTCATGCTGCAGGTAATGCAGAACAGTCATGTTGAAGTTTTGATTTAACCTATTTACACATTAAACAATCAGAACAATGGGATCTTGTTTTGCTATAAACTTGATGACAATGTTCTGCTCCCAGTTGGTGCGAGTCATGGTGTCTCCAGTGAACTCTCCTGGAGCTACAGCTAGCTGTCAGAAGTCCATGTACCAATGTGGTCTGCTGCAGCAGCTGTGCACCATCCTCATGGCCACCGGTGTGCCTGCTGACATCCTCACTGAGGTAATGACACAACGTACTACCCAGTACAGAGACGAATAATTGCTTAAGGCTGATTTATGCTTCTGCGTTAAATAGACGCTGTGGGTAAGTACGTAGGTACGTGGAGATACCGACCATACGCCGTAGCCTGATGTGCACCTCTCAAAAAAACATAACTACACGTCGCTCCGTGGCTCGGTAGCGTTGCATTTCCCTCTACTCATTTCCAGGTTCTTCTTCTCCATAAACAACATGAAATCAAGGAGAGGGTTAACTTTTCCTGCTACAGATTTCTGACGATGGTCAGAAAGCACAGGGGAGACACTTTGTTTCTCTCATTATGCCTCTAGAGTCGGTACTAGCTCCGAAGGTAATTCCAGTCACTCTCTCACTCGCTCTACCACACACACACACACACACACACACACACACACACACACACACACACGCGTTTGTTTCACTATCTTTGTGGGGACCCGTCATTGACATAATGCATTCCCTAGCCCCTTACCTTAACCTTAACCATCACAACTAAATGCCTAACCTTAACCCTTAAGGTAACCTTAACCCTCAACCAGCCCTTTAACCTTGTGGGGTCCAGCATTTTGGACCCACAAGGCTGTGCAGACCCAACAAGTATACTGTATTCCCTGGTTTTTGGACCCCACGAATATAGTAAAACAAGCACACACACACACACACACACACACATGTGCTATACTCTTAAAGAGATCGACGCACACACTAACGCACAAGTATAAACTTATGTAGGATATGGCGAAAAGCTCTGCGTGGAGTCTTCGCAGAACCATAAATCAGCCTTTACTCAGACGGCTTGTCTCCTTTTGAGACATACTGCATTCAAGCTTGTGATCTGGCCCCATTCTTTCAGACCATCAACACTGTATCAGAGGTCATCAGGGGCTCACAGGTAAACCAAGACTACTTTGCATCTGTCAACGCTCCTTCAAACCCACCAAGGTAAGACGCAACCAATGAATCAAGACATTAAATCACCAATATCCATCTGATAGTCAACTGATAGACCTAACTTTCTCTCTGATCTCGCTTGTTCGTCTCTCCATAGACCGGCCATCGTGGTGCTGCTCATGTCCATGGTGAATGAGAGACAACCGTTTGTCCTTCGCTGTGCAGTCCTCTACTGCTTCCAGTGTTTCCTGTACAAAAACCAGAAAGGACAGGGAGAGATTGTGGCTACGCTGCTGCCCTCCACCATTGATGGTCAGTTGCACCGAGTTGAGAACCTTTTTAAGTGGAGTTTGAAGACAAATTGTCCTGAGAAGACATTGTGGTTTCCTCGTATAGACAGTTTCCTCCTATAGAGATCACTCATTTTATGAATACATTTTTAACAGAGCAACATTAAAGTTTGATTATATATTTGATTATATATATATATATATATATATATATATATATATATATATATATATATATATATATATATATATATATATATATATATATATATATATATATATATATGGTATTTCAGCTTTTGAGGTGCAATACATTTATTATATTATTATCTTGTTTGTTTGGACTTCTTCTAAAAGTTATGATGTTATTGTACAGTGGTTGTTGTTGTACACCAAACTTTGCACAATGCACATTACAACACCTAAAGATGGATGGACTGCTGTTTATTCTGCCTTCAGCTTTATTTATGTATTCACAATAATTTCTTTGCTGACTTGCTCACTTTTTTCCGCAGCCAATTCCATCTCAGCGGGCCAGCTGCTGTGTGGAGGTCTGTTCTCAGTAGACTCTCTGTCCAACTGGTGTGCTGCTGTGGCATTGGCTCACGCCCTCCAGGATAACCTCACCCAGAAGGAGCAGCTGCTGAGGGTCCAACTGGCCACCAGCCTGGGAAAGCCCCCCGTCTCCCTGCTGCAGCAGTGCACCAACATCCTCTCCCAGGTAGGACCATAACAGTGGCTCTTAGCTGCTGGAATAAAGAATATGCTAACAGGTTATGTGTGTCTGGGTAGGAATGGTTTTTGGCAAATAAAGGTTAATACTGAAGTGTCAACAACAGTGAATAGAACAGTGTCACGTTATTGTGGTTTTGCAGGGAGATAAGATCGTCCGCCGGGTAAGTAACTTTTGTCTGTGTGTGCGCGTGCTGTGAGTGTTTGGGCGCCATCTATGCTGGTTATTTTGGCTTGGCATCTGTAGTAGAGGTCTTGTTGGCCCATGTGTTGGGGGATCTTCGCTCTAACTCTTTACTACCTCTCTTTCGTCTCTAACTTATGGCTATGACCCTGTTCTTCCTCATTTGTGTGGCACACAGGTGCACTCGTCCCCACAGATTAATCGTTGCTCTCAATGTGTTCACTAGTGGGGAAGTACAGAGAAAAGGGACACAGCAACTTTTTCGTGGGTTTCGTCATTCTAACACCTGCTTCGAGCTGTGACTTTGGTTCGTTTGGTGTGCTGCAAGCCCTTATCTGTCTGTTCAGGAAGTGTGCCTCAGCAGCTTTTGGGCCTTTTACTGTCCGAGTGAGAGATCTCCACTCTTGTTTGTCTGGTTCTCTTATCCAGGGAAGGGTTCAACTTTAGGGCAACTGGTCTTGGTTAAAGGTGCTCCGAAGACGTTTCCGAGAGCACCTTTAACCAAGTCCAGTTACCCTAAAGTTGAACCCTTCCCTGGATAACTAGGACCTGAATGACTGAGAACTTTCACAGACATCTGGTTCTCTTACTTACATGTACCTGCTTACAAATGCCCAGTGCAGGTGCCAAAAGATGTAATATTTTATACTAGCCTGGATGCCAGCCGAACTTAGCCCTGCCCGCAACATTTGAGGTCAGGAAGTTCGGTCTGGACTTGATCCGTTGTGGAGCAACTATGCCAATCAAATTGTCAGGGCGGGCTTTATACAATGATGGACAGATGATCAACAGTAACGTAATCAATCACGTCACCAAAGAGCGCTTGGGTTGAATTTGTTTACAACAAAGATGGCTGCCGCTGGAGAATTGAGATGTGTAGATCGTGTCTGTTATAGAAGATATCGACAGCGCATTAATTTTAAAAGAGGAACACAGAACCGCGATCACGTATGTATACACATTGCCACACCCGTCCGCACGACACGGAAACTGCCACCTCTGCCTTTGACTCGCAGCTTCTGTGATGTCTGTCTCCGTTGCTCTTATTGGTTGTAGGTCTATCCAATTGAGTGCAGAGGCATTTTCTTTCCTGGTTCGGTTGAAACACGCCCCATAATCACAGCCCAATGGCGCGGTATCAGACTCATATTCTGACTAGAATCTGAGTAGGCTAATTCTTATTGCTCCCACCCCTACGAGCCCCCAGGCTGACAAGAATGTGGTCAGTTAGCGTTGAGAGTTAAAGGTTACATGTTGATGTTAAAACTCATGGTAACTAATGGTGGTTTTCAGTTTGAAGGAAGGGATGTGCCTTCATTCTTCTCGCTTGAGTTTTCGATTTTTGTCAGGCTGTAGTTTTAACCGCAAACACATAAAGAAGCAGAGTATATGTTTTTGTTGTTGTAGAAGCAAATGTTTGTTCAAATAATACTTGTGGTCATTTTCCTGTCTTTTTGTTTTCCTCTTCATTTTGCATAACGTCATATATGGAGACTAAATCTGAAAAGGTGATTTCGTAAGTTTTTGTAGTATGTAATGCTGATAAGTTTTTACCAGAGACTGTATATAAAGCTGGATGACACGTCTCCACTTCCTCCCACTGTACAAAAGTAAAGCCAAAATATCCCGGATATGGTCGCCACCATCTTGTAATTTTGGAGCCAGAGTCTGCGCAGTAGTGACCGAGCAGTTGAGCCGCGGTATCAAAGTCCCACCCATACACCCGCTCGACCAATCACGAGTCAGTCACAGCTGTCAAGCATGACGTTTCACCCTGTTTTCATAGCATCAAATAACTAATAAAAACCAAACTTGTGAGAAGAATGAACACTTGAACAAACATCAGCGTGATCAGAACTACTTAAAATGACAGAAACCATCTCTGGGAAAAGATTATTTGACTTGTAATTAGAATTTTTTTATTTGGTCTGCTGATTTACGACAGCTAGCCACCAGGGGGCGATCCAAATGTTTTGGCTTCACTTAAACAGTCTGCATCAACCCCTGGTTTTTACCCGCACCTTGCTCCTCATTACTCAATTCTCAATTTTGGCATTTCTGTACAGGAAAGAGGTCTGCTCTTCTTAAAGCATGGGGTGCATTAAGTGTTTGCACCAATTTATTAGCAGCCTTAAGCTACACTGTAGAGTTTACAGATTATAATCGCCTCTACTCTGTGTTTTAATGTGTATTGATTTTCATCATCATGCATTCCAACTCCATGAAAATCATGCTTTCTTTTGCAGCAGCTGATTGACATAAATTATTCTGCATAATTACTTACTGACATAAGTAATTAGAAGCTGATGCTGAGCTGACTTTTGCAGATCTGAAACCTCTCACCTGTTTCTCAAAGCTGTTTTCATGGAAATGCATGGTCATTTTTATATCACCTCTTTATTATTGGTCCCTTTTTCATTCTTAAAAAGCACATCTATCCTTCTCTGCCCTCCTTTCTTTCAAATAGTTGCCGCATATATATTTCCATTTCCGTCTGCATTCCTCCTCTTACAACACAGGGTTAAAAGGAAGCAAAAAACTTCACAGCGTTGGGTGCTTTTCCGCTCTGAGTTGGAAGTTTTTTTCAACTCAAGGCATTCAGGGCACCCCTGCAAAAACAAGAGGCACTAACTAATTGAAAATTGTATACTTGATACTTGATTGCTGGAAATAAAGATACAGTTTTTAGGGAATTTCTTAATACAGACACCTAACCTTGTTGAATTTACTGAATGTATTAATTTTGACTGTCTCGTTTTTTGTTTGCGATAACTTTATTAACTACTAATGGTTGATGTGATTGAAGTGTTCCCAGTTAAGCGTTGATGGGTTTACTTTAATCAAGTGCACGTCCAGATGGGAAGACATGAAATGTGCCAACAAAATGAATGCTTGTTTTAACACTAACTCATATTCAAGCACTTTTGTTGCCATTTTATCAGCCCAGTTTTTAATTCATTTTTTTCCTGTTTGAATTTAATACGTCAGCAATAATATAGTTGGATTTCTTTTGCAAATTATACCTTGCTCTTTTGAAGAAATGACCAGAACTGTTGCTTAACTAATGTCCCAATCTGGACTTAATCTAAAAGTCTATAACCAGGATTCAAATTCTAATTAACTGAAATATTGGTTGGAATTCTGATCCAGGTTATGATGGTGTGCCTTCATGTACATATTAAACATCTGGTTCTCCACTGTCTAAACTCAATATGTTTTAATATCTCTAGAATATTACATATTTTTATCATTTGTCATTCAAGAAGCACATGTTAAGATTTCTTTTCTTTTCTCTCTACAGGGCAGTAAAGTGCAGACCAGGGTGGGCCTCCTCATGCTGCTGTGTACATGGATCAACAACTGTCCGATCGCTGTCACTCACTTCCTACACAATCAGGAAAACGTTCCCTTTGTATCCTCGAAGCAGCTTGCAAGCCATCCACCAGTTTCATTACAATAAATGTATTTAGTCTTAGATTTGTTAACAAACTGGATTGAATATTTATGATTTTTAACTTATAACCTTTAAGGAATTCAGTTAAATCTTCTCATTCAGATTGACAGCTACAGTATGTACTATATATCATCATATTCTACTTCTAGGTTAAACAAAATAGTGTGTTTGAGTCTAAAACTGACTGGTGTTGAATGAATCCTTGATTCGGTGTGACTCGTGCAGCTGACAGCACAGATCTCTGAGAACTTGGGAGAGGATGAAAGGCTGGTGCAGGGCCTGTGTGCGCTGCTTCTTGGCATCTGCATCTATTACAACGACAACTCGCTGGAAAACTACACCAAGTAAGTGTCAACTCACACACACACACACACCTTGAAAATAACTGTAAACATATTTACATGACCTGCTAGTCTTATTAGTCGGAAACCCCAGTTCACACACCATCATACCCCCGCATATTATAACCAGTATTGATTTCTTTTTTTGTTTATTGAAGGTATTGAGTGTTGTTTTTGTTATTTGGCACTGAATTTGCACTAACTGAAGCTTTATTGTGGGAACACAGTTTCTCCATGTGATGTGTCGATATACAGATACAGCATGATAATCATAGAAATAGCCCTCAATAAGTACTCAAGTTTTTCCAGAATTGTTCATATGTTAGCCAAAGTTATCTAAATGCCCCAACCCGATGAAGCGAAGGAAAGATCAGATTAATCACGTCAACACAGAGTCGGTTAAAACGCTGTATCCTGTTTTAAGACCTGCCATGTTGTCTCTTTCCTCCTTTAGAGAAAAGCTAAAGCAGCTCATCGAGAAGCGGATTGGAAAGGAAAACTTTGTAGAGAAACTGGGCTTCATCACCAAACATGAGCTGTACTCGCGGGCGGCTCAGAAGCCCCAGCCAGTCTTTCCGTCTCCGGAGCAGATGCTGTTCGACCACGAGTTCACCAAGCTGGTCAAAGAACTGGAGGGTCAGTCAAAGTGAATTCTCCACATCCAGTGATGGTTAATTCATCATGGCAGTTGCAAAGTTAAATGGTGTTCTACTAAGTATTTCTCCCGCTACTCCACACAGGCGTGATCACCAAGGCAGTTCACAAGTCCAGTGAGGATGAGAAGAAGGAAGAGGAGGTGAAGAAGACATTAGAACAACATGACAACATTGTAACCCATTATAAAGAGCTGATCAGAGAACAGGTAAACAACTGACGTATTTTGCATTGTTTTTCATGTATGTGTATTTGATGTTATTTATGTTTGATGCACTTTCCTGTTGACTGTTTTAATCAGATTAAATTAGATTAGATTTACTTTATTGATCCCAAATTGGGAAATTTCAATGCTACATCAGCAAAATATAAGACACATAGCACACATACAGAATATACAAGAAATAATAAATAGGATAGAATACAACAACTATTCAAAAATAAAGATACAAAAATACAAAGGAAAGAATGTACAAATGTATATACAAGTAACGAATAACAATGTACAACCTACTTAAATAGTATTTATTTTGATTGTACGATCCTCAGGATGCTCAGATCCAGGAGCTGAAGGAGCAGGTAGCGTCCATGTCGTCTCAGAACGAACAGATGCTGACTACAGTCACCCAGCAGCTGGCCCAGATCCAGCAGCACAAGGACCAGTACAATATCCTCAAGCTCAAATTAGGTGGGTTCACCTCATTGGTTGACTGGTAAGAGATGTTTGTGTCTGGTTTTGTTAGTTGAATGAACAATAAGCACATTTTAATCCTATCCTAAAGTGATTTTGGAAAAGTGAAATGTCTTTAATTCATTTTCCGTGTGATTTAATTATTAACTTTTAACAACTCTGGTCTTGTTTTCATATTTTTGGCCACCATCCCTGTTGATTATAACATTTTACTGCTTCATTGCTGCGATATGAGGCAACAGTGATATGCAGCGACATCGCAAGATACAGTTTTACAACAGTGTGCGCACAGGGCAACAACATGCACAATCAGAGAGGATCAGAGAGGGAGTAGTTCAAAATTTTTTTGGAAAATAAACTTAATCGCTTTCTTTCACATACACAATGTGAAAAGGGCAATTTGTGGTTTTAAGGGAGTTATGTAGCAATTTCTTGGCAAACAAAAGGGAAGGTGTAGTGATCGCATGGAGTCTTGTCATCTCAGTAAGGTTGCAGATTTTAGTACCACAGTACCTGTACAGAAACACATACTAAAACCTATGCTCCCCGACCATATAATCTGGCAATCCATGCTAAGGCTTGAGACACTGCACAGAAGTACTCGTGGATGGATAAACTGTTGTTAGTCAAGAAATAGTTACATCATGTAGCTCCTCTGGAAAAAAAATAAATACAAATAGTTGTTTGTGTATGTACAAACAAACAAGATGCAGCATATTAATTTGTGAGTTTTACAGGTACTGGTAAATGTATTTGAACTTAGGACAGGGCCAGATTAACCATGTCTCCCTGTTTCCAGTATTTATGCTAAGCTAACAACATCCTAACTCTAGCGCTGTACTTGATGCACAGACACGAGAGTGATATCGTTCTTTTCATCTAACTCATTATGTCATATCACTTATTCAGAAGTGAAAATTAAAATGGATGCACCAGAATTGTCCATCAGACTGGTTCAGTGCAGTCAAATGTTATGTACATGGACAACTACGATAAATACTGTAGCTCAGATTTAAACCACGAAGGAACAATAGCAACCAGATGTTAAAAATAGACAGTTTGAGAAGTCATTTTCTTTTTTCAAACATGTCTGATGGCTTATGTGGCTTCATTGTTTCTCTGTATAATTGCTGAATGGAGCAGAGTGCACAATGCCTTATCTAAAGAATTTTAAATAGTGAGTAAAATGTTATAACTGCATAGGATAATGGCTAAAAACTATGTAAGTAAAACCCAGGCTGTAAACAGACTTGCCTATAAAGAGACTCACTAAAAGACTAACTGAAACAATCTAAACTCTTCCCATAATGTGATGATTGACTGTACTAGAGACACTGATAAATAGTCCAGGCTGATATATTGGTCAACAACGTTGTTCTTCAGTTTTTTTCTTAAACTCCTGAATATCGAAATCCGTATGAGCCTAAAAAGAATCCAGTATCACTCGGGCTGTATTACTGTATTTACAGTAGCTGTTTTTTTTGTTGCGTACGTGTGTACATTATACAAAAATCAGTAACGTTAACATTTACATCACGTTTTCATGTTTGTGTGCATATGTGTTTACACTTCAGGTAAGGAGAACCAGAATCAGTCTAACAGCCAGGGAGACAGCTCTCAGGTGAACGGGCTGCAGACGGAGGAGCTCACACAGCTCAGAGAGGAGGTGGAGGAGCTCCGCAAGCAGCACACACTCCTTCAGACACAACTCCATGACAAAGATGCACTCATCAACACCCTGGTTAGTAAATTGTGTGTGTGTGTGCGTGTTCGCGTGTGCGCGCGTGTGACACAGACATCCATCACCCCCTCCAGACACAATTCTGTGACTCCCTGGGGAGCGTTTCCCAAACAGCAACGGTGGTCACTGTACACAGAACAGGATTGAAACAGCTGACATTATTACACAAACTGGTGTTTAGTTTTCTGTGGTCGCATCCATGCATAACATATAAACAGCAGATAGACTTTGGATAATAAATGACACTGAAATTCAAACCACACCTTCACTATCATGGAAACAGCCAGACAACATTACAGTATATGGATACCAACTACAGTTTTCTGGCGAACTAAAATGACTTAAAACAACAAATAAATTCTTACAACAGAACTTCCAACAACTTGAGAAACACTTCCCGGGGGACTTAGAGTTTGTGTGCTTGTTTGTAAGACTGAATTAGAGCTGCACTTGGCCGATCCACAAAAAATGAATAGGCAACTATTTTGATAATCGATTTTTATCATTTAAGTTACTTTTTAAGCAAAAACTCCAAACATCTCCAAGTTTCGGCTTCTTCAATTTGATGATTTGCCTCCTTTCTTCACCTTTTTATCATTTTAAATTGAACAGTATGTTAACATTTATGTTTACATTTATGTTTGGGCTGTTGTTCTGACAAAACAAGACATTTGAAGACGTCACCTTTGGCTCTGGAGAAACTCTGATGGATGCTTTTTATTTTTTTTAACAGTTTTCTGACATATAAACGAAAAAAGAAAATAATCCGCAGATTAATTGATTGATTGATGAATGAACGATGAACGAATAGTCGTTAGTTTCAGCCCTGTTCTAAATATAATCCTACAGTTAGAAGTGGATGTAGTGTTTTACTTTAATCCTGTCATAGTGAAAAGGACATTATAGTCTGTCACTAATGTAGTTTGTTTTCTCTGTATGAAACTGTAGAGGTCAGAGACAGCAGAAGGTTCAGCAGGAGGCTCAGACAACACAGAACTGCTCAAGGTGGGAT
Organism: Zingel zingel; assembly: GCA_023566125.1. NCBI lineage: Eukaryota > Metazoa > Chordata > Actinopteri > Perciformes > Percidae > Zingel > Zingel zingel. The sequence continues at coordinate 18,780,801 of CM042317.1, forward strand.
TCATCACTAATACACTTCCCCTTTAAGAGTGTGGAACTGACCTTTGTTTTCCAATGAATGAAGGGTTGAAGCTGGCATTATTCTATATTTCTCTTTTTGTCACCAAATCCCATGAAAAGACGAAAACCAACATCATTGGTCTGCCTGTTAATTAGGGCTGCACAATTACTCACAATGTTATCAAAATCGCAGGGGGCAAAATATATGTCAAACCATTCTGATTTAATATTGTATCCTACAGGCTAAAGGAAAAAAAATCTTTGTTTGGTACAGATCCTCCCAAAAATAACACTATAATCATTTCATTTTTAAAATTTTTATATTTTTCAAGGAAAATGAGAATAATGATACAAAAATGATCATTCCTTCCAATATCGTCAATCAAATCGCATTTGCAATATCAGTCAAAAATAATTGCAATTAGATATTTTCCTGATATCGTGCAGCCCTAATGTTAATTCTTTTGGACTTCCCTGCCCTCTGTCACTTTTCCCCAGCGTGTTTGTTCCCAGAATATCACCAGACTTAACCCTACATAACTTCAATGGAAAGCATTTTTCATATTTTTAGTTTGTTTGTTTGACTCTGTTTGTTGCAGGAGCTGGAGGCTCTGAGGAGTCAGGTCGAGTCCCAGTCGGCAGAAATCAACCAGATGAAGACCGAGAGACAAGAGCTGCTCAGAAGAGCTGAAGCTGGGGTAAATATCATGCAAATATGACATTTTGTGCCAAATATATCACATTATATCTTGACAGATGCTAAATGAATCAACCTGCCACTGGTTTCTCTCAGTCCTCGGACGCAGTCTCTAGCAGTGACAGCTCATTAGACGCTGCCAAGATGGCAGAAGTGGAGAGCAGACTCGCAGCACAGACGACTGAGACCGAGAGACTCAAGGTGTGTAGAATAACTGTTCAACAAAATGTGTGTATGACTGTAAAGCATCACTTCACCCTGATTTGTTTCAACTATTTAAACACCAGTTGGCTCTGACCTCTTTGAAATGATTTATTTTATTCATTGATTGGATGCTCTGGGTTTTTCCTGGGTTCCCATCATTTTCTATTCAACATCTACACCTTTTCCCCTCCTGTCTCTGTCCTCTCCATGTTCTTCGTTGATTCAGGAGGAAGCAAAGTGCTTGTCAGAGAGCCGGGTGGAGCTGGAGCAGCAGCTGGCTTCAGCCACCAGCACGGTGGCCATCCTGCAGACGGAGCAGGCCAAGCTGCAAACGGAGGTGCAAGAGTCCAAGAAGGAGCAGGACGACCTGCTGATGCTGCTGGCAGACCAGGACCAGAAGATCCACAGCCTCAAGCAGAAACTCAAAGACCTGGGAGAGACGGTACACAATCAGTATTATAATTTTCATTAAATTCCTCAGGAGTTTTAACTCATTATCTTAAATGAATGAAATAAAATACAAAAAAAAGTATGCCCAGCCCAAACGGGCTTACAAGACACCATTATTCATAGCAAGGGGCCAGATACCACAATAGCAACATAAATGAAATCAATAAACCTTCTTGTCTTTTTTTGCCATGCTTTAGAGACAAAAGTTGCCAACTTAAATGTATTAAATCTAAACAACCACTCTATTTGGCCATCATCAGTACACCAGAACATTTCAGCATTTTGAACAGACATTTCATGGAAGATAATGAGGACAATTCAAAAGGAAATGGGATTCATTCTCAACTTCTCCTTATTCACATAGTTCGCACAATCTTTTATCTTCTTATACATGCTGAAAAGCTTTACTGCAGTTAAACCTCACTCATCTAAACTTGTGGAGAATGGAGTTTTCATAGACATAGACCGATTAATGTGCGAAAGGAAAACTATGACAGAAAGGTTTTGTTGACAATCTTTTTTTCTATGATGACACCAAGTCACCAACACCCACAACTAAATAATAACTAAGCTATGAAAACAGTAAATATGACTAAATAAATTGCAATTGCAAATTACAAACTAGACTAAAATGTTTTTGTTGACTAAAAGTGGATAACAGTCTAATGACTAAAATGTGACTGAAACTCATATTGTTGCTCCAAGACTAAGTCAATCAAATGGGCTTGTGTGGTGGTTTGATTTTCTAACGCTGAAATCTGGATTGTCAACACCAATAAACTGGCTGAAAACAGCAAGCGAGCGCCAAACTGTTGCTATGAAAGACAGTCATTTTATAATTGACTTAATAGTTTCAGTGCAGTGCAACGGCTTCAGCTCACTTTGATGAGGTTCAGTTGCCTTGAGCTCTTGTTGCACTCGTGTACATCCAACATCTCACTCAAAATGATAAATTAGCAAGGCCAGCTGTTTTTGATAGATGTTGTTTCTGCTTCCCTACCACAACTGGTGTTGTTACAGGATTGCGGAGGTTACCGTAAAAGCAGCACGGTGGCCCAATGGTTAGCACTGTTGCTTCACAGGAAGAAAGTACTGGGTTCGACTCCACAAAGTATAGTATGTATATGTATATGAAAAAAGTCATAGTAAAGAATGTTGAAAATTTGGGTGGTGATGGCGCAGTGGTTAGACACGTGCCTTTGGTGTGGGAGACCCGGGTTAGAATCCCACTGCAACACATCAACCAATGTGTCCCTGAGCAAGACAACTAACCCATAGTTGCTCCAGAGGCGTGCGACCGCTGATGTATATAGCAATTGTAAGTCGCTTTGGATAAAAGCGTCAGCTAAATGACATGTAATGTAATGGAAAATGGAATTATGCTTCTGGGAACAAACTCATCTCTGCAAACCTACATAGAGAATGTAGGATATGAGCAACTGTAGGTTGCAGAGGCTGATTTGTTGATCCGACCTTTGTCAGTAATTGGGTTCAAAACATAAAAGGTAAAAAGTATAAAGAAAACAGCTGTGTGAATGTGTCGTCGTCGTCCCCCCATTTGGCTACATGCAGCACAAAGAGCATGTTTCAGCGTGCAACTCTCACCCCGATTTTCCACTGGGCACATTTTGTTCCGTCCTCCGCCACGCGGCATATCACACCGGAAGCGTCTCAGAAGCGGAGCGTCTCAGAAGCGGAGCTCTTGCCTGCCCAACTCGCAGATTATATTGTCTCTACTTTGTACTTTACAGAACAATCACGTGTTTATTAAGCTATTATCTACCTTCTGGCGTTGTCTTTATATAAAAGATCTGTAATGTCTATTATGTTTTTTCCACCTCTAAGATGAATCTCTCGTCGTCCGTGCTGTTGTAGAGGAGACATATATAAAATTCTTCGTAAATTGACTGAATAGTCTCGCTGTTTCACTTCCTGTCCGAACGGCCTGCGGCTCGCGTGAAAATAGACCTGGTGCGTATCTTCAGCGGAGCACCGCTTTACGCGTGCTTCTGGGATGCGCCATGGCGTGGCTGGTGGAATATCAACCATTGACTTGAATAGCTGCGACTGCTCGTGCACTGTAAAGCCGGCTTCACACTGGCTGCGTGGCGTTTCTGTTGCGTGTCAGTTGCATGGCGGCTGCGTGGCGTTTTCTCTTTGCACACCAGAAAGGTGTCTGACGCGGCGCTGCTGCTAGCCTTGTCTGTACACACGGATGTTTCCCAATGATAAAATGAAACAATAGCGCGTATACTTCATGTTAAACATATATGTATAAAGATTTGATTACAGCAAAGACAACGTCGGCAGTATTGACGACAAAATAGGCTACAGAATATTTCGTTCTGTATTGACAGGTGCAATATTTGAAAATAGATCATTATTATTATTTTTTCAATTACATTTATATCTGCATGAATGTCAAAACCTAGAGACTTTCAAATATCAAAATGTCATTTATTAAATGTATTCGTGTCAAAATGACATCTAAACATCTTTTTGTATTCTATTTTGCCTGGAAACGCTTCCAACACGCTTGCATGTCGCATGAAAAATAGGCGTCGGTCCTATTTCTAGCATGCACACGTTTTCGGCGCAGCTTGAGCCGCAAGATCTAACCTGTTAACATGGGAGCCGAAATAAAAACGGACACGCCACGCAGCTGACACGCTCACGCCACGCTGCCAGTGTGCAGGAGGCCTAAGTCTACCTGATGTCCAGCGTGTTGTCCTCCGTATCTGCTCATTCATTTGATCGGACTATCAAGACAAAAACTAGACTTCCAAGCTTTTAATAATCTCAAGGTCTGCTTCCAGCTTAACCAGTGAACTGTGGCGGTAGTTTTTGGTAGCACAGATGTCCTGAGTAGTAAGCTTTACAACTTCAAAGACATGCATGTGTCCTGACCACTCAGCTGTGTTTTGTGTGTTTGCTTTAGTTAGACTTTAGTGACACTTTCCTTTCAGGTGGACGATGAAGACGACCTCGACGCCAGGGACCAGACAGACGACGATTTCGAGGAGGATGAAGACGAGGACTAGAGGAAAAACACTGAAAGAAAAGATAAGGAGAGATGGGGAATATTTGTCTGCCCACAGGCAAGAAAAAAAACTTGACTGAGGAAGAGGACTATCTATTGATGCAGTTTCTCTCTCCAGCTGCCATGCTATCTTACGTTTCTTTACGTTTTTGTCATGTCACACCTACATGTTAGTTATTTTGTTATTTTTTTCCAAGGATTCAGTTTTTTAGCGGCAGCAAAAAGATTCAAACATGTCAGTGCATTCATCTCTGCTACTTTTAACCATCAGTTTGTGATGGATTTTGTGTTTATTATAATGCATTGTCATATAGTTTGTAATCACAAGAAAAACACTAGGTTAATATTGACTCACAAGTCATCTGGACAATTTAGAAAGGAAGATTTGAAATGTAGCAACAATGCAACTGTAAACGGATTTGATATTATTCTCATTTTATCATAAAGACAACGAACGATGCACCTACAGCATCAGCATCCCCTGCAATGTGTCACTGTGCTGCACCCTGAATTCATCTTCACACCCCAATCAGTTCGAGTTCAACGATACAGTATTTTAACACTCAAGTTGTTCCATTTCACTTTGACGACACAACCTGACCGCGCTACAATATGTTGCAAAACACTGACAGAAAACATGTAAAGACAAAAAAAGATATTTTTGCAACTTTTTGTCCAGTACTGGCATCCAGCTTCTGTATGATATTGTGTAACTTATCAGTTTATGAGCCACATTGAAATGAATAAAGAATCTATCAGTCTGTATGCCTGAATAGAGGGATAATTGTAGATAAATAAATTTTACTAAATCCACAATTAGACTAGAGAATTTTTCTTTTTATGATTATTAAGGCTGAATATAGGTATGGATAACTTTCAGTATATTTCTGGCATTGTCATGACTTGGCTACATAATGTGTTTTCTGGCAAAGATCTCTGAAATTTTTCAGAAAAAAAACCCTTTTTGATCATATAACTAAATAATAAGTGCATCTGTTTAACGGGCATACATGAATGTTTCAGGAAACAGGAAATATCTGACCAATATACTTACATAGGTACTTGGCATTTGTTTTGCTGAGACGACAGGAAACAAGAAGAGAGACGCAACAATGGTCCCCAGCCAGATTCGAACCGGGGACATTGCAGTTAACGATGTTTTTAACACTAAGCAACAGGAAATAGTCTCTGATGCTCGCTGCTACAGTCACAGTCTTCCTGGCTTTCAAAAATAACTTTTTTTAAACAATATGTGTCTGGCTCCATTTGTCATAAAAAGTTCCTCTGAGGAAACTAATTTTGACAATGCACATGTGGAGACTGCATGAACAAACCCACAGCTGTGTTTATGAAGACATTTGTGTTTGTTTTACACTTAACAAGCCAGGCAACTTGTCCGAGCAGTTCAACTATTTGACCACCGAGCCTCTGGGGGAAGAGGAGGCCGATTACGTAGTTCACACTTAGTTTTGGTAAACCACGCCTAAAAGCCCTGAAAGCAGTCTGAAGACTTATGTAGAAAAACATCTTGTCTGCCATGTTTCCACACAGCCCTGCCCAGATGACAAGCACCCTGCTGGATCGCCACTCCTTCAGCCAGCCACACTGTATAGATACATTCATTGTAAATGTATTATTCACCTGGTTATTATCTGAGGCAGTGTCCAAATATAGCGAGCACTTTGACAAGCAAAGGACTTTCTATGATCACGAACGTGACATGGAGGTTTTCTAGAGGAGGTGACGGTGAAGTTCCTGACAAACCAGAAATGAGGAAACCTCTTTACATACAGCCAGTAGTACACATTTAGAGGTATTCATACTTTACTTGAGTATTTCCGTTTTATGCTACTTCTACTCCACTAGATTGCAGAGGGAAGTATTCTACTTTTTACTGCACTACTTTTGACAGTTTTAGTTACAGATTAAGATTTTATATAAAGAAACACAAAAGTGTTTAAAATACAATACATAGTTTAAGATTACAGTAGTGGTTCCCAATGTTAAGGCTTGTGACCTATTACAAAACAGCAGTGTCTAGTTACAGTAGGTCTATTTAGTTAGTGTTTATTTATATTTCATTAAAAAAAAGCAAGATAGAAAAAAAAAAGTAGAAACTAATTTGTGTTTCAGAACTTTAATTATGTGTTGATGCATCAGTATGCTACTTTTGCTTTTGATCATTTTTAAGTACATTTCCCTGATAAGACTTTTATTTGTAATGGAGTATTTTTACATGGTCTTATTGGTAGGCCTACTTTTACTACAGCCCAGGTAACATTCATGTTCTGTTTACACAGGACCTGAGGCTCACACCGTCTTGTGTTGTACTTGACAAACTGGAGCTCAACTAAGTTTATTTCACATGGTTTCCCTCGACGCAGTTTGTCTAAGGTAGCGTAATTCAAGATGCATTTTCAGTCCTTCTTTGTTTTAGAAAAACTAAACAGGATTTATTTCCTCGTAACACTAGAGAACTTTTCCCGCTTCGGTCTCCCTACCGGTTGGATGCGGAATTGTCCATTACATTACATTATGCAAGTTTGCCAGATCGGGTAGCGGATCTGTAGAATGAACTGGACAGTGTAATGTAATGGACAATTCCGCTTCCAACCTGTAGGGGGACCGAAGCGGGAAAAGCTCTCTAGTGTTGCTTTAAAGTGTAAATTGCAGGTTACATTTTTAGTACTTCTGAAGATGTGAAGTTACTATGTGATGTGAGTGTGACGCTATTCACCAGTCACTGACGGTCGCTGCCTGCTTCAGCATGAGACAGACATGAGAGGTGGAAACAGTAGAAGCTCAACATCATGCTGAGAGCAATGTAAGTAATGTTTCTTAAAGCAACACTATGTGACTTTTAGCTGCAGCTGTAGTTCCAATGAGACCACCTGTAGGGGGACCAAAGCGGGAAAAGTTACATAGTGTTGCTTTAAATGCCATCAAAAACAACCAAAATTAATATTAACATGTCAACCAGAAGCATTGTTTATCAGCATTAATTTGAACACATGCAGCCATAATTGAGATGGGCCCTGATGAAGGCTTCATGCTGAAACAAGTCAGCAGTTATTCATGTATTAATAATGTATTATATTTACTATTATTAGCCAATTAGTTGTAAAAAAAATTACCAAAATGTTCAAAACATGCAGAGATTCTTTTGCCTTTTTCAACTGAAAGTAAGTGAAATGCACCGGTTTCCTCTAATGAACATTAAACAATCTTATTTGCCACATACCAACTGGATCAATGTTGTCTTGTTTACATTGTATTGTATTGCCATTTTTTCCTTATAAATGATGACGCATGACTGTGCAGTAGCTTTGTCATATCTCTGATGTTCCCCCTGGTGGATCCCTGCTGTCATGAGTCCTCTTGTGTGGTGGCTGTGTTTCAACACTGGGGGGCAACAAACTCCCTCAAATAAAGATGTACACTATACATCACTCACAAAATGAACACAAAACTGTGTTCTTTCAAATATTATATGAGGAATGCAAAAAAAAACAAAAAACTACAACTTGTGTTAGTTTTTTCAAATATACCTAAAAACTAATTTGACATGTCTATTTCCTTTTTTTGTTAGTTAGGGCTCCAATAATCAGAATTTAAGCAAAAGACTAAGTCTTTAACATCTGTTTTTTGTCACCTGAAGAGAGCTGAGAATCTACATTTAATTACTTAAACATTATCACTCTATATCTGTCGTGTACGGAGTGAATTTTGTGTATTTTTTCCATTAAGTTTAACACGGAACCATATGAAATCTATGCAAAATACTACGATGTGTATCATATAGTGAGTATATAACAACACTTTGACAACTGACCACATTTCACCCATTACACCCACTTCAGAGCCATGAGGCAAAACTGAGAAGAACCCTGTTGTCTTCAAGTACCCATCAAATATACAGTAGTTCACACATTAGTCTACACATGACTGCTTCACTGCTCCACATCAGTATCCTATGCTCCAGGGTTGGTTTGTTTATATTCTGATATAAACGTAGATAATAATAGTACAATAAAATAACTATAAACGTCTAAACAGCTAGAGCCTAGTGGCCTGAGGGTAGAAGCTCCTCCTGAGCCTCTCAGTGCTGGTCTGATGTATCTGGTACCGTCTTCCCGACCTCAACAGGGAGAAAAGGCTGTTACCTGGGTGGTTTTGATCTTTAATGGTTCTCCTAGCCTTTTTCTTGCAACGCCTGGTATATATTTACAACAGGTGTTTAGGCCTTTAGGCAGGGTAGAGCACCACCTATTGTGTGTTCAGACGAACCAATCAGTCTTTGCAGGGCCTTGCGGCCCTGTTTGGTGCTGTTTCCGTACCAGGCAGTGAGGTTCCCCATTAGGATGTAGGAGTAGAAACTGCTCAGTATTTGAGGGGATACCTGGAATTTCCTCAGGCATCTGAGGAGAAACAGTCTCTGCCTTGCCTTTCTCCCCACTGAGTCAGTATGCACCGTCCCGGTCAGACCCTGTGTGATGTGGACACCAAGGTACTTGAAGCTGTCTACTCTCTCCACGAGGACCTGTTGATATTAAGGGGGGGGGGGGGGGGGGGGGCGTAGTTCCTTGCCTGCTTCTTCCCATTGTCCACTATCATCTCTTTAGTCTTGCTGACATTCATGTGTAGGTTGTTGTGCTGACACCAGTGGGACAGGTCCTCTTCTTCTTCCTGGTAGGCCTTTTCATTGTTGTCTGTTGTCAGGCCACCACAGCTGTGTTGTCAGCAAACTTGATGACAGTGTTGGAGTTGAAAGTGACTACACAGTCGTGTGTGTACAGGGAGTATAGCAGGGGGGCTCTGTGGGTTTACAAGAAAGCTATTAAAACCTGACTGTAAAATGAAATAGCCTAAATATAAACTGATCAAAAAGGACTTCTCCAATAGATTGTTTGGAGACTTCCTCACATCTCACATTAGAAACTCTGAATCAGATAATACTTTTAGAGGTAGTTCTCTAAAAATGTAGATTAACAAAAAGATGTATTTAATTCACTAAGAACACTACCGAAACTGCTAAAGAAACACAATTTTAATATGTATTATATTGAAACGGGGATCAGGTCTGAAAGGGTTTAGCTACACTACCGGTCAAAAGTTTGGGGTCACTTAGAAATTTCCATTCCACTCCATTATAGACAGAATACCAGTTGAGATCAGTTGCATTGTTTTTTTTTAACCAGGGCAGCAGTTTTTAGATTACATTATTATGTGTTTACATAATTGCAAAAGGGTTCTCCAATGTTTTCTCAGTTAGCCTCTTAAAACAATATCAGATTAGTAAACAGAATGTGCATTTGGAACAATGGATGAATGGTTGCTGATAATGGACAATGTAGATATTGCATTAAAGATCAGCCACTTCTTTCTACAACAGTCGAGAACCCTTTTGCAATTATGTAAGCACATGATGTAATCTGAAAACTGCTGCCCTGATTAAAAAAACAATGCAACTGGTATTCTGTCTGTAATAGTGGAATGGAAATTTCTAAGTGACCCCAAACTTTTGACCGGTAGTGTAGGCTATTATTTTATTTTGGGAAATCTGTTATAGTTGCACGTTATAGATTGTCTCGCCCCTCCCTCCTCATCCTGTGCTCGCATCTCTCCTCATCCTCCGCCCTCCTCCTCCTTCGACTCTTGTTTTCTTTTTTTTCATGGTGACTGTGCGGTGTGTTCAGGAGGCACATGCTCTGTCTGTGAGCTTTTATTTTTTATCTGATGTTTGCGGACTCTCAAGGTCGAGCCGGGCATCCTGACTTTTAAATGACCACCATGCAACAACCACCGGTGATATAACGTTAACACGACTCGTCTCCACACGGCAGCTCCACCACCGCCACGGTTCACCCAGTCCTCTCCAGGGAAAACTACCACCACCTGCCGACGCCTTTCACACCATATGACCGTCTCAAAGGTGAGTTTCCTTCCGTCTAAACTCCTCTAGCATGTTAATGGCCGCTTGTCATGATGCAGGCATGTTTGTAACACTGCACTACAGTGTAAACGCGTTGTGCTGCTGTGAGTCGGGCAGTTTTATTTTAGGCTTTACACTTGCAGCGTGGAGCTCTGCCATGCGGCTCCACAGCCTCCTCAACCCGGGGGGCAGAAAGTGTGTGTGTGTGTGTGTGTGTGTGTGTGTGTGTGTGTGTGTGTGTGTGTGTGTGTGTGTGTGTGTGTGTGTGTGTGTGTGTGTGTGTGTGTGTGTGTGTGTGTGTGTGTGTGTGTGTGTGTGTGTGTGTGTGTGTGTGTGTGTGTGTGTGTGTGTGTGTGTGTGTGTGTGTGTGTGTGTGTGTGTGCTACCAGGGTTCAAAATTAACTTTTCTATTTACCAGGCAAATGGCCGAATGTTCCAATTCCACCAGCCACTCAATAGACTAGCCTACCATTTCTATTTTGGCTGGTGAGTGAAGCAAATCTACCAGCCACTTGAATTTGGCTGGTAAAATTGTGTGTGTGTGAGAGCTGATTGTTTTGTGGCATCAAGTAGGTTAACTGAACCCTTTGTATCAATATGTCACACAGACCAATGAGCTTAATGGTGTTTTTAACTTGCTGACCGTCTCCCCCTCTGCATAGATAGGATAGTTGTTTATGATCTGATACAGAAGTGCACAGCTGTTTTTACTGAAACTGTTTAAAATTACATTTAAATTAACTTTACCCACACTCAATGTTAAATAACACCATTGATTATTGGATTACTTGTTTTGGCTATAAAACACTAGAAAACTGTTTGAAAAAGCTCATCGTTTCCCAGAGCCCAAATATATTAACTGCAAATGTCTTGTTATATAAGAACAACAGTACAAAACCTAAATATATTCACTTTACTGTCATATAAGACAAGGAGAAGTTCAGAATCCTCACATTTGAGAAGTTGCAAATGACTGAAACTGTGCAGATTAAAAGTTTCTGTTGATTGAAAATTTGATTTATCAATTCATTGTTTGAGTTCTAAATAAAACATATTCTTTATTGTGTTTGGATGATGCCTGAAGCTTCCCCACATTTATAAACCACTGAATCAGACCTTTTTTTTGCCATAGTTCACAAATTGACAAATATGGTGTTTATTTACTGGAAACTACTGCTTTTTCCAAAAAGTTTAACTATTCCTTTTAAAGGTCAAAGGACATGTCTTGGTTAAGATTTAACATTTTACTCATTCTTAAACACTTGTTTACTGCATTCTTCTATGTCCCAGTTACTACACTTTGGCATTGTAAAGACATGTTTGATAGATTACTTGGAAAAACATGTAGTAAGGGTTAGAATGTGATGCAAATGTATATGCAGGCCCTGCCTGAGTATTGCAAATCTAAGTGACCTGCGTGAAGTAATTACCAGTGTCTCATTCACAAACCTGACTGGTGTTTCAGACACTGAAAGGCAGTAATGCTGAGTTTAAGTCTGACAACATGAGTCAGGACTTTTGGAGTTGTGTGAAAAGGTGTCATGCCAGCTCTAGATCTGTCTAAGTAGGCCTGTCATCTACCTAATGGCAAACTCCTGCCAAAATGAGTATTGGACTAATGAGTCTGCAACACATATCTTCACTTGTGGGAAACCGATAACTCCTGCAGCCAAAATAAACCTCAGTGGGCTTGAAACTGGGGTGAAATGACACATTTTATTGCCCTCATACAGTTTTTTAATGAGTAGTTTGTAGTATTTTAATACTCTTCAATGTATCTCTCTCTAGTGAACTCTGTTGTCCACCTTTAGGTTGTGCCATAAAATGCTGAATGTTATCTCTGGCATGTTATCACACCAACTGTGAACACATACCGGAGATTCTCCCACTTTTTTTTGACTTGTGCTGTTTGCTATGTAGTTATTCAGAAGCTTAGAAGCAGATGTTGCTACAGTTTTTCTACTAACTTATTTACTGTTTATCTTGAACAACATCTCACTGTCACCTACGTCAAACCAGTATCTAGAGTTGAGTTCAGGTTTCTGAGATGGTCTACAAACGGTTACAGGTATCAAAGTCCTACCTTCTGTAATTACTGCTGTGAATTGAAGGCGTGCTTTTGAGCAAATATGCCCTTGAGCCTGAGGGCCTTGGTGGCCCATATGTCTCTGCAATATGCTGCTGTTGTGCAATAATGTTATTGCCAAATAACACAAGGTATAACCTGTATTATGGACAAACAGTGTGCCTCAATTACCTCAGACGCCTGTTGGTATTTACTTTTAAAAATGCACTCTGTACTGCAAGTGTAATGTTTTAAATCTCATGGGAAAATTAGGCAAAAATGACGAGGATGTGGTGTACTAGAGCAGAAACGGATATCAGCACAATTTTCTGTCAGTTGTGAGATTCAATCAATTGTTTGGTCATTTAATAATCAAAAATAGGCCTAACATAAATGTGTTGGTTACAGCTTCTCAAATGGAAATATTTGCTGTCTTCTGTGATAGCACACTGAACATCTTTGGGTCCATTTAATAGCTGATGTGGTGCTTTCGATCACATCACAGGATCTTCATTGAAAAATTGGATTTTGGGGATTTGGAAATGTTAAGCCAACATGGATGAGAAGTTTTTTTTTAAAGTGCTCAGTAGAAATGGAAAATTTGAACATCTATATTTCCTTGACTTCTGATCATTAATCTGTCTGCTGATGAGGATCATGTGGAATAATAAAAAGCTCTAGAGCAGTAACTAAATGGAACTTGAGATGAGTTTTGTCAAGGTCTGTTGGTCAGACTAAACAAGACATTTAAAGACCTCACATTGGGCTCTGGGAGATTGTGATGGGCATTTTTTACATTTTATAAACAATCAAAAAACAATACAATTCAGATTCATCAATAATTATTAGTTGCAGGCTTGTATGGTTTTGATGTTTTTTTCACTCTGGTGCAAATGAGTCAAAGGAGCTGGCTGATATGAAGAAGCCCAACTATTCCTGATGCCCAGATAAGAGTACATACAGCTCTCCTGCAGTGTTTGGGCCGTTGAATGTGACGAGTTTGTGTTAGTCCACACTGAGGTGAAGAAACCAATTACAGGGTGGCAAGTCATTGTGTAACCATGTCAGACTGGTGTGTGTGTACTGTATGTGTGTACAGAATGCTAAATACAACACATTATGTCAATAACCTAAGGCTTTACGATCAATTTTGAGGTCTGTGACTTAATAAATGTTTCAATATTATCAATTGGTCTTTAGATTCATTCAAAGATCTTCACATCTGAGAAGCTGGAACCAGAGAATATTTTTTTAGGCCTGCTAGCGGCACGGCTCAATGCCAGTGTTGGTCGATCCACCACGTTAGTCCAAATGTCTCAACAACTATTAGATTTATTGCCATGTTATTTATTGCAGACATTAATGGTTCCCAGAGGATGAAGTCTACTGACTTTGGTGATCCCTTGTCTTTTCATGTAGCCCCACTCTCAGATCAAAAGATAAATTGTCAAATGCTTTGGTTTATGACCAAATATCTGCAAAACTAATCACATTCTCATCAGCCTCAGCTGTCCTCTGTGTTTATTGCTAATTAGCAAATGTTAGCATTATAACATCTATTAAACATTATATCTGCTAAACAGTCAATGAGTTAGCAATGTCAATGTGAGCGTGTTAGCATTTAGCTCAACGCACCACTGTGTCTAAGTACAGCCTCACAGAGCATGACTGTCGAGAATAGTTTAGTCTACAAAAGGTAAATAAATTGTGAAAATGTACCATTACAACTTAAAAAGATAACCTTTTTGTATAACTAACCCACAAATATTAAATGTACAACAATACAAAACGGAGGAAAATCCTTTTATTTAAGGCAAAATAAAAGACAAAAAATGTGTTTCCTAGCAGCAACTTAAAACTGTGTATGTGTGTTCCATGTATTCCTGTATTATGCTGGATTATCCCTTGTGTTGTCCTCGGGTCACATTGGCCTGTTTTTAAATTTTTGTTTTATATCAGAAAATATTGGATGTAGAAATAAGCGCTGAAAATGAGTAGAAGAAAAATTTAAAAATTGTGTTTTTTTTCAAGGTTGAAAGGAAGACAATACAAGGGTTATATCCCTGATTCTGTAACAAGTTAAAAACAGCCTAACGGTGATGAGATCGCTGTTGCTTCACTAGTCTGCCACACATTGTGCCTGGAGTTGGTGGGGGTGGAAAACCTGATGTTGCCACTAAATATTGTCTCATACATGACTATACCTCCAAAACAAAGCCCCCAGGGGCCCCATGTGGTTCACTCCTCAGTGAACCTAATGAAGGTCTGCCTTTCTGCCCAGCAGGGCCAAGGCTGTTTGGTGCTAACTGTTCTCAAACTGTCAATGAACCTGTTGCTACAGACAGTCTCTGTAAGGATTCTTAGACAAATGATTTAATCTAGAAACTTGTTGAATAAGTTTAAATTTATAATATTGTCTTCATAAATCCTCCATCTTTAGGAATAATGTTTTCATTGCATTCTTCGTAAAAATGCAGTTGAGTAATTCAATTCACAGTATGTAACCTTTGCTGAACTGTGACCAATCTAGCAAAATTACAGGATAATGTTAAATGTTAAAATGTAGTGTAACAGTAGAAAAGAGACAAAGTCAACTAACAGACTCAGTTTGTCATTCTGCTTATCATTAGCTTACTTTACCCATCATAAGCAAGTGGTTGTACCAATTGGGGCCATTACGAATGTGGGTGGTTTAAATTCTGCTTTATGGCTGCAATTTACAGATGGTTTTCATTCCTGATTATTCTCCCTAAGTATTGTCGTGATTAATCGTCTATAAAATGAAAAAGATTGCTCATCAAAATTTCCCAGAGCTTAAGGTGACGTCTTTGTTGTTCTTGTCTGACCAACAGTTTAAAACTTAAAAATATTCAGTTTACAATGTTGTAAAAACTGAGAAAAATATTTGAGAAGCTTTTGACATGTTCTCAAAATAGTTGCGGATTCATTTTCTGTTTGATTCCTCTCTTTACCCTCTTTTTATTTTGCATTAAATTCAGATCATCATCAACACTCTTCTTCAAGCGGGGTGGATATTTAAATTTATATAAAGATGATTCATCATCCGACACTTTGTTGTAATCAACTCTAATCTTTTGACATTGCAAAATGAAAGGATGACATGTTGATGCATTTTTAGATTCACTTGGTGCTCTTGGTGATTCACTCAAGGCAGCAACCAAACTGATTCAAACAAATCTGCCATATTTGAGTGCTCAGGCTTTAGGAAACAATCAGCTGGTGGATGTCAGAGATGATTACTCGTCCTGACAATGGTTTAGAAAATGCTAAAATGCTCTTATCTAACTGGAGAGTCTGCACGTGACCACAGAACCTCAGTGTTATTGTCATATACTGACCGCCTTAAGACCACCAGCTTCCCCCTAACAAACCAGCTCCTGCTGCTTCCTTTCACTGCAGGGCTGGGTCATTTACACAGCAGAGCATAATGACTTTTTAAACAATAGCTTAAAAAGACCTGTTTGTATTTCCAGTCTTCTCTTTACTGTTACATCACTGTCACTCAGATCACTCGTGGCAGGTTGTCCTGCACGTTTCTGACATGACAGCTGTCCGACTGTTTGAGGATTATCTGCTCCCACGTAGGGCAAACATGGAGGGGATTACTTTAAAAAAAAAAAAAAAAAAAAAAAAAAGAGCGAGAGAGTCTGTGGATTTGTGCAACGTCAAGCTCACCATGCTCTTCTGCAAGTTTTTCAGGCTGCAGGAAGGTGACACTGTGAAGGCCGCACACAGAGTAAAATGTCTGTAATCTGATACTGCTGGTTTACCCTGTTCTGTAGCCACAGTTTCTACCTCTTAGGTATTAACTTAACATTTGAGTCACAGACCTGAATAATAAATACCTGTGGGTCTTTGGAAACTCACAACGTCAGCTGCAAGATTTTTAACCCACTTCTCAAGTTGTAACAAGTTGTTTCCTGTCCTGGTAGCTGGTAGCTATATTTCTATGAAAATATAATATAATACCAAGTAATCTCAATATTGAGAAATATGATGGATAATAAAACTTTACATTTTGGTTCACTTTCTGTAAATCAAGGAAGAAAATATGTAATTTCCAGCTACCATCTTTATTTGGATTAGGACATCCAGGAGTCCCAGTTTGGGAAATGGGAAATATATATTTTTTGTATTAGGTATAGTTAAAGACTCTTTAAAGATTCTGGAAAAGATTCTTAACAGCAGTACGTGTTATTAAAGATCTTCTGGATTTTTCAAAAATCACCTGGTATTTATTTTTGAGATAACTTTAACTAATGAGATGGTGATAATAAGAGGCAACCCTCTGTTGAGCTCTGTGTGGTAGAATGTGGTCACTTTTGCTGTTGTGTAATTAATTTTACATTATGTAGACTTAACACATACCATAGTTACTTGTATATGTGTCCAGTAGAGGAAATCAATTGTCTTGTGTTCATCAAGGATCCCCCCCCCATTACTCTCTCAATACAGGCCTGCAGCTGAAGCTTAACAACATTTAAACCCATTTATCACACACAATAAACACATTTATCATATACATCTTAAAATATGAGCTGTTAGTGACTTCCAACCTTCACAACAAAGCAAATGTTTGTATGAGCTATTAACACTTTTTTTTAGTTTATAGGTCTAAGTAGGCAAAACTTGTCAGTATTTAGCAAAAAAATTGCAAATATGAGAGAAATGTTAATCATCTTGCAACCCCTCAAATCTACCGTGTGACCCCAGGTTGGGACCCACTGTCCTACAGCTTTTATTTCATCAAGGATCAAATTGATTTTTCGCTTAAAAGAAGCACTGTTTCAAATTGATTTTTTGTGACGTACATCAGCAGCTACAGGATGTATTTATTTAAGCAGCACTGTTTCAGTGTGTTGTTGAGGGTTTTAATCGAGAGACAGATGGGTCAGCAGTCTGATTCATTATTCATGAAGAGAAGAAGATGGCCTCTTATGTGTTTGGGAGTGTGTGTGTGAGTTTGTACCATATTGATTCCAGAGCCCTAAAGTAGCCCTAATGGTTGTACCTCATGAGAAATGCTGTCGAGCAAATGTATGTTTGCTCCCTGACAAGGCTACTGTATACATTTGTTTATTAGACTCAACAAGAGTAGCAGAGCAAATGCTTCAACCTAAAAGATCTTTGATAGTATGCGTTGGGTCAGAGCAGCTCATGATATAGGACTATTGTAAAATAGGGATAGCAATTTCGATCCACCACTGGTGCACACCAAAATATCTCAGCAACTATTAGATGGACTTTGAAGTGTTGTGCAGACATTCATGGTCCCCAGATCCACCAACTTTTCATGTGGTTTCATCAGCATGTTGACATTTGTGGTTTTTAGTGAAATGTCTTGACTGCTGTTAAATGGATTGCCATGAAATTTGGTATAGACATTTCTGCTCCCTTAAGATGAATTGGAATAACTTCATTTTTTTTTTTATCTTGCACCACCATCAAGTCAAAATAATTTATTTAAAGCATTTAGTTTGTTTGATTACGGAAAACTACTTCTAGTTTGTCCATTATTTTGGATTATGACCAAATGCAACTGATGACATTCTCATCAGCCTTACTTTGTGTTTAGTGCTAAATTTCAAATGTTAGCATGCTAACACGCCCATCTAAAATGGTAAACATGGTAAACATACCTGCTAAACATCAGCATGTTAGTACTGTCATTGTTGGTGTGTTAGCATGCTGATGTTTGCATTTAGCGAAGTACAGCCTGACTGAATTGCTATAAGCTCTTCAGAATCAGATTTTCCTAAAGTCAAATTAAGTGCAAATACTAGTTCTTAGTATGTTGTGATGTTGTTGTCAAAGTATTCCTATAGACAATAGTATACTCCTTGGTATGAGATGTCACATACAATAACAGCAAGCTGCACGTTCTGTGTGTCGAGTATCACAACACGTTAATGCAGTTAGCTAATGTGGGTGATCTCATTAGCAGTGGCCTCCCTCAGCCTGATAGCGGGGCGTGCACTGCAGCAGTACACCGCCTGTGTATTGTTCATAGAGAGTGGCTGTGCCTATATAAAGGCAAGCTAATCCTCTTGAGTCACAGAAAGCGAAACTCACCTTGACTACAGTTACTATAGGATGGATGGATGGCCTTGGCTGGTGAGGCTCACTGACACTGTATTTAAGTGATAAGGATCCCTGTGACCTGTTTGGTCTGCTCTGAGGAACAAGTTTGTTGCCTTTGCTGAATAATTGATCATCCTTTAGCCTATTTGTCATTTAATATGTATTACAAATAGTAAATTCTGCAATAAATTCCATCTCAATCCCAAGGCAGTGCTTCTTGAGCTAATTTTAGAACATCAAACCTCATTTTGTGCCGTTACACTTTTTTCCCTCGTCTCTTTGTTGCTGAATATTTTTTAATTGTATCAGGACCTATTGCTGCAGAGGCCACTGGCTGTCTGCAGAGCAGCATGGCTTAGTTGTAATTAATACTAGATAACAGAAACCCTCTGGAGGCTACAACCTGAGACAAACTCTTGCCTCTGTGATGTGACATGATACATAATTATAATTACCTCATGTGATGTTGGAGAGAATTCCCTTTTTCATTTTAAGTGGCCTGCGATTTCTTAGTAGGACAGCTCCACATTCAGTTGAGACATTATTTTATGTGCTTCATTTTTTAGACATGGAAACATTTCACGTGCTCCAATTGCAGTAAGTTACCATTTTACGACACAACCAGGAAACTACAGGACTTGTTAAAGAAAGTATAATTTTAGTTTTGGTTCTAGTTTCATTTAGCAAACAAATCAACAAAAGGGAAGTACTTGAAATACTGCCTGAGCTTTAACTGTATTTGGAGCTCTCTCTGTCTCTCTGTGATTCAATCATTTATATCTTAGTTGCACTACAATCACCATCCAGCATGTCTAGAGGCTGGACTATTTTACCGTAAGCCAATAAAGGAATTGATTTAATCTTTAGCTCGTCAACAAATGTTTTTTGTAGTAGTACTTCTGGATGCCAGACGTTTGTGTGTGTTTGTCTGAAAGATTACATTCTTTATGCCTGCAATCATTACATTACACATAAACGATGCAATAGCTAACAGATTAAACTTACATGTGAGTCTTAATCTTTAAAAGCAAATTAAATGCAGTGTTTCTTTTGATGTGAATTCAGGAATTATTGCCTGTACAGAGTCTTTCACTGCCAAAGTTGATGTAAGCAGGTGAGATTCTGTGATATCACTAAATGGGAACAGCTGTGTGCAGATATTGGAGTGAATCAGATATGAAAGAACGACGAGGTGTGCTGCAGGGGCATGAAACATGTGAGTCATGGAACATTTAAGATAACTGCAGGTGAGATCACCATTACACAGTGTACTTTGGTCGTCCATGTGATGAAATGTGGCTCTTTATTTGAAACCACAGACTTCAGCAACATAGTTTTATAATGACTATTGATCATCTTATCAAATACTTTGTTTCCTACATCACTTCCTGTTTTCTGATTACCATCACTGTTTTCCTAACTCAGGCAGTCATCACCTCTGAGCTGACGTGACTGCACCAGGGTAGGCTCATCTTTTTGATTTCCTTAAGTACCTGGAAACAAACTTGGGCTGGCAGAGATGTAACCCAGTGATTGTATCAGTGAGGGCTATCACGATTCTCCCAATCTACGATTCGATTTCAGCACTGACACTCACAATAACAACGGGCACATTAATGCACCATGAGTTTAATGAGGGGCACCTGATGGCACCATAAAGTACAGTTGGAGCCCACAGGCTTTACATCTGTTGTTTGTTCACATAACTCACGGGGAAGGCAAAATGAAAATCCTCCTGCTTCCAAAGGATTTTCCAGTAAACTTTAGTTGTTTCTCTGTCATCTCTGTCTCTCATAGTGGCCAGTGGCAGTGCAGCTACAGGTAAGCTGAAGGCCCTGACACACCAACCCAATTATCGGCCGTCGGACAGTCTGGCGATGTCCGTGACTCGAGTCTGTTCGGTGTGTTCCGTGCCGTCGTCAGTCTGATGAAAATCTTTTAAACTGACCTTTGTCGATCTGAAATGAATGGCCTATTTCTCGCTTAAAATGTTTTCAGAAACACGTTTCGGTGAACTATCTTCGTAAAATATGAGATCGTATTCCGAACGAGCTGCCATTATGCTCGGTTGTAAAATCTGGGAGCAGCCAGACCCACGTGACTTGTTCGTCCAGTCAGCTGCCGGTTTTCATTTTTTGGGCGACAATACAGATTAGTAGTAATCTAACGCGTTACTATTTCCAAACCAGTAATCAGATTAAAGTTACTTATCCAAGTCACTGTGCGTTACTATTTTTGTCATTTTCCTTAGTAAAAATATATATTTTTGCTTTCTTATTGTGTCTCGGGGAGTGAAGTCACGTATGCCACAAGTCACGTTTTCAGCATGTGGACAGTTCACGTGTACCACGCAGCGACACAAATGTAAACAACAATGGAGAGAGATGCGTGTTTTCTAGCTGGAAATACAGCCACTATTTTGAGTTTGTGTCAGCTAAAGACGGCAATATTAAAGTTTGTTGTACACTCTGTGCTGGTGGCGACAAAGTGCTATCTAGCTACAAAAACACTACGTCAAATTTGAAAAAACATTTGGAGTTGCAGCACTGCAGTCAAACTTACAGAGCAAGTCCCGCCAGGTGGTGTGAAGCAGAGAGAAGGAGGTCCCCCACCACCCAAACAACAAAAGCTGGACTTCAGTGCAAAACCAGTAAGTGGGGGAGAGTTGAAGAAGTTGGTCGGGCAGTATGTTGTGGCGGAAATGCTGCCCTTAAACACGGTTGACTGGCTCTCTTTCGTGCCATAATAAACATGATCCCTACTACTGTCAATGCCGAGCTGCGGTTGTCATTTTTATGTTGAGGCTGTGGGGGTGTTGTCAGCAGTTGCTGAATGTAACTAATAAAGTAACTTGTAATCTAACGTTCACACCCTTTTAGTATCTCCTTCCCTCTAAACAGATCACCACTTTTATCAACGAACAAGCTAAGTTGAGTTTGCCAGACTAAAGCTCTCCCGCTATACTAACAATGAGCTCAACAACAACAAGCTTCACAACTTGGATTTAACTTGCCGGTTTCATTGTTGAGAATCACCTGTTTTTATATTTCCCCCCGACGAAATCTAGTACTCATTGTGCTCAGAAGTTGATGTTTTTCTGCGCCTTAAAAGTAGGAAAATGTATTTCTTCACCCCCCCCGCCCCATTTCTGAGTAATATTTTCCATCGTTACATAAACATTACACAAGTCTCTAAATCACCCTCAATATCCTACATTATCCATAAAATTGAGTGTTAATTCACAATAATTGCACATACAGTATGAATTGGAACATTTTAAAAACGTCTTGTAGAATCTGTATCCTTCCTGTGTGTCCGTGCAGGTGTGGCTGCTCATTTGCACAGCAAAGCAACAAAACCAGAGTATAAAACAACATGAAAATGAAAGCTACATTGAAAAGCTTGACTTTGCTTTTCTCATGTGCTCAGTATTCTCATATTAGTGGGTTCATTTCTAGGAAGGTGTTGCCCTAATCAGTCATTTAGAGATTTGTTTGCTTTCTGAATTACATATGTACATGAATCTGTTTTTAATGGAGGTTTCTGTGTACACAGAACGTCAATAGCTTCAGATGGCAATTATTGACTGCACCTGGTGAGTTAAGTATATACTTGAATGGGACTGCACTATTTGCTCAGTATGTGCAAACACTTGAGGATTTAAAACCCACAGTGAAAAACACTCAGTTTAAGTACAGAAAGCCTAAACCTCACTCCAGCAGTTTAGACCCCAAACTGAAACACAGGATTGCACTTGGCACTAATACCAGGTGTTTTAGAGTCAAAACGGAGTCAGACGGCTAATCAGGAATGATGAAGTGAGGAAGCGAAGGTCATTGTGTCTCTTTAGTGTCAAAGGCTCTGGCCTATTTTCTCACAGCAGCCAGTTATTAGTCTGTGACTGTGTGATCTGTCATTAGAGAGCGAGCCTTTGTGGTTTTAACTCTTTGGAAAGAGTCACAAGCTTTTAGGACTCATGCCCTGTCCTTATTGATAATTGCCACAACACACATACACACCTACAAAAGCCAAGGATTAATCCTGAGCCAAGAGCTGAATGAGAGGAAATACAGTGTGTAACAACAAGTGGAGCCTCAGCTGCCAGCAAAGTGTTCATAAATCAAAGCTGATAAGAGGAGCATAATGGTGGCATTGGCCATTCACTCCACTGTCTGTCTGCTTGATATCTTGGACACACCTTTGCCACGGTGATACTGGCTTGAGCATTATATTTAAATGTATGTGTGTGCCATGTTTGGTCAGATTATACAAACCTTGTTTTTTAAGTATTTCCAAGTATTTAAGTATCAGTATATCTGTATACGTGTTTTACATATCAAATGTGTCACAAATATCTAGAGATGTTCGGTTTAGGTGTGTATTGAATGTTCTCCCCTAAAAGATTGTTGAGTCAAACTCCCGCATTTGATGAGCCAACCGCCTGCCACATCTTTACCAGTTTGTGTATCCTGTTGTTTCTTATCTTAGAGATAGAGTGTGTGTGTGTGTGTGTGTGTGTGTGTGTGTGTGTGTGTGTGTGTGTGTGTGTGTGTGTGTGTGTGTGTGTGTGTGTGTGTGTGTGTGTGTGTGTGTGTGTGTGTGTGTGTGTGTGTGTGTGTGTGTGTGTGTGTGTGTGTGTGTGTGTGTGTGTGTGTGTGTGTGTGTGTGTGTGTGTGTGTGTGTGTGTGTGTGTGTGTGTGTGTGTGTGTGTGACCGTTGGACTACGTTGTGTATTGGGGGGTTGTATTAATTCAGCCTTTATTCATACAGGGCGGTCCAATGAGAGCAGTTCACTCGCTTTTGCATGCAACAAGATGAGATGAAAGCCATAACAATCTGCACCTCACTAACATCTAACCATTGCAGGTACTGGAATAAATACTTATAATAATCTGAATACTTTAAAACTGGCGTGCAGGCATGCACCATTGTGCAATGACAACGATTGATCAGCCCCTCGGCTATAGCCCCGTTTGACCGTTTGAAGGCCAGCTGTTTTCAGCCCAGCTTTTTTCAGCCCATCCTCTTATCGACCGGTTAGCCTCTTCTAGCCTCTAGTGCTAATGTGCCATTATGTAATGCTTCAGTTTGGCTTGGAGTGACTACCACCGCTATCCAGCTGAAGCCATGTAAATTGCTGAATGGGTTTTGTAGCAGCTAGGCATTCTGCCAAACAATCGAGCAAATTTTATTTTGACGGCATGTCTCAACTTTTTTTCTGTTACTTGAAGGTTCTGAGGAGTCTGAGGAGAGTATGATCGAACTTTACAGAGGACCGATGTTTTGAGAGGAACTGCCAGGGATTATAACATTAAGTGGAAATATTGGTTTGGTGTGTGTGGTGGACAGGGTTGGGAGATGTAACCCAATCCAAGTATTATAATATTAAAGTAATGCAACTTGATTACCTTACATTACTTTTGGATTATCTCCATATCAAATGTGGCCATAACTTGTTATGCAATGTACTGTGATATTGTTCCCATTTTTCTGCTTTAAATACAAAATAATAGCGAATTTTTAAATTGTAGTCATGCTAATAATCCCCATTTTGACTAAATTTATCGGCAATCTGATTACGTCTTTTTTTTTTTTTTTTTTTTTTTTTTTTTTTTTTTTCTTCTGTAACTAACAAAATACAGTAACCTGTTTTTTTGGTATCCTAATTATGTAACATTGTTCCATTTATTCTGTTACTCTGGCCTTCACTCATCATACACAATGCATCTTATGAATGAGTGCAAATACGCAATAGGTCAGGTTTAATAAAAGGGTTAGATCTATAAAACAGCTAATAGTCAGGAATCCAAAGAAAAAATGTCTCCCAACTTCAGTCTCTTTTAAATCGACCTTAAATTAATATACTTACATCAGACTGTAACAATAGACATTCATGAATGCAACGTGTGTTTATCAGCTACAAATTTAGTGAAAAGACACATCTGACAATTAGGTCATTTTTTTTGGAGCAACAAGGGTGAAGAAGAGTGTCTGCCTCTTTCTTTCCCAGCTCCCGACCTCTCCTTCTCTTTAAAGATCGAGTGGGAAATTCTGATTGAGCAAACACTGTGGAGGAGTGATGAGAGGGAGTGGCGCTCAGAGAGAGAGAGGGAGTGTGATTACCTGTGTGTGTGTGTGTGTGTCTGTCTCTCTCTCTCTCTCTCTCTCTCTCTCTCTCTCTCTCTCTCTCTCTCTCTCTCTCTCTCTCTCTCTCGCTCTCTCTCTCTCTTCCCCTTGTATTCACCTCCCTCCTAGGGAGTGTACACACTCCTGCGCTCTCCTGCTTGTTCACACACACACACTCGGCTTCATGCTGCACGCACACACCCACCGTCTCCTCTTGACTGTCTGTGTGCACATCAAAGAAGAAGCTTGGTTAGGACTTTGCTCAGACACTAGTAAGCTTTTGGACGTGTGTGTGTGTGTGTGTGTGTGTGTGTGTGTGTGTGTGTGTGTGTGTGTGTGTGTGTGTGTGTGTGTGTGTGTGTGTGTGTGTGTGTGTGTGTGTGTGTGTGTGTGTGTGTGTGTGTGTGTGTGTGTGTGTGTGTGTGTGTGTGTGTGTGTGTGTGTGTGTGTGTGTTTGAGCAGTGTTGATCCATGTGCTTGAGATAATGCAAGACAAGTGATTTTTTTTTTTCTTTTTTTTTTGGGGGGGGGGGGCTAGGGTTTGCGGCTTGCTACTCAGACGCAGAGACGTAACTTTTTCTCACTAACTTCAGGACCCACTGCTCCTTCTTGTGCCAGTGTCGACTCACTCGACAGGGTGAGTGCTGCTGAACTACCAGTTTGACTTTCTCACGCTGATGTTTAAGTGCACACTTTTCTTTCTCTTCCGTGTTGTCTGTCTCTTCCATATACTGCTCCCTTGGATCTGTCTCTGCAATTCTGTTATTGAGCTCTTCTTTTACTCTTCAGGTGTGTGTGTGTGTGTGTGTGTGTGTGTGTGTGTGTGTGTGTGTGTGTGTGTGTGTGTGTGTGTGTGTGTGTGTGTGTGTGTGTGTGTGTGTGTGTGTGTGTGTGTGTGTGTGTGTGTGTGTGTGTGTGTGTGTGTGTGTGTGTGTGTGTGTGTGTGTGTGTGTGTGTGTGTGTGTGTGTGTGTGTGTGTGTGTGTGTGCTCACTTTTTCCCCTGGGGATTCAAAGCCAGTGTGCATGAAGACAGGCTTGAACAAGATGAGACAAAAATCTTTCTTCTAACCAGCCCTTTGCCTTGAATCCATGCATAGTTGCAAAACTATTTTTAAAAAACCTTTCCTTGCACAGTGATAATTTATTGGACAGCTGCAGACTTTGCTTGCACTCCTTTTTAGTTTAATTATCCTATTTGCTCAAACTTGGGCAATTAGCCCCTCATTCACTTCCAGAAGCATGGAAGCATTTTCTATTTTTTGCTTCCGACCAAAAAAAAAAAAAATCATAATGAAACTAAAGCCGTTCCACAACAGTGAAAATGACATCATCATTCACTGTCCCAGTCAAGTCATCTTCACCACCACAGATGGCTATTTATGGTGGCGTCCACCCTTCAAAACACAACCATTCACTGAAATATGTGCCTTGTGGTTTGAATCGCAGTCTATTTGAGGTCTTTTCATTAAGCCTGGTATCCTGTTTCCCACGTCAAGGTTTATGAACCTATGAACATGCAGTTCTGCTTGTCACAGCTGTGGGAGGGAAGCTAAGAGCTCCTATCTCAAGACTTTTTGAGTACTGACCAAACTGTGTCCGTAAAGCATCTAGTAATACAAGTTTCCATTGAATGCTTGGTCAGATTTTTAGGCTTGTTTCACTTTTTCTTTGATCAGATAGTTCCTCATTTAAATTTGAAAACTTTGCTAAGTTTTAACATATTTTATTGCATTCAGCAGGTTGGCACATTTTGTTTAATTATTAATAAGTGTGTGTGTGTATATATATATATATATATATATATATATATATATATAAGGGTTAAACATATTCCCATCAATAATGTATTGTTAGTGTCTGTCGGTTTACAGTTGGACTCTGATTTGTCTTGCACATTACATATGGATGTTCTTTAGTAGCTAATGGAATTGTGTACTCTCCTCAATGGGGGAAATAAAAGCAAACTCCCATAGAAAATTACTGATTTAATGTGATACCTGCCCCCTATGAAGCTTCAATAGATGGATGCAAACACCACTAAAGAATCATTCTAGTTCATTATAACTTTTGTAGGTTATCTCTATCTGTGCAGCACACTCACCAAGTTGATGGCTGAGATCTGGCAATGCAAAACATAGCCAGACTGTGCAAATGACTCATGCAGTCGGATTATTATACATGTTTTATACAAACCCCCAGGTTAGCCAATTGTATTTAAAAGGGAAAATAAAGTAAATGGTTAAATTAGGACTATGTCTGTTATAAACATCGCAGTTTACAGACCAGCTTTGTCTCAACATATTTGGCGTAATTGTGCATGCAAGGTTATTCTGAGCAATGAGGGATTATTACCAACATTTCAGGTGGAGTCACTTAAGCCTTTACCTTCAAAAAAAGTGGTGTAGATAAAAAGAAAAAGAAGATAGATCCTTTTTAATTACAGCTTTATATCCAATTCTACCAAACCACCAACCCGGTGCCTACATTACCCACAATGAAACGTGACTGCCAACATATTTAAATGATTCATTTTGGCTTTTTCAGTTCTATTTTGTCCTTGAAATAGGCTGGAAGAAAGAAATGCTCAGCTATCATTAGAATCGACCCAATTTCTGTCAATATTTAGAAAATGCATAATGTGAATATAATGTTATAATGTTTTTTTTTGTTTTTTTTTCCCCATCTACGAATTGATTGGTTTAAATTGTATTATCCATACCCTGCCCACCAGACTCCTGTACACATTAATCATTAAATCACTTCTCTCTGTTCACTTGTAAAACCACCTCCTAATAATAAAGGACTCTTGTGAGCTAATCTGAACATCTGAATGTGCAAATGTGGATTCCAGGGCTTTTAAAAGTGCTTTAAAACATAACCGATATAATCTTTGTGGGTATCTGTACAAACACACTGTCTCGTAGAAAATTTACATCCGTAGTTTGTTTTTCAGAACTCAGAGCTTTTACAGCTCATGTAAATGCTGCATGCATGCACAAAGATTCTCTAGTGACGGACTCACAGACTGACACTCAGACAGCCTGTCTTATCCTTTCATACTCTGCAGCTATTGGATTACCAGCATGGCTGTTATCCTATTACAAGACAGAGGTTGAAAGCTGTCATCTGTGTATGATAGTAGACAGTCTAAATCGAGGGAAGTGTGTCTGTCTCACTCAGACACGCACAATGAATATGCGTTCACACCTGTACATTCCCCGTCTTGAATTTCACTTGGAGCGTTTACAAAACATTACATCTACGGATCCAGAAGGCGGGTTTGGTGCCTGCTTGTAGTGTGGATTAGGTTTGGGGTCCTGAGGCCCTTATTGTTAGGACGGGATAGGGGCAGGTATTGATAGTAGATGATGTAGTGAGAGTCTTGGAGTGAAAATTGTCTTTCTGCTCTTAGCTTTAGGGCCAACGCTGCTTAAGTAATTGATATTGTGACACCAGTAAGTACACTTTGGACTCCCCTCCAGCACCAAGCCATGGCAAGCCGAAGAGAGGAGTGGCTGCTAGTGTACGCGTTTATGAGTTATAAGTTGCTTAAAAGACAGCCTGTACACATGAGGAATAGGTGCATATGAATGCTTTGCATGTCTATATGCAAGTACAGACCCACACAAAAACTCTGCAGAGCAAACCAGATGTACAATACTGTATATCTTTTTTTTAAAGTCATATCTGTGTTTTCAGTTTAGTTTTATGACAGCCCCCTTATTGCGGTTGCTGCTGCGACTCACTGGTCACAGACTAAAATAAATTTCCCTATGACAAAAACGGCGGCATTTCTTTATTTTGCCAGGCATAAAGCCTGTCAAAGAAGCCTTGTGAATTAAACCATTTTCCTGCTGTCAGTGAAACATGCCAGACTGTCTTTTGATCAGCAAGAAGCCAGTGTAAAAACAGCCAGAATAGTGCTTTCGTCATCAGTTCTGTGAGACAGGCCGCCCACCATACAGCCCTGCTGTGTACCTGCCGCAAGGCCCAGCTGAAAGGAAGCTGCCACTGGCTTGATTACAACCTGCTTTAGATGTGACAAGATGTCTTAGCTTTCTGCCCTGGAAGCCTCTCCCTCTGGTCTTGTAAGCCTCAGCAATACATGAATGCTGATTGTATCAACCCAGATGTGCATGGCATAGCATGTGCGTCATACTGAGCATTGCACCAACTAGTTACCTATTCAAAATGTTGGTCTAATGTAGAAATGTTAAGCAGGTAACACTTTATTTCTCTAAGTGAGGTCAAAAGTTTATTCCTGTTATGCCTTATTTGCTGTTTGACCTAGTCAAGTTCCTATGAGGAAGTTACCGTTTGAAGGGTTTTGTTATTTTAGAGCAGAGCAGGTGGCTTTATTTTTAAAGCCACAAAGGCGTGATAATGATCAAGAATGCATTTTTGGTGGCTATGCATTGCAACATATGCATTAATAGAATTTTTTAAGTTTACAGAATGGGAGTAAACTATGTAACAATTACAGCAAACCACTATATGGAAAAGGAATGCATTTCAGTAAGCCCAAAGTAAATGGAAAGAGGTATGTTCCTGTTAGTAGTTTAAATGTTTGGGGCATGCTAGCCACTCTAGCGGCGTGAAGCTAAAAATGCCATAAACACTTGACTTTGGTGATCCGCTGTCTTTTCCTCCAGCACAACCATAAGGGTTAACATTTGTGGTTTTGACTACTACTGGATGGAATGGACAAATTCATGTTCCCCACAGGTTGAATTGTGATTTTGTGATTTATGAAATGGTCATCTAGCACCACCATCCAAATACTTTTTCTGACCAAATACCTTTTGTACTTATTTAGTGCTAATAGCAAATGTTAGCAGGCTAACACACTAGTTTAAACATCAGTCATGTCTGAGTCAGCAAGACTAGTTTAAACATAGTAAACATAATTGTTAAACATCACCATGTTAGCATGCTGACATTAGCTAAAAGCACCACTGTGCCTAATAGTTATTCAAGCAAAATCATCATTGCTGCTTTTCTTTGTCTATGATAGTCTACTAAATATCTTTGGGTTTTGAACTGTTCCCCTGTATAAAACAGGCGATTTGAAGACATGTTCTTGGGCTCTGTGAAATTGCAGCGGGCAATTTTCATTATTTTCTGAAAATAATCTGAAGATGAATCGATGGGGTGCTGAGCCTGTGTTTCTTTGTTCAGTATGTTTGCAGTATTTTTTCACATAACTTTTACAGTTAGTGTAGTTATTTTTAGCAAGTTGCACTATCTTTGAATGATGTTTAGATTTACTTGGGTAAACTATAGTGACAATGAAGTTTGATTGTTGTTAGTATTATGTTTGAGGTAATGCAAAATGTTTGCCCTCGCAAGAAATGCTGACAAGTGGTGTGAATACTGCAAGTTGAGCTGCCAGGATGGTCATATGGATGTGACTGATAGTGCCTTAGAGGCAGTCAGACTCTTAAACACCTGAGTAGTTTAATGAAGCTCCTCTTCAGGAAACAGTCCAGTGTGACAGCATCAGGCTCTCTGTGATGGCCTTGGGGTAGAAGGTAAGAGGTGGAGGAGTAAACCGAGACATGAAGAGTCATGATCTCCACCTGTGCAATGTCTGTTACTCTGAGATTCTCCTTCTTTATTTATTTTCTTTACCCAGATTTTCTCTGTCAGTTTCATTCCCTGCTCAGCTTCTTTCCAGCCCTCACTGCTGCAGCCACACTTGCATCAGGCTAACCTAATGCTGTTATTTTTATTTCACTCACTATGATGTCACTTGGTTCTTGGCATCTTGGTTGTATTTATTTTGCCATCATCTGAAAGGCCAGCAGGCAGTCCACATATAAAACAGGGTAATGACGTCATGGTTTTTAAAGAC
The DNA here is from genome assembly GCA_023566125.1 of Zingel zingel. Taxonomy (NCBI): domain Eukaryota; kingdom Metazoa; phylum Chordata; class Actinopteri; order Perciformes; family Percidae; genus Zingel; species Zingel zingel. Next base: position 18,811,271 of record CM042317.1, read on the forward strand.
AGGAATTGTTTTTAGGTGACATGTGATTTCTAAAAAAACAGTGTGTTGTGATATGTTTGTGCCAGGAATTGTTTTTAGGTAATGTGTGATCTCTAAGAAAACAGCGTGTTATGATGTGTTTGTGCCATACCTCCTGTTGTCTTGCTTTGCCCCTTTTATGTCCTTGCTGTCTCGGTGTTGTTGTTGTTGTTGTTGTTGTTGTTGTTGTTTGGGTCCATTTTATGCATTAACATCTTGTCCATCAGCCTCCTCCACCCCTAATTCATAAGTAATGACCATGCAGCAGGCAGGCAGGGAGCCAGACAGAGTAGCAGAGCAGACATGCCGGCTGGCCAGGCCTCGTCCCAGCGGACCAGAGCCACTTAACTCTCACAATAATGACATATGCATCGACTAGCTTAAGGAAAGTGGCTAAAAAGAGACTCAGGATTTGGGAAGTCTCACAGGTTTTTTCCACCTTATTTATGTACTGTATTCTAATTGACTGGGTGACTGATTTTATTTGGAGAGTGTCCTTAGAATAACCTGGTTAATGCAAGAAATAAATTTGATGGCCAAAAAATATTAAAGGTAACACTGAAAAACCGTAATAATACTGAAATCATTAAACAAGCCATCTGTTTCATAAGTACAATTATAACTATGAATATTGTAATTTTGAACACGTAAACAAATTATCTAATGAAAAAAACAAGAATAAACAGTAAACCAATTCAAATTTGCTACTTTGCCCCTCGCGTCTCATACCGACGCACAAGTCTTACTGGCACAGACACACAGAAACAGACAGAATGAAGCTCTGCATTTACTCATAATCCGACAATGTGGTATCTTCCCACTGAGGTGTGTGTGTGTTTGTTTAGTTGTGCTTTAGCACATAACCGTTGGGAAACAATTGAAACATTTCATTCTTTTAATTTTACCATATTCTTATTACTCTGGGACACGAAGACAGCAGAATAATCATACTTTACAAATAAGGGGTAGTCAACAAAAAAAACCTCACAGTATTAATAACAAAGAGTAGGAATAAAATTGGGACTAAAATAACACCCTGTGGAACACCACAAGATATTGTCATTAAAAAGGAAATGGTGAAAATAACCAACACTTTATTAATTGTTTGTTTGATCCCTCAGTAATCCTGAAGAGTACCTCAGCAACTGAAACAAAATGATTTTAAAGGACAATTCCGGAGCAAAATTAACCTAGGGGTTAATAACATGTGTACCGAAGCGAACGTTCTCTGGGATCTGTTTTCATGCTAATCGAATGTGTCTCTAGCTTGAAACAAGCTACTGCAAACCGGGAGTTAGCTGCTAATGCTAGCTTTCAGGGCACAGGGTAAATCACTATTTGATTCCACTAACAAGGCTTGAAATAGCACCGCACTTAAAGGGTGGCATAATGAGGGTCCCTACATGCAAACCGAAGCATTGAGAACTTTGTAAGTGTACAGACAGTTTATTACAAAGATAGATTATAAAGACATTAGCGTTAATGTTTACATGCGGCCGCCATCTTGGATAACGACCAGTCGAACAACGAACGTCGTGCGACCAGTAACCAGTAACATAGCAGCAAACACAGCGTTCGTCATTCGACTGGTCATGACTGTTGTCCAAGATGGCGGCTGCATGTAAACATTCAAATAGATAGTGGTATCAAATAGTGATTTACCCTGTGCCCCAAAACCTAGCATTAGCAGCTAACCACCGGTTTGCGGTAGCTTGTCTGAAGCTAGAGACACATTCGATTAGCATGAAAACAGATCCCAGAGAACGTTCAACTCTGTACACATATGCTATTAACCCTTAGGTTCAATTTGCGCCGAAATTGTCCTTTTTAAGGCTTCTTCCACTTTTGTTTTATTGTATACTAATCCATTAACCACTTAAACTGTATATTGTTTTTGTTTTTATTTTATAAATGTTGAAACTTTACTTATGTCAAACAACAAATATGTTTCAGTAAATGCTATTAAAATAAGGGAGGTTGTGTTACTGGGAATGTAACACAAAGCTCCTGATGCTCTGGTAGGCCAACAGTCTCCACAAGAAGGGGAACTGATCCCGCCCCCCTCCCAAAGAATTAAAGCATACTGCTTGAAAATGTACAAAAGCCTTTATTATCGTGACTATCTAACCTATCCATTACCACAACTATGAAAGATGATTCTCCTTGACTGACCTATCCTCTCCTCCCTCCTCTCTCAGATGACATGGCGTCCTCAGTACCGCAGCTCCAAGTTCCGCCACGTGTTTGGTAAGGCCGCCACCAAGGAGAGCTGCTATGATGGTGTGCCAATCACACGCAGCGTCCAGGACAACAACTTCTGTGCTGTCAACCCACGTTTCCTGGCAGTCATCACTGAGTGTGCAGGGGGAGGGGCCTTCCTGGTCCTCTCTATCAATCATGTGAGTATCTCCATCTCATGGCAGGTTTTACAGACTGATGACAGCGTTTTAAAGAGGCATGTGCACTACTTCCCTCAGGATGCTGATAATGGATACTATGATATGTTTAGTTGATTTGTACTCTGAAGTGAGACAATTGCTCATGCTACAAGGGGTAAAAATGGGAGAACAGCCTGGCTCCAGACCTAAATCTCCACTTTATTTAGCAATTCAATTCGGTCTGATGTTGTACATACAGTTGGTCATTTCTCACGTTGGCAAACATCTAGTCTTGCTTTGCCATACCTTCCCCCCAATCACTTCTTTAGACCAATCACAATCGTCATGGGCGGTGCTAAGCACCGGGCAAAACCATGGTGCCACTGCAAAATAGCCTCGGGAAGGAACTTGTTTTGGTGGAACATGTGTACGTTCAAAAGTTGTTTTAGTCATGCAACAGAAAACTCTGATTGGACAGATAGTCTAGCTAGCTGTCTGGATTTACCCTGCAGAGATCTGAGGAGCAGTTAACCATAGTCCTCATAAATTGACCGGAGTTTAAAATTCCAACACAAAGAAGGCGGAAGGTACCGGACATCCGGCCGAAAAGAGTGAAATCCAGCAGAATTTCCGGCGGCACCGGAGCAATCCCGAAAGTGGAACGTCGTGGATATCCAATAAAACAGCTTTGCCATGAATTCTACAGTTATGAAGCTTAAACATTTTCATTTTGTTGACACTGTCAGAAAGGTGATAAGGTTTATCATTGAGGTCGTAGTGGTTGGTGGTAATGTACTGGGAGTTCTTATAATCATCTAACCAAAAGAAGTTATTAGAAATGGACATTTTACTTAAAAGTGTAGCTACATCAATGAAATATAGCAGCAAGAAAATAAACTTGAATAACAGTAATAACAAACTCCTAAATCAGCACATTTATTTGATTTCTGTGAAAAACATGAACTGCTTCTGGGAGATGCATCACTCTCTGCTGATTGCATAGGCAAAACAGACAAAAATAATCTCCCCTCCAAAACAGAATCCTCCACAAAAAGTGACCTTAATAGTTGCCTGATCCATTTTTTTTTTAAAGTAAGATGGCCTATGGTCCTTGTAGTTTATCATAAGTATTTTTTTTGCTCAGCTTAAAAAGATGGTTGATACTGTTGCCAATGAACATAATGATTAAGGTTTCTTCCATCTAGCTACCTAACCTAAGGTATACAACAGGAGATTTTTTTTTTTTTTCACTCATAACTGACCAAAAAGCTTGGCAGTTTCACAAAACATGTAACCGTAGCAGTTCATGTCAGAAGTTATTCTGTCGTCTGCTGAGTGTTCCTCATCTTTTATGGTTTCTCCTGCACTCACAGCACACCTGGAGAAGACAGCTCTGCTCTCAGATTATAAATAGGACAGCAGCAGTGGAGCCAAAATAATCTCTGAATTCCTGGAAACCCCCGGCAGCTCATTCACTTCAACCTAAACATTGCATGTGGTCCTTTTTTCTCTCTTCATTATTCTGTCTTATCTCCCTCACCTTAATCAAGATTCATCAAACACTCTCCCAGACATATTAATGTATATTATCACATCCACTGGTGTTATCAGTAACAATAGTGACCTCTCAAATAAACTGAGCCAGACTTCTTCACTTGTGTGCTAGTTAAATTTACAGTCCTGCTGTGTATCTCCAGTCTGGAGCAATTCATCAAGCTGAACACATCTCCCTTCTTTCTCCCTCTCTTTGTCTGTCACCATCTTTTAAATTGTCTTGGTGAATTATCACCACGCTCCTGGCATGGGCAGGAATTGCGTACGAACTTAGGAATGATATAACTCATTTTGTGACCCCCCCCTCTTCCCCTCCTTTCCCTGTCTCAAGGAGGTGAAACGTCCACCTTCTGCCACCCTTTACCTCCCATCTATGTGTGTGCACTCACAGTTAAGCTATTGTTCTGTGGATGAAGTAGATGACACATTTATACAAGAACAGAAGTGCTATGTTCTACTTACTTGTGCATGCGTTAGGTTTGCTGGAAGGCACAGATATGGGTCACATCATTTCCATGTTCCAAACACAATTTAATTGCACAGGAGTCTAGCCTGCAGGTATGTGTGTGCCAGTAGAAGGAAGGTTTTATGAATGTTTTGAGGCTCCGGTCTGATAAATTGCGTAAAGTGATGCATCAATTGGGCCTGAAGACTACAAGTTTGAAAATAAAAAGATCTGTGGGTGTGGAGTCAGAAAGAAGTGACTCTACCAGATGTCTGTAGCCCGCTCCTCATCTCTGCTTGAGGCTAGCAGCTCAAGGTTACTTTAGCTGCTACTAGCACACAATACACCTGAGTGTCTGACCGTACTGTTAGTTGTCGAGTTACATTGTGGGTAATGTAGGAATCAGGTTTTGATAAGGAAGAAGAATGCATGTTATACAAAAAGATGACAACTGCTTCATCAGTTTTGATACTTTTTTCTTTCTTTTAACTGTCTATCATGAGTCTGATAACAGATAATACTGTAATGCTTAAAGGAATAGTCGTACATTTTAGGAAATGCACGTTTTCCTCTTCTTGCCTAGAGTTAGATGAGAAGTTACCACTGTAATGTCTGTATAGTAAATATGTAGGCAGCCGATTAGATTAGCCAGGATTAGTCTGTCACATAACCCTGCTATAAAAATCAGAATTGATGTTTTTACACTTTGGTTTTTTGTACAGATTAAATAAATAAGATATAATGTGTTAATTGGTGAGCTTTAAAGTTTAAATTTTTTAAACCTTTGTAGAGAGCCAGGCTAGCCGTTTCCCTCTACTTCCAGTCTTCATGCTAGCTTGCTACATATTTACCATACATAAGTGATCTCAATCTTCTCAGCAAGAAATTACATTAGCATATTTCCCAAAATGTCAAACTAATTATTTAATCCAGTAATACAAATCAATTTGTTAATATGTTCTGTATTTAAATTATTTTTAATTTCCCGTTTTGTGTATCAGACAGGTAAAGTGGATCCTCTCCACCCTCGAATATCGGGCCACAGAGGCAACGTGTTAGACGTCAAATGGAATCCCTTCAACGACTTCTGCATTGCCTCCTGCTCTGAGGACACCACGGTTTGTACACACACAGATGCACAAAATACATTTTCAAAGTGGTTCACGGATGTGTTATTTCCCTGGAATATGAGCATGTAGCAGCAGGGAGATCATTTTATTGCCTTTCTGTTTAGCCTTCAAGAAGAACTAGAAGCCATTCCTTAGATCTGACCTGGCAAAGAACAAATACTTGTACACAGAAAGAGAAAGGAAGAGTCAACAGCTTTTAAGACTATTTTTTTATACAGTGTGACATTTGTTTTCTGTATTCAGTTGACCCTTGATTATTTCTGTAATGGCCATTTTTCATAGATTTAGAGGTATTAAGTGCAACAATTTTTGTTTGTTTTTTGCGTGTGTGTGTGTGTGTGTGTGTGTGTGTGTGTGTGTGTGTGTGTGTGTGTGTGTGTGTGTGTGTGTGTGTCTTTAGGTGAAAGTGTGGGAAATCCCCCCTCATGGTGTGCTGAAGAACCTCACATCACCATGGAAGGAGCTTCAGGGTCACAGCCGCAGAGTGGGCCTCATTGAGTGGCATCCGACTGCTAACAACATCCTCTTCAGTACAGCCTATGACTTCCAGGTAACGCACACACACGCTAACCCTAACACAGCCACAAAAAATAGTAATAGAAATGAGGAGGACCTACTGTGAAATAAACTGTAGGCAATTATGTATTACAATGCAGCCAAACAGGTCACAGCTGTTTGTTGAAGTATTGTATGCAGCTTAACAAGCACTTCATATATTACTGCAAAAATGCATCATTTTCACTCTAAACTACTGGTTATGCTGTGAGCCGAGATGTGACCAAGTCAACCTTACTCACAAGTATTAAGTCCCAAGTCTAAATGAAGAATATCAAGTCAAATGTATGTCAGTAATGTCAAGTCAAGACATCAGAAAGCTTCAAATGAATCTGAATCTAAAACTATTTTTTCAGTCAAGTGCCTCTTTTCATATGCACAACCAAGTGCATTAGTGCAACACCATGAGGAAAGATTGTCGTTAAGTGTCGGCTGTTATCCCCATTTGTATGACACATTGCATCCACCCTCTGTTTATGACAGCAGTGTTTTTGCCCCGCCTTTGACTGTGCGAACAGTTTCCTTTAGACATCATCAGACATCACTTTATACGAACCAGTTTGCTTCAAGCATATCCTGATTTTAATATAGAGAACCAAGTGAAGTCAAATCAGACGAAATAGGAATCTTAAACCACTTTTACATCTAAAAAAAACGTATTATGGTATTTATTTAGCTTAATAAAACCTGAAATCTTCAATAAGTGAATTTCCTACAAAAGAATCCAAGCCTTTTTGTGTAATTTACGCCTCCCAGGTGATGATCTGGAACCTAGACTGTCCAGAGCAGGTCATGAAGAACCCCGTGCGGACAATCAGCCACCACACAGACGTCGTTCTCTCCATGTCTTTCAACACAGACGGCAGCCTCCTCGCCACCACCTGCAAGGACAGGAAGGTCCGACTCATAGAGTCACGCTCAGGAAACCTACTACAGGTGTGTGTGTGTGTGTGTGTGTGTGTGTGTGTGTGTGTGTGTGTGTGTGTGTGTGTGTGTGTGTGTGTGTGTGTGTGTGTGTGTGTGTGTGTGTGTGTGTGTGTGTGTGTGTGTGTGTGTGTGTGTGTGTGTGTGTGTGTGTGTGTGTGTGTGTGTGTGTGTGTGTGTGTGTGTGGCTACCTGTTTTTAGAAAATTCTGCAGTTACATTTGAGAGTGCTCTTACTTCGAAAGGCAGTTACTAAAGTATGTACCACAGTCTGTATGTGGTATGCACTAGTTAATCTAATAAGTAACTGTAAAGAAAATGTGTAGGTAGGGATATTATTTATTATTAGATATTTTCAATCAATAAAACCTTAAAACTATGAGCCTTAGTTTCTGTGTAAAACAGCATCCCAGCCAATAAGTGGGAGTTCTCGGCTTATTTCCCAGCCCAGGCACTCATCCAGCACCACACAGCCAAAACTGACACCTCTGGCCTGAGCAGGCCCACACCATTACTCCACAGACCTCTGGGTCAGCAGCCAGTAACTCACATGCTTTACATCAGTCTGCTCTCATTACCTCGCCTGCGAAACAAGCTTCTGTGGACACACAAGGAACATTACCTCACAGTTCATTATTAGTCTATAGCTGTTTATATTACTTTAAAGAACTGCCCATATCAAATGTTTAGTATGCTTGATGCTTGGTTTGATGTATGTTGTGTTTGCAGGAAGCCAACTGCAAGAAGCACAAAGCCAGCAAGGTGCTGTTCCTGGGTAACATGAAGATGCTCTTCACATCAGGCACTTCACGTTGGAACGACCGACAGTTTGCTCTGTGGGATCAGGTGAGCACAACTGACAGCACATATATCATATCATATCATCTCATATCATCTCATATCAAAGGACCACTAACTAGCTTTTTTGGCGCTTTCATGCACATCTGATGGTCTTAATCAGCAAATTGTCACCTGGATCAGGTGTCAGTATTGGCGTTTTTCCATTACATGGTACCGACTCGCCTCGACTCTATGCACTGTGCGTCCGTTTTCCATTGCAGATTTTAGTACCGCCTCAGTGTGGCTGGTCGTCATAGCGGCGCCGCAGTAAACTGCTGTGACCTAACGCGACTCACACACAGAACGTCGAAGGTGTGTTGTTGTTGCCACAGCCAGAAGACACGTTTTGTTTAAAATGAAGCTAGAGGCAGCAAAAAAAAACCACAGCTGGCTAAACTACTTAAAAATGGCGGGTTTGTTCAGGACACCCCCGTCTGTTGCTTTCACGTCACATTTTGGTATCGCTTCAGCCCGCTTGGAACCTCAACTGAAGTGGTACTAAAAAAAGTACCTGTTAGCCGGTACCAGGTACTTTTTTTTTGTAATTGAAAACCAAAAAAGGCGAGTAGAGTTGAGGCGAATCGAGCAGGTACCATGTAATGGAAAAGTGCCATAAGTAGAGTTTCTGTCATGTGATGATACAATCACCTGAACCAGCTCCATTCACTGATGAAGACCATGAGATGTGCTCTGTCTCTCTGAAATTGAAGAGTTTTTTATTAAAATGTATTGTTGTATTTGATCAACAATCCAAAAGACTCATATGTTCAGTTTACTGTCAGATATCGCAACAAAGAGCATCCAATCCTCACAACTGGGAAGCTGCAACCAATGAATGTTTGCCCTTTTTGCTTGAGTCACTGCAGGGGAGCCTCCAAGTTATTGTTAATCTTTGAAAGGTTACTTTTTTTTTTTTTTAAATGTCTTGACATGAATCCAACATATTATTAGCGAATATAAATCGCCACTGATGAGAGGCTTACTGGCCTATAGGTAAGGTAGTCACTAAGGTAGCCATCCAGAGATACAGGTAATCCTAAGGATTCACTGTGCCACATGTATGTGTAACTTATAAAATCAAGCCGACAATTAGTATTTTAATAGCTTAGTATTCTATGCACTAAAATGGTATGTATAGTGGCTTTTGGCCACCCTGCACGTTATTGTAGACCCAGTTTAATATGCAACTTAATTTTACACAATATGTAGTAGGGGGTCCCTGCTCCGTCTCTCTTTCAGTTAAGGGGTCTTTGGCTTAAAAAAATGTTGAAGATATTGAAATAAGTATAGAAAGGAAATATTAAGAACAGTTGAATACTTTTGACATAATAAACTTTGGGTAATGGTGTTCAACTGTTCAACTGCTCCAAACGGCCTCATGTGTGAATTAAATACTTTCACTGTAGAAAAAACAAATAAAACATGTAGCACACACACGTTCTTTCCCATCCAAAATATACTGCTCAATATGAAGTGGAATCTCTCTCACAAACACAACTCTGCCATCTAGTGGACTGGTGGATTTTGGTGTGTTTTGATGTGTGAGAGTGTATCGTGGGTGGAAGATTATAGCCGAAGAAGGGATTAGGGATTGAGTGCTCAGTGTTTTTAATTCAGCGCTGGAGAGTGCTTCGTATGTAGAAGTGGATTTAAATGATGGAGTGATTTGATGTTGTCCTGGTTACTGGTACTGAAGTTAGTTTTATTTTATCTTTGTGTGTTTGTAGGACGATCTGTCTGTGCCTTTGTTAGAAGAGAACCTGGATGGTTCGTCTGGAGTCCTTTTTCCTTTCTATGACCCCGACACACACATGCTGTACCTTGCTGGGAAGGTGAGTCTCTGAAAGCACCTAGAAAGTCTTTCTACACAAAATACTTTTAATATTATTGTTACAAAGACCTCTCTTGTCTCTGTCAGGGTGACGGAAATATGAGGTACTATGAGATCAGCGCAGAAAAACCGTATATCCATTACCTAACAGAGTACCGCTCAAACCTACCTCAGAAAGGAATGGGTAAGGAACACACACAAAAATACCCACACACTGTCACTATATACTTTTTTTAATCAAACTCCAGTATGCTGGAAGTCTTATGTAACTATTTCCTTATTTGAAAGTGTGTAAAATGTGGCTGTTTGGAAACTCCGTCTGCCCTCTGGCCGTGCTGCCTCTCCTGCACCTGTAAGCAAAGCTGCTGTGCAAATAAGCCTACAATATTTGAATAGCCAAACCAGCTGATCAAGGCCTAGATTATTGTGAAGTGACATGCAGGCAGACATGCACACATGTTTTAGACTTTAAACTCATGAAAAGGATATTGTTGGATGAAATAACTTTATAAACTAGCTCAAGATTTTGACATTTCATTTTTTTTATGAAACTGAACAGTAGCAGCTCTTTTCTATTGAGTTACAAAGATATAAACTACTGTTCCACCTGCGGGAAGCTAGCACGATGTAGAATTTTTACAGACTCCACATGTAATATATCTATTGATTAGACCCATATTTTAAGTAATTTTTTTAATTAAAGTCATGTTGTAAAAAATAACCCAGTTTCAACTGAAACTTTAAAGAAAATATGGTGTTTCCCAACTTCAAAGCCGTCTGGTAGTCAAAAAAATGTGGGCACCCAGATAGCTCAGTTGGTAGAGCGTGCGCCCATATATAGAGGTTTACTCCTCGACGCAGCGGCCCTGGGTTTGACTCCGACCTCGGGCCTTTGCTGTATGTCATTATGTCATTCTCCCCTTTCATGTCTTCAGCTGTCCTGTAAAATAAAGGCCTAAAAATGCCCAAAAAATAATCTTTTTTAAAAAAAATAATAATAATTTAAAAGAAAAGAAATGTAATAAATCCTTGAAAAATGAATGCCCAAATTCATTGTTAAAATTCATTAAAAAAACAATCAACTTATTTTAATTTAGGTGGGTGTTAAAAAGCCTATAATTGCTTTACTTTACTGTACATTAGAGGTGTGAATCTTCACTGATCTCCCGATTCGATTACGATTATCATGTCTTCAATCGATATCTCGATGCATCACGATGCGTCAAATACATTTTTCTATTAAAGCCATATAACCGGATAAGCGGACGAAGATGGATGGATTGAAAGCCATATAGGATATTTAATTCATAGCTTCTTCAAAACATTCTGCAGTGCTCTAATACTAAATAAATTGGATACATAAAATTACAGCACTGAGCACATGGCACTTCCTGAATGTACAAAACATAACAGAATATGTAAACAGGTTGTTAGGCATACATTTAAATTGTAAACAGAAATAATCGATTATGGCCCGGCCGATTATTGATGAAGCATCGTCCATGTCCACGATTCGATGCATCGATTATTTGATTAATTTCAACACCTCTACTGTACATATTCCTGAGCCTGTGCTCTGGGTGTGGTCCTGCATTGTCATCTTAGATTTTTCAAATGTCGAATGTGCCATTGTTGCATATTGCAGAATTAATAACATTATACTCTTTCTTTCTCGAAGCATGATATAATAATGTACATGTTATTTGCAGTTATGTTTTGTCTTGGTGTTTTTTCATCTTCATTGTAGTGTACAGGAACAATACTTAACTCTCAACAAATATAACAAAAGATACTATAAGTATATTTTACTGCACAGTAGTGCAGCAGAAAAAGTGGGTCTCCTGTGTACCATTTTAAAACTGTCTCGTCCTGTGTGTTCTCCTTCAGGCGTGATGCCAAAGAGAGGTCTGGATGTCAGCTCCTGTGAGGTATTCAGGTTCTACAAACTGGTGACAATCAAGAGTCTCATTGAGCCTCTTTCCATGATCGTACCCCGCAGGGTGAGAGTACAGCCACTTGCACAAACCGCAAACACCGGGGAGATATATAAAAGAAATGCATCTACTTTTTTAGCTGAATAGATTTCAGATATCCATTTGGTGTGCGTATGACTGTCTGAATTAACTGTTTAGTTTATTAAGGATCCCCATTAGCTGACGCCTTGACGACCAGCTAGTCTTCCTGGGGTCCAACACTACATTTAGTCAATCAATATTAAAACATTTCATAACATATACAGAAAAGAAATTAAAAAAAAATAAAAAATAAAAAATACATGCAACAATATCTGCCAACAAAACTAAATAACAAAAGCAAAAAATTATAAATTAAATTAAATGAAAACAATAACAAACCAAGCAAATAAAGAAATATCTTGAAAACGAAATTATATATTACAATATATTACATTGCTAACATTTAGGTTGCTTACATTGACAAAGGCACACAATCAGAAACCTCATAAGTAATTTAAATGAAGGTAAGATTTGACTCTCTTTTTAAAATGGTCCTTTTCTGTGATAAAACGTATGTTACTAGGGATTTTATTCCACAAAGAACTTGCTCTGTAAATAATAGTTTTTTTCAAGTTATTTGATTTTGGTAAAGGTAACATCATCTGCCCCCTACTGGCTCCTCTTGTTAAATAAGTGTGGATATCTGAAATGTATGTTATGTTATCAAAAATAAATGATTGTGTCTGACTTTGAACAACAGAGTGCAACAAAGTAAGCACATTGGCTAATAATCTTTTTTTCAACACTCAACCATTTAAGACATTCATGCATTTTAACTACATTGGACCTAAAATTACACTTTAAAACAAGTCTTACAGCTTTATTTTGTGCTACTTGAAGTTTCCTAATGAAGCAGATGACCAGATTACTGAGCAATAATCTAAGTGGCATAGAACTAAAGAGCAAACAATTTGCCTTAGTAAAGAAGATGGTAGAAATGGTGAGCATTTCCTTGTAGTTGCAACTGCTCTGTCCATCTTAGTAACCATATAGTCAATTTGATCGGACCACGACAATTCACTGTCAAGCTGTAGTCCTAAAAGCTTAACTTTATTTACTTGTTTTATAGATTGGCCTGCAACTTCAAAATTCAATTTAGGCCCTTGTGCTAATTTATGTTTAGAGCCAAATACCATGCGGACTGTTTTTTATGCATTTAGCACAAGTTTGTTTGATTTTATCCAATTTAGTACCACTAGTGTAGTGCCCATTTGGAACGGGCAATTGCTTGGCCTGTGGTATTGCTGCTTGTAGAATTCATCAAAACCAAATTGTACCCCAAAATGACTTACAGAAGGACCCCAAACCACTTAATATGCAACTCCACTGTATAGCCTACTATCTGTTGACTTAGTGTAGGCTACTTCTACATCAGAGGAAGACGTTGTACTACTGTATTTACTTGACAGAGAATGCTGCAGATTGAGAATGTAATCACAAAATATCAGAAATTAGCGTCATGGACTCATGGCAGTGCGCTACCCACCCGGCCCGTTATGAGAGCTAATCAGCACATATCTATATAGAGAGAGAGAGAGAGAGAGAGAGAGAGAGAGAGAGATCATTTTCACACAGGTTTAGTGGCCTGACGGTTAACGGGGAAGTAGGGGATTTGATTCGCAGAGTTATTTTGGCGATTTAATTAACCCGACCCAGGGTGAGTCTGATGAAAACTGATGTATCTGCCTGGTTCAACTCTGAGATTTTCTCACATTGCATCGCTATGTGAAGGAATAATCTTCAAGATGAGGCTACGTTATGTTCTGTCAGCTCACGGCAATTTAATACAATAGCAGGAAAAGAGTCCCGCCCCCCGCTGTTCTAAAGCGTTCTGCATGTGTCATCTGCTGATGTGCAGGTTACCTTCCCCCCAAACACGGACACACCTACAGATACATCTCGCTTTATAAGATAAATAGCCTGCCTATAAGTGGCATCACGCTCTGTCTGCACTTGTTGTGTGGTTGTGACTTGCATATGTGGGATTCTGATACGTCCTTAAATTCGGGAATTGTCGTTTGTTTATTCAAAGTCAAAGACAGTCCAAAGTAGTGCAACTTTGCACATTTTTGTGGGTCTGAGGTGTATGTCACATTTTAGCTGCCAAAGCTCCACTGCTCTCTGTCTCTGGTCCTCAGGGCAAGAGGGGGAGTGGCGAGTGGCAAAAGCCAATGTGTGTTTCTTTTAGCGAAATATATTTAACGATATCTTTTGCATTCCTAATCCAAACAACGTCAAACTTGGCAAGGCACTTACTAGTGCCCGTAGCAAGACACCTGTCAAGTTTGAAATCCATCAGACTAACAGTTCGAGAGATATTCGTATAACACACAGTTTATAGATAGATAGATGTTGAGCTCCCTAGATAGAACCTGATTAAGCTCAGAACATGTTGGTGCGGCATAATGGAGGGTAGAATCATCTGCATACATTGTTAAACTTGCTTGTCCAATTGCAAGTGGCAGATCATTGGTAAAAACTGCAAAAAGAAGAGGCCCTAGGCAACTCCCCTGTGGAACACCACAGTCTAACACCTTGCTATTTATGTGTATGCCTAACTGTGTATGTGTTTGTAGTCGGAGTCATACCAAGAAGACATCTATCCAATGACGGCTGCTAACAAGCCTGCTTTGACTGCAGAGGAGTGGCTCAGCGGCATAGATAAAGGTGTGTGTGTGTGTGTGTGTGTGTGTGTGTGTGTGTTAACTATATTCGTGGGGTCCAAAAACCAGGAATACAGTATACTTGTGGGGTCCGGACAGCTTTGTGGGGCCAAAATGCTGGACCCCACAACTTTTAAAGGGCTGTTTGAGGGTTAAGATTTGGTTTTAGGGTTATAATTACAGTTGTGTTCAAAATAATAGCAGTCCAACATCACTAACCTCATAAATCAAATCTTTTGGTAGAAGTGATATTTCTACATGGCAAATAATTTACTAGTAAGTGTTGTATAGTCATAGAAGACCAACAGACCCAACAGTCATGACATGCATGCTGCTCATTCTGTGTAATTGAAAGGGGCATGTTCAAAACAATAGCAGTGTTGTGTTCAATTAGTGAGGTGATTGATTCTGTGAAGAAACAGGTGTCAGTTATGGTCCATATTTAAGGAAGGAAGGAAGGAAGGAACCAAATGTTGTGCATGCTGGTTATAGTGCATTTCACACTGAAATACAAAATGGGTCATTCCAGTCATTGCTGTGAGGAACAGCAGACTTTGATTAAAAAGTTGATTGGAGAGGGGAAAACAAATAAAGAAGTGCAAAAAAGTATAGGCTGCTCAGCCCAAATGATTTCAAATGCCTTGGAATGGCATCCAAAGCCTGAACGACATGGGAAAAAACGGTCAACTACCATTTGAATGGATCGAAGAATAGCCAAAATGGCAAAGGCTCAACCAATGATCAGCTCCAGGAAAATCAAAGAAGACTTAAAGTTACCTGTGAGTACTGTTAGGATCAGAAGAAGGCTATGTGAAGCAAAGCTATCAGCTAGAAGCCTCCGCAAAGTCCCATTGCTGAAAAAAAGACTGAATAGGTTGAAATTTGCCAAAGGACACATTGACTGGTCAAAGGAGAAATGGGACATTCAGTGGACTGATGAGAGCAAAATTGTTCTTTTTGGGTCTAGGGGCTGCAGACAGTTTGTCCGACGACCCCCATGCACTGAATTCAAGCCACAGCACACTGTGAAGAGAGTAAAGCATGGTGGTGCAAAAATCATGTTATGGGGATGTTTCTCCTACTGTGGTGTTGGACCTATTTATCGCATACCAGGGATCATGGATCAGTTTCAATACATCAAAATACTTGAAGAGGTTATGTTGCCTTATGCTGAAGAGGAAATGCCTTTGAAACTGGTCTTTCAACAAGACAATGACCCAAAACACACCAGTAAGCGAGCAAAGTCTTGGTTCCAGATGAACAAGATGGAATGCAGAGGAAGTGTGGAATGTAGTTCAATGGTCCTGGGCCTGAATACCTGTTCACAGGTGCCAGAAGTTGGTCGACTCCATGCAACACAGATGTGAAGCAGTTCTCAGAAATAATGGTTACGCAACTAAATATTAGGGCAGTGATTC
>CM042317.1:18837040-19002040 GCA_023566125.1 Zingel zingel
GTGATAGGGAACTCATGAATGTTTTGACAAGGCTTAGCTGTGATAATTTGTTAATGCAAAGACATAAATAACCAGAATTATGTACACACAAATTTACACTAATTAGTTGGTAAAGTCTACCCTAATGGCACAGTTTCCCTCAAGGTACTTCTAAATGGTGTTTATAGTTTTTGCCACTGTGCTGTCAGTTCATGTTGCTTTCAGAATTTAAACATTCCCTTGTCTCTCATCTCTGTGTGCCGACAGTTTTGTTAGATTTCCTCATGGGGGCAGTAGAAACTACGCACTATAGCTTTAAGAGGAACAATTTTCTGATTGGCATGTAAATATGCATAGATGTTACAGAAGTGTTTGCAGATATTAGACAACACAAACAATCTAGCTACTGATCCTAAGATAACCAGATACAGCACAAATTAGCACGCATGCCTGTATTTAGTATGTAGTCTGGGGCACAAGCACCATAATGATATTCTAGGCTTAACATTTCATGGCCACTTGTCAAAGATTTGCCACATGGAAACTGCCACACCAACCCACACACAGCCTACAGACACACTGGCCTCAATACAATTGTGAACCTTTTGACCTCTGGCAGGACAGTTCTAGCACAGCTTCATCTCTGGCTGACTTTTGTCCTGGAGCAGCAATACCCCAGCCAGTGTAAACTCCAAACCACCACTGCTGTTGGTGGACGGTGAACAACTTCCCACTGTGTACTGCTGTTTTACAGTCAGCCAGTGGACTTGCTCAAAGACTCATTTGACTGTTTGACCACATCACAACAGTTGAAGGTGACAGTTTTTACTTCCAGAGCCATTCCAACCAGCTTAATCATGTCCATGTTTTCCTCAATATTTATTCAAATGGATTTTTTTTAATTTTTTTTTCTTAATATTTTTATAATTGTTCTCCCTCTCAAAAGTCTGACTGGAAATGAAAATGAAAAAAGGATTGTTTAAAGTGTCTGCCAAAATTGTGCATTTAAAGAACAATCATTTGCTAGCTTGGGAATCAAATGCTTTATGTAGTTTATACCACAAATAAATACTGAATATCTCTAGCTAAATAACAGAGCAGCTGCCATTTTTGAGCTCATTTCTTCAGCACTGTTTTTATAGTGACTGAACAGTCACACAGCAGAATTTACGCTATACACTCTCTTTATTGCTGGCCTATGTCACTGTGTGACCACATGGGCTACTATGGAACCTAAAAATGTTCAATATTAAAACCAAAAAATCCATTTATGAAACAAATCAAGTTGTGTATTAAAAATAAAGAAATTATTAAAACTAATGCTTTAATAATGTAATGTCTGTTATTTCATCATTCCTTTTCATAACTACATTTATTGGATTTAACTTTAATTGCACATTTATTTAAAAAGTGCCCTTTAAGATTTTTTTTTTTCATTGAGGCATTTTTCCTGATAACACATTTCATGTCTTGCTTTTTATTTCAGTATATCACGTTTCCTCCTGCATCTTAAGCCAGCAAGTTCAACAACTGCTACAGAAATTAGCCTACCAAGGGCATAGTTTGATTAAATGTAGGACCTACACCATATGCTTAGTGTCCAAGTCGTGAGACATTTCACTCAAAGGCTCAACAAATTAATATTGAGCAGTTAGCGATTTCTGTAAACATGTCTGTACATCAAAGTTCTGCTCTTCAGTAATCTGACTATTTGGAGTCTCTGAGGCTGCCAACTTCTTTCATCTGTACATGATTGCCTGGCTTGTGTTTAAAATTTAAAAAACAGGAGACTATCTAAACCTGTCTTTTAAGACTAGACTTTTTCAGTGGACTGTTGTCTACAGTCACTATCAGTGCAGAATAACAGCAGGGGTGGATGACGGCCGTCATTTCATAATTTTATCTTTGGACACCAGTAAAGCAAGGCACCAAGGAGAGAAAAGCACAAAATGTTAACATTTTATTTACAAATTTTTTTTTTTTTTGTCGTCATACAGAAAGTAAAAATGTAGCTACAACTTTGATTTGTGCAACAGGCAGCCACACTAAAAATCATGGCTTGCTGGTTGCACAGCTGCTATAGCAATAATTTTATTGGGAAAAATAAGGAACAGAAGAAAAAAAATAATAGACAAAAAAAAAAAAAAGAAATAATAAACCCAACAACAAAAAATAATTCATCCAACAAAATATTAAAAGCACAGACCCAAAACTAGATACCAGTCCCAAAGTCCTCACGCGGGAATACATAAAGAGGGGTCGACAGTGAAATTGTGGAATGCTGAGTGCTGGGCTGCCTGAGAAACTGGGGGCCGAGGGGTGGGTGAGGTGGAGGGTGTTGGGTGGCTCTCAGTTCCATGGTGGGGAGAAAAAAAGGGGTCGGCAGCTCCACTCGGCCCACCCATCCGGTACAGTCTTGTCCCATAAAAAGAGCTCAGAGCTGGGGGGTTGACGTGGATTACAAAGGCGGTGCGAGTTGTAGGAGGGCGGACGTTCGGGTTTGTGGGGGAGTAAGGGTAACTCGGAAAGCTCTCTCGTTTTCCGTTTTGCTCTTAATCGTCGTCGTCGTCGTCCTCATCGTCGTCCTCATCCTCTGGGTCTCGCTTTCTCTTCTCTCCTTTGCCAGCTTCTGCATCTGGGGGCAAAGAGGAAGTATGTGTCACACTGGGTGCCAAGATGACAGAACTTCAATTTTAACAAAACAGTGAATATAAATCTAATATATATAATATTTCATCTGGAGGCACTACAACAACAGCAATGGGGGGGATGACATGCAGCAAAGGGCCCCTGGGGCCGCTGCGGCAAGGACTGGGCTTCTGTATATGGACGCACGCTCTACCAGGTGAGCT
The DNA here is from genome assembly GCA_023566125.1 of Zingel zingel. Lineage (NCBI taxonomy): Eukaryota > Metazoa > Chordata > Actinopteri > Perciformes > Percidae > Zingel > Zingel zingel. The sequence continues at coordinate 18,839,872 of CM042317.1, forward strand.
ACCCAGGTGCCAGGGACTCAAATCTTAAGGAGTAAACTTAACAGTAACTGTACTTCCGGCTTACTTTTAAGTTAGTAAATTGTGTGTATTATATGCCTCAATGGATTCTGGTCAGTCTGCTGTGTTCATTGCCACTACAGTTCTGTGCCTTTTTAATAAATAAAAATCAAGTGATTCTGTCTAACCCAATCGGAAATATCACTGAAGTTTCCTAGTACTTCATGCTCCTGAATTACAAGTTAGTATAAGCAATGCCCCACCTCTCAAGACATAAAAACAAACAAATTATTGTGGAGAGTTTAGAGTTGCGATATGAAGAGAGGTTGCAGGAGTATTGTGTTGTACTTGTAGTTTACTGTGTTGAAGTCATCGAGGTGCTTTCGGAATGCTTTTTTTTTTTTTTTTTTTTTTTTTATATATGTGAAGGGCACGGTGTTCAAAACTACGGAAACTGTACATACCCTCTTCATCATCATCGTCATCATCATCTTCTTCATCTACTTCCCCATCCTGACCCAAGTCTTCCTCCTTGGTAAACAAAAATTTACAAATTAAAAAGGAAACAATGCATCCAAGCGCCTTGCAAGAAGATTTTCTGCCAAATAATATTAGCTATCTGTATATTACCTCATCTTCTCCGCTGACGTCATCATCGTCCTCTTCTCCTTCTACCTCCTCTTCGTCTTCCTCGTCCTCCTCCTCCTCGTCAAAGTCCTCCTCCTCTCCATCCTCATCTTCCTCCTCCTCTCCTTCTGCAATACAAAAGCAACAATCGGTCAATCACAGACAGTGAAAAGTGGAATCATGCTGCAACTAATCCAACACTATTTTCAAAGTTAGAGACGCAGTTAATAATGAAAATCAAAACCAGACAGGCAGCATGTTGAGGTTGAACTGTATTCTAATATCTAGCAGTAATATTCATCTCATATTTGTATCTTTCCAGCTATTGTGGACTTAAAAAAAAAAGAAAAAAAAAAAGTTTGTGTTATTGTGTGACTTTGTTTTAAAAGGGGTTAGTTCAAATTCACTTATTTCACACAAACAAACTATGCGATTGAGGCAGCGGTAGAACAGCAACTCCCGAAGTCTGTGAGGTAAAATTACTGTTTTTGTCAAAGGGAGTCTGGTAGCTTTAAAGAGAGCATAGATGGATTTAAAGGCTTCAGTTTCCCCGCGGAAAAGGATGTCTGACGGAAAGGTAAAGTAAACGATATGGATGTTTTTTTTTGTTTGTTTTTTAAGGTGGCTAAAATATGTTTTGCTGCAGCGCCCGTCCACAACCGTACATTGCTGAGCTTTCGTGTCGGTACTCCTGCCTGTTTCTCCAAACTTGGGGCGTGCCAGCCGCCATCTACTTTAGGTAATACACCAGCTATGGATAAGTACCTCATACAACCCCACTTCAAAATATCCCAACTATCTCTTTAAGGATATCCTTACAGCAGGAAGACTAGAGCCATCTCTGAGATATTTGAAGAACTTCTTACCTTCATCTTCATCGTCATCTACGCCATCTCCGTCCACCTCTCCGTCAGAATCAGATGCCTCCCTATCCTCCATGTCATAACCATCCAGGTAGGTAAGCTGGGGCAGCAGCTTGAACACACTCTCTCTGTAGTCATTCAGGTTTGTCACTTCACAGTTGAACAGGTCCAAACTCTTCAGGTTATCCAGCTTTTTCTGTTGATCAAATGCAAGTACTGTGATTAGTACTGCCATGTTTAGAGTTAAAGGGTACACGATGCTGATGTGTATGTGTACTGAGCATTATAAAAACCAGCAGTGCTGAAATTAGAAATGTATTTGCTATTTGTATGCTGTTGGGTGAGTAATAACAGCTAATAAACAGAAATCACATTTATATTGAACCAGTTGCAGAACAAGATTTTGTAGAAATATTCTAAATGCTTTGTCTAATTATAATTAATTTGGCATTAACATGATATAAGAAAACAAAGCACAACATCTGCAACAACCTAAGACAGTATACACATTCTGTAGGCATGCAGATGGATATGTGTGGTGTTGCTTCTAAATGGAAATACATACCAACGGTTCCAATGTGCTGATGTCTTTCAATTTGTTGCCACTCAGGTTTAGATGTGTGAGGTTGGGTAGTTTCTCTGCTAAAACATCAAGGCCGCCACTAATTCTGTTGTCACTCAACTCCAGCTGAAAGATGGTAGAAGGAAATATTATTCCAGCTGACAGTTTAACACAATTCAGCTTTTAGATGGAGGTAAGAAGGTGAAACATTAATGTTTACCTTTTTAAGTTTTCCTAGTTTGGGCAAGTTGGAGACTGACATTAAGCCAACATTTATCAAGCTAAGGAATTCCAGGTTGACAAACTCAGCTGTGAGGCCTTCGATTTTTCCTTCAACAGATCGACAATTGTCAAGGACAAGTTCTCGTACCTGAAATATAGAAAAGTATAATATATCACAAAAAATATCCAGTCATATGCATTTAGTTGAACTATAAATAGACCTACTACTGATCCATAACTACAATTTATTCAAAAACAAATGTGTAAATAATATCTAAAATATTTTACAAACTCTCCTTTCTAAAACAAAATAATGTAAGTTTTGTAAACAAAACGACATAACCACAACGTGTTTAATATGGGATGTTGTTGTTATGCAAAATGGCCCTTTACTTTGTGAAACGTTATTAAAATGTGTTTTGTAGTTGCTGTAAAATATCAGAAAAACAAGTCTGGAGGCGGAGTTAGTTTGAGTCAGTTAAAAGGTGGTTGCGTAATTCAATATTGAACAAAAACGTTGCAAAAAATAAAGTTGTTGTCAAACGTCAAAGATCTCGATTTGTCAAGTAAAACACCGAAACGGATACTGTATCTTAATCTATATACACTTTCGTGTTTATTTTATCCGGGTACGACTGATGATATATTGATTTCATTGAAACGAGGAAGAGCAAAGCAGTAGCTACCCATGGCCTGCTGATGCAGTCACTAATGACAAATGAATGATTTTTAGTGCGCTAGCTTGCTACAGGCTATCCATTGCCCCTTTTAAACGCTGCCGTGCAGTAGAGGAGCAGCTACAGAGGTCTGTCTGCCCGCCATTAGCAACGGAAAGGATTGCGAATACACCCTTAGTAAAGACTCTTTTTCGTTAAACCAGCTTTCATTTGGGAAGTGGAGTATTCTTTGTCGTCGACCAAACGACCGGTGTTGCCAGTTTGTTACAGGGTACAACATCGTTTTTCAGGTCGAAGTGGCGAAGGAGATATATTGAGAACGGAAATTTAGTAAAAACAAAGATGGAGACAGTTCCTTTCTCCCAGAGCTTCAAAGACGACAGAATGACAACATGGCGATTCCTGAGATACAGTAACGTTATGCAGTTCTCTGAACAATTCAATGGCAAAAAGTGCTGTTTAGAAAGAGTCATTATCGTTAGTTACACATTAACGTGACCCGAGTCCTTTTTCGATGTTAAAATAGTTTTATTTCATGCATGAGTCGAGAGGAAACGCCGACCGTCGAGTTTTTGTCTGCCCACGCATCAAGCGCGGTGCACCGGATCTCCGTGTCATTCAAGCAGGCTGGCTCGGTTAATGAAGCCGCTGGCGAACTAATCTATCAGTTTTTAGTTACAAACAACAAGTTAAGCTCTAATGACAAGTAACGTTACTAGACTATTAATCGTTGTCTTGACGTTTTAATTTTACAACTAGATGTATTTTGTTGTCTTTGAGTAGTGTAGCGAAGGGGGTAATGTGGCGGGAACAAAAACACCAAGTTAGGTGGCTGCTGCTGCCTGAATGACTCCGAATCATCGGATCACCAGACTTCATTAAATAAGTGCAATATTTAGATGAGTAGATGCCAGGATATGAAATGGTAACGTAACTGCTATGCGAGCGTGTAAGTATTTTGGGGGAATAAATTGCTGCATACTCCCTTTGAGAAAAAAAACAAAAAACTTACAAATCGCAACAGTTTAAATGTGGCTTTGAACAATTCACGGTAACAGGAATAGTTGGCTATTTGCTACAGTTTGTGTAAACATCAACTGGCTAGGATTATAGTAACAGTGGCTTAACGTTAAGTGCTCAAGGTATGGATGACTCGTGAATCAAGTGACTGTTTTTTGTTGTCGCTGCTGAATCTGCCCATTTGATATTAACGTACTCTAACGTTAGACATTTCAAGATGTAGCTAACTCGTGATCGGCGATGGCCCGTTTACATGTAACAAAAACTACATTTTTAACACGAACGTCTTGAAGTTGTAAAGAGCATTTGTGATTTAAAAAAGAGCCCCATTTTAGCAGTAATGCTAGCAGCAAACATGGCTTCCAAGGTCTGTATGAAATATACCGCTCTGTGAATGCCAAACGCGGCGCAAGAAGCAAATTTCTCAATATATCAGCGTAAAAATAAGTTTACTAATCGTGGTACAACGGGGGAGTCGAGCCGAATCGTGTGTGCACCGCTGACCAAGGAGGCTGCGAAACGGTTAAAGCACTGCAATAATGCCAGCAAGCTTAGGAATCGCCGTTTCAAAGTAACGATTGAATACAGCTTTTCTCCTCTCGTTGCCCCTATACACCCAATCCAGAACTGTATCAAGGATTAAGCTTGTTGTGCGAGTGTTTTCCGCCCTATTATACACGAGAAACATAATCTAAAGCCCATGTGGTCACCATTACGTTAGCCACACAGGTCACTCGCAAAGCAAAAAAGTAGCAAGCTGGCTAGCAAGGCTAGCCAGAAAACTAAGGGTTGGTTTTAAAAAGCACGACTCACATCAGACGGTGTCCTGTTTCTTAGCTCCAAGTGGATCCTCTTTTTCATGTCCATCTTGCCCTATGAAAGTAAAACTTTTCTCTCGTGGGTTTTGCTGGGATCTTCAGTCCAAAGGCAGAGATGCCCTAATGGAGGGAGAATATAGGACTGTATAATGAACTGAGCCAAACGCTAAGTTAGTCGGAGAGAGGAGAAACCATGGAGGGAAACGGGACTGAAACAAAATGTATGCTCAACAGCGCCATCTGCGTCCAGAAACGCCCATCGCCTCTATAAGGCATTGCAGTCACAAAACATGACGCTGCCCCGAAACAGTGTTGTGGTGCAATTTATTTATGCGAGGAAAGTGCTGTACTATGTTTAGTGAAGACAAGAGCCTTTTGTCTGTAAAGTCAGTTTTATTAAATGAAAGCACGCAGAATACATGTCGATTTACGCAAAATGGCAATTAGACGTCGATAAAGTAGGTCATATGGTCAACGTTGTTTATCTGCCTAACTTAAAGTTTCATAGCTTGAAAGCCTGCCCGCGTTTGATATATTTGACATCATATTGTTATTGTTTCATATTGAATGTGTAAATAAGGCGAACATCTAACAATATGAAGTCCTGCTATGATTAGGCTACTACTTAAACCTGTTGTCTTCCTTTGTTTGACAAAATGCATACTTGTAGCTTATAATTGAAGCCAAGTCAATGATACATTCGTAATTCTTGTCACCATTTTGATCAATAAAGTGCACAATGGATAAATTGTGTTGTACGTTTGGTTCATAAATGCCAGATTCATTTAACCGTTTGGACACACTGCGAGAAAGGAGGGGTGTGTTTGGTTTGCAGTAAAGAGAGCATTGTATATACACATAGAGAGTAGGGCACCCCTTCGACCCAACCCCCCTTTTACTTCCTGAGACACCAGAGCCCTCAAGTAGAAGTCTACTGAGTAATAAAAAGGAAATTAGATTGGAAAAGGAATTGTGGATTTTTAAATATATTAATTGAAATATGAATCAACAATTTTATTCTGGGTTTTGGTAAAATGATGGATATATTTTTAAGGTTAGTAGTATAGTAAAGATTTAACATAGGATGTCAAATGTCCAGGGTACATTATTTAAATAGTTTTTGGCCTTGTGCATTTTGTATGTAGGTTTTAAATCAGTTTTTGGTAGTTAAAAATGTACACCAGAAGATGGCACTGTAATATCTGCTTTGCCATTCCTCAATATGAGTTTCATTGTGCAACGATATGGATGTGTGTGTAATGTAATGCTAGTAATAATCTGTAATTTAGAAAGATGTGCATACTTGGAAGGAGTCCATTCTTGTGTCTGTGTGTTATCAGCTGAAGAGTTAACCGTGTGCAGCAGCCTGTGGTCTTTTGGTCAGCTGGAAGTCAATATTGATACTAGAAGTGCTGCTAAATGTTCAAGGTAGTTTAAATGTGTGACTGTGTGTTTTTGTTAGAATTTTACAATGGGACAGTTAATTCATCTCAGTCAGTGTATCCCGGAGAAGGAAGTTATACTAGTTGGCATTGTATGGCCTTGCAAGATTGAAATCTACCCTGGACAAAACAGGTGAAGGTGCAAATTTTCCACTGCAAAAAAGCCATAAGCCATTTTTTGCAGCCATAAGTTCATCCATAAAGAATGTACTACACGAAACCGACAGTTTGGATTGACATACAGTTATCCATACTTTTAGAAAGAGTATGTAAATTGCAAGATGCTCCTTGAATTTAACCAAGAGACCCTCAACATTTCCCCTGCAGTGCTGGACGCAGTTGGCAGTTGAGTGTTATTGACTCTGCTGGACAACTTCTTTCTCTGAATGGCTCAAACACACACACACACACACACACACACACACACACACACACACACACACACACACACACACACACATCAGGGCTCAATGTGCTGGGCGAAGATTGAGAACACACCCCAACTGAGCAGCTCTCCACCTGTGCGATAAGATGTATGCCCTTACTCTGTTTGAAGACATGCTTTCTTGCTTAGTCTCAGGCTGTCTGATGCCTTTTCAACACAGTAGTCAGATTCAGAACTTCCTTTAACGCTTGACCTGTTTTGTTCCCCCCAACAACATTAGGCAGTTTAGTCATTAAATAATTGTCTATATATCTATATACATCTATAAATTATACTTTGACCATTGCTAAGCAACAGTGAAAACTGAGTCCTTTCTATTTTCTAGTCTGTTTATTAGTATAATTAAGACATGTTAGTCTAATGAGCCAACTTCTGTGTATTTTCCCCTTTACCACATAGCCTACATATTTTATTCCTATAAACGCTGCCCTCAAACAACTTGCTACAGCCTTTTTTTTTTCTCTCTCTCTCACTCACTCTCTCTCTCTCTCTCTCTCTCTCTCTCTCTCTCTCTCTCTCTCTCTCTCTCTCTCTCTATCTCTCTCTCAATGCTGTGCCAACTCCTCCAGCTTTACAAATATGATAAGACCAAAGCTGCAAGAACTCTTCCAGCACTATGGTAATGGTTAACTAGATAATTCATTTTTGGGTGGGACTAGAAAACAGTCAGAAGTTATTCTGTCTTCTTTTCTATGCTAGCCTGTCTTAAATTAGTTGAATTCGTTCATGCAGTAGCAGGACTCAGAATGGAGGAGACATTGCAATCAGAGAAGCAGGAGTCGGAATATAAAAATCAGAATGAGGACCAAGGTAACTTTTAAGATTTACTTATCTTCTTTTAAAATGAAGTACTTAAATATTTCCACACTAGAAATTTGGGTGAACAGTTCTTCATTTGCAGACTGTGTGGTGTCTTTTGGTCAACTCAAAAATAGCTAAGCTGCTGTTACTACAAATGAGAGACATGTTTAGTATTTCTGTATTTTAAACCATAGTGTGGAATCGTTTCAGTCAAAGACTTGCCAGTGTGTAGCTGGAAGAAAAAAAAGTCTATAAACCACATCTTTAAATGCCATCAGTCATCCACATTTGCCGGTCATGCGTGAAAAATACTGCTCTGTATGTCTATAATTTCATACTGCCCTTGTTAGCATGGTTTCTCTGTTTTATAGGTGGGATCTGTCGCAGATTGCGAGACAGGGATCTTCTCAGGAAGAGAAGGGCTGAAGCAGAAGAGAAGGAGACTAACCAGTGGGTTTTTGGGTAAATTTATAGAAAGGCACTGCCAATGTTAGTGCATTGACCTACATTTACAGCTATGTTCATTTGAGGTAACCATTATAGTTTTAGCAGTGCAGACCTAGAATTCTACAGTGTATACCAGTGTAATGATACAGTAAATAATTGTCTTAATGCAATGTGGGGGGGGGGGGGGGGGGGGGGGGGAATACAATTTTAGCATTGGTTAGAAATGTTTATATAAGGCTTTATTAACAAAACTTACTTTATAAAACACTGTACTTCACAATGCATAGTTACGTCATTATCAGCACTCCAGGCGCTTATCACTCTGCTTTATATTGAATATGGAGCAAGAGGAAACCAAAGGTTGCTCATGTGTTACTATTGACGTCCCAGATCCAGGTCAAGGACTTTGTACTATTAGCTTAGCAAAAGTATCACAAAGAGCTGTATCAATGTCCACTGCTTTTGAGGTTGGTTACAATTGTTGTATTTTCTCAGGGTGGAGAGCCAGAGGAAAAGACCCAGGACTGAGAGTGGCGTAAAGAGGAGAGGGAGGCCCAAGAAGAGTGAGCCCACGCCCAAGATATCTGTCATTCAGGAGGAGCCAGCAGTGCCTCAGGGAGCTCCTTCAGTGGTGGTGGTGCCTGAACCTGCTGAGGTCATCCCAGATCAAACACCAGGCTCTCTATCCCCCTTACCTGCTCCGGAATCACAACCATCATCTGTCCTTGCTGCCCCTGCACCTCTGCCAGTGCTTGGATCCGTCCAAAGCCCTGTCTTTGCTCCTGATCTGACTTCTCCATCTCAAATTTATCCGACTCCAGTCCTTTTTTCACCCTCAGCTCCTGCTCCATCTCCCGCCAAAGCCCTAGATATGGCTCCAAGCGCTGTCCAAGATTCAGCTCCAGCTCCAGAAGCTGTCCCAGTCCCAGCCCTGACCCAAGCCCCTGTTCCAGTTACAGCTCCTCCCCAAGTGGAGACCTTCTTCACAGAGTCACAAGGCAGGAAAGCCCTGAACCTGATTGAGGACTTGGGCCCAGATGAGGAGGAAGGCATCTCTCCATCTCAGGACAAAAGATCTGATGAAGGTAATAAAGAGGACATTTAGACTGCAAGGAGAAAGAATGTTGTGGAAAATAAGACATTTTAAAGACATTGCCTGGTTAAAGGGTTTTCATTTGTCTTATTTTTTGTCTTAATATGAACTGTATCCTGTCCTGTTTTCTCTCTTTTTTTTAAAATTTAGATTTGATTGAGACACCGTCGATCACTGTACCTGAACAAAACAAAATGTTCTCAATTCCAACGATGTCCTTGACGCCTCCTCCACAAAAATATTTTCCAGGAAATTTATTCTAATTTTCTAAAACACATTTCTCAGATACTGCCTCGGCTCAGAATACAACCATTTAGTTTGTATCTGAGTATTATTTTGGTTAGTGTGCAGCCTGGTGGTTGAAGAGAACCAACATATTGAGCATATGCATTGCTTATTTGACAACTAAATTAATTCAAACCAAACCTGTTTGTATTCTTATTTATTCTGGTTTGTGCTTCACTTCGAAGCTCACACATTCTATTTTGCATTTAGTAAACAGCAAATTCAGCCTGCTTTTATTTAATAGTAAATTGTATAAATCACTGGTATGGATGTATTTGTAATTATGGGTTTATTTGAATTTTGTAAAAGTTGTTTTTCACCTAATAAAATACACTGCTTACCATCCTCTGACTGTGACCATTATTATCTGTGTTAGTACATATATGATAAATCTATGATAAATAATAAAATAAAACATCCTTTAAATGAATACATAGATTTTTATCCCTCTATTTTCAAAATGTGTGAAGACCATAGATTTATACTGGTGTTTTGTACAGGCTCTTTTGAGACTATCATGCTTTCATTTCATATTATTCTGTGTTTTTGAGAAACTATCTGCTTCTTGCATGGTTGTTGGTTATGTTTTCTATTTGTATTTAATGTTCTTGTATTTTAATTTGTTGTATTGTATTACATTTTATTGTGAAGCACTTTGTGATTTTTATGTGTGAAAGGTGCTATACGAATAAACTTTACTTATTTACTTTTCTAACATCCCAAATTTGTAATTTTTTTTTAACTTAGATGGAGAAATTAACCTACAGCCAAATTTCACTCCAATAAAATACAAATACTAGTATAAGTATATTTTATTATTGCTTACAGTGAGAATAGAATATCTGTATTTCAGCTGTGCCTTGTTTGTTCAGGCCTGTGTAACTGGATATTTCATCTGTCTGTTTGTAACCGTGTTATATTGCTGGTAGTACTTAACTCAACAAGCCAGTGACAGATACATAGAACGTGCTAATAGGTTGTAAGAATGTTATTGTATAAAGAGATTGAAGGACAGGGTGGTAGATATGGGAAGGGAGTGGAACATCAAAGGACTGTTAGAGGTTACAGATTAAAATGGTTTTATTTAATTATTTAAATAAAACAGGTTTAATATCCAGAATATACTTTCTTATTATTTTTCTGGGATGCTTGTTTAAAGTCATGCTATTACACACTCCGGTACAGAAGGTGGCGGCACCTTAAACGTTGGTTTGTAGCCCACCAATAAAACTAAAGAAGAAGAAGAGGAACTCTCACGTGTTGTTGCTTTTTAACAGCTAGCTAGCTAAAAGCTAACTTTTTCCCCCCAGAACTGCTTTTTTATTATTCTATATATCAGTAAGATGAGTTCTCTGTGTGACTGCTGCGGCGAGCATATTAATAAACTGAATCAGCAGATTTCTGTGATGAGAAAAGAAGTCAAGAACCTGAGGTACGTTCACAACATCGCATAACGTTAGCACGTTATTGAACAATTGGAGATATGAATGCACTTTTAACCGTTGTAACAGTCAATTAACGTTGTGTGTGTTACCTTCTTTAGACATTATATTAACATACAACGCTATTTTTCCTTTGTAGACATTAAGTTGAATTGCATTTCATTGTGTTTCTTTGCTGACTTCCCTTTCATAACATGTTATTTGTATTTCTTTTGACATGATATTTAACTTACTGGTATCTGATTCTTCTTTAACAGGCAGATGTTGGACAGTGCAGTTAGAGCTCATCGCAAACATATGATATCCATTCAGTCTGCTGTGGCAAAGACTGGACTCTGTGAACCTGACAAAGACCAGACACCAGCACCGCCTAAGGCTTCATTAGAGCAAGGTAGTTACCATTAGCACAACTGTAAAGTCACCCACAGAAGTATTAAAGTAAGATCGATCGATCGATCGATCCCCAAGGGGAAATTCAAGGTCCCAGTAGCTTAAAGATATCACACATACATCACAAACAGGATGATTAAAATAACAAATCCACATGAATAGCATTGACAATTAAAAAAAAAAAAAAAAAAAAGATACTAAATAAAAAATTCACATGAATGTTCTAGAGATGTATAAGCATGAGACGCTTGCAGTGACAGGGCAGGGACAGACTCTGTGATTCAGTATGCATAGTAAGGTGCTCTATGAGAGTGTGTGTCATGGTGGTAGTGCAAATAAGTTCAATAGTGCAAGGATAAAGTCTAGAGACCAGCATTACATATGGACAATATAAGAGAATGATACAGACATAGTAATATAAAAACTAAAGCAGTGCAAGGATAAAGTTTAAAAAAAGACAGCATTAAATATGGGCATTATAAGGGAATAAAGTAGACAGTAGGATAGACACAAATCAACAGTCAATGTTAGAAGTTTGAAGTAATAGTGTTACAGCCATTGTTCAAGTATTAAGTCAGACCTCAGTCCAGGCTGGGGGAAAGAGGGAGGGAGGAGTTGTGCATATGGGCTAATATAGCCAGTAAACAGTGTAAGCAGTAAACGGTGGGCCAGTCAGTACATGACTGTTGTTATAGGAGTTAGTGGAAGTGGTGGAGAGGGAGGAGAGGCAGACAGATTATGCAGAGAAGTCTCTCTCCTCTTCCCTTTAGTGAAGCATTGTAGAGTTGTATGGGCCTGGGGACAGTTGTGGATGGCAGTGTGCGTAGTCTTGAGCTGATCATGCTCTTCTGCTTTGTGTTAGTGCTGTCCAAATATTTTTTTCCTACCAGAACTTCCTCATGTCATATTTTTACCACTGCGTCACATCCTATAAGATATATAGTAATTATTATATTATTATATTGTCTTATATGTATCATATAAGACAATATAATAACTTTTAACTTTATTTATCTCAAATGCATTTGTTTGTGCCAAATTGGCTGAGTATACATAGTCAAATAAATGTGCTTTGGTATTATTTATTAATCTCTCAGATATTGTTTAATTGATTGATTAGTAATTTAGTCACAAGAAAAGTTAATAAATCACAGCTGGTGACATCTTTAAATTGCTTCATTTGTTTGACCAACTTTCCAAAATCCAAAGGTATTAAATTTACAATGATATAAATCAGATGTCACACATACACACATTGCCAAAAATATAAAGAAGGTTGACAGTAGGCTTGAGTTGTACGTTGTTGCTGGACGGCAAACTCCTTTTTATTTTATTTTGTATTTTGTTTTATTTATTTTTTTCTGTTTGTGAAGAAAAAATAAAGACTGGGCAAATACTGAAAAAAGACACAATGTAACTCCTATTCATGTAACTGTAATAATGTAACAGTTATGGTTTTGTATTTGTCTGACCAAAAGATCAATTAAAAAAAAAAAAGATTGACAGTAAGGTTGATTCTTGCTGAGTTGCATATAAATATGTATGAGAAGAAGATATGTAGTTGAATAAAAATAGACCAAAAAAAACCACGTAGAATAAAGGGAGGAGCAAAGTAAAAAAATAATGTAATGCTTACTGTGTTAAATGACAAGCAGTGAAAAATAACGTTTAGAAAGGTGTAAAAATCGGTGTTACACATTTTATAAAATGTTATGAACTAAAACAATGTTATCTGTGTAACACTGGCAGGAAACATCCAGACAGTCCCCATTGGTTACATCAGTTCCTGTTTCTCTGTGAAGAATGGGACTCCCAGACAGCCCACCATTTGTGGCCCCTCAAGGGCTGAACTGCGCATCCAGCAGAGTGTCTTCAATAACCCTGAGCATGCTCTGGTGGGCCTGCAGCAATACTCCCATGTCTGGTAGGTCTCATACAGTTGGCGTACTGCATATGTATGCTGTACATCTTTCCCAGTCCAGTCCATGGTTTGGGGTTGCTATTACCCAAAATATTAGCGGAAAAGTGTTGTTGCTGGTTTCTAAGCAATGTTTTTCATTTCACTGACAATTACTCAAAAGAGACAATGTTGTGATGTAGGTTCGAATTTCTGAATGTGGGTTTTTGAGGTGTGCCTACAAACATTTTTTCATTTCAACCTTCAGCAGTTATAAATACAGTTGATGTCCAGAGAATACACCAAAACTTTTCATTTTTATAATTTGATTGCTCCGAAGCATATATTTAAAGTTGTTATAATGCGTTTCATTGTGACATTTTTAGTCTATTGCTGACCTTTCCTTCCTTGACTGAGTTGTCCTTTTAACTGTCTAATAAGACCGCATTAAGCCATGTTGGACTGGTATTAAAAGCTGTATGAATAACATAAACCGCCTCTGCACAAATAAAGACTTTGTGTATTCACTTAATTTCATTTCATCTGTGTGATTTTTTTATTTATTTTTTTCCCCCCATTTGGTCTCCCTTCAGGATCATCTTTCTCTTTCACAAAAATGGGCACTTGAGCTACAGAGCCAAAGTGAAACCTCCCAGACTCAACGGTCAGAGAGTTGGTGTGTACTCGACACGCAGTCCCCACCGACCAAATGCCTTGGGCCTAACTCTAGCTAAACTTGATAAAATTGTAGGTGAGTGTCATGAACAAAAATGTGTCTTCAATTGCTAATTGTTTGTGTCTTTGTGAGGACCCATGTTCAGATTTAGCAGAATGGAAACTTATGACCATTCTAAAATGTATAGACTATTTTTTACTGCTTGCAGTTACATGAAATATACTAGAAGTCTAAATGTTCAGCTGTTAAATTTAACCTCAGCTACTGAAACAAGTAGCTTGATAGAAATTAATGCATTCCCTCCTTTATTTTCTAGGTGATACAATACATCTGTCAGACATTGACATGATTGCTGGCACCCCAGTACTGGACATCAAGCCCTTCATCCCAGAGTACGACTCCCCACACACAAGGGTGGGCTCAGAGCCTCATGATTCAAACACAGACCAAGCACAGGTGACTACTGTGGCACTAAATGAGACAACAGATATATTAAACCTTCATAAAGACTCTGATGCTCAGTCAGACCTAGAAAGTGAAAGAACTGTAGATGATGATGATAATGACTTAGAAAGTCCCCTCTCAAGAGACAAATCTGAATGTGATATTCCAGTCACAGATTCACCTCAGTCAGTCCGTGCTCAGTTTTCCCTCCCCAAAGACCTACATGATGTGTTTGAGGAGGTCAAGGCCTATGTGTCCCAAAGGGACCTTTGCCAGCTGAGTTGTGAGAGTGAAGATCAAGTTTCAGACTCTTCCAAAACCAAGCCACCAGAGTCAATGGTGAACCACCCTTGCTATGGAGAGGAGGCCTACAGTACCATTGCTGGCTGGATCAGACAGCCTCCTGTTGGCAGTCTGGAGGTGCGCTTTACCCCTCAAGCTGAGAGGGAGTTGGCAGACTTCCTTCCCACACACCTATCAGGTATGCCAAACGTACCGTAATCATTATAGTATGATATTTTTGAAGCCTATTGTCACAAAGGGTGCTGTTGTGTTTCTGTCCACGGGAGGGCGTTGTGTAAGAGATGAATATAAAACAGCCATTCAGAATCAGCTAAAACATACAGGGAATGTTGACTCTTTAAAGCTATAGTGTGTAGTTTCTGTCTCCCCCATGAAGAATTCTAAGTAATGACAACAAAACTGTTGGGGCGTCCACGTGATACAAGCCTTACGTAACCGCTTGCTAGTAGTCAAGGAGGACACTGAGAATTAGAAAAACATGGACTCTTCAGAAGAGGTTGTTATTATCTTCACTCGAGTTTCTGCGCGGGAAAGTCACCGCACGACACAATCTTCTGAACATAGCCATACTGAGAAATACAGACTTGTGCGGAGCTGATGCTCTTAATTAGCTTTGTAGCAACGGCTTGAATGTAACGGACGTTCATTAATATCAAAACGTTACGCACTAAAGCTTTAAGTTGCTGTATGTATGTATATAAAGCCACTACATCTCAGCAATGTGCAATATCCAGAAGTGCAATATCTAATCGGTCTACTGTTTTAGTTACAACAAATGAATATTTTCTTATATAAACACATTTATGTATTTTGTCTTGTTTTTTTTTACCTATATTTTAATTTTTCTCTATTTCCAATTAGTGTTTTATGTGTGTATGCACTGTCAAGATTGATACCTAATTTCCTTGTTCTTCATTGTGCAATGACAAGGAATTCTATTATGCTTTCAATGTACTTACACACAGAACAAATAGACAACAAAGCTTAACAAAAGCATGAAATAAAATTCAACTAGTATGTACATACAAGTAGGTGAATAAATGCATGTGAAATGCGTGGTCATGTACTGTATATGCATGTACAGTATGCGTTCTACATACAGTACAGCTTGCAGGATTCATATTTGACAATGATGGATGAATGATGATTCGTAGCATAACAAGAGTGCACTTGTATGTCATACAGGACCCTCTGAAGGTGACAGACCAAGGTTCAAGTTTCTTCGCAGTTCAGAGGAGGCTGCTACCGCCATCAGAGGGGTGCTGTCAGCAGACCCACGGTCTGTCTACAGGAGGACACGCTGCAGAGACAGACTATTCTTCTTCACCCTGGACACGGCTGACATCACCTGCTGGTTTGGACAAGGCTTTGCTGAGGTACTACAGGTCCGACCTGTTGAGCAACACATTGCCTCAATGTGAGAAATCCTTTCAGTGAAAGCTTTGGAGTTATTATATTTGTTGAGAAACAAAACAGAGCCTGTCAAATGTTCAAGGGGACGGTGAGGTACATCAATTTTGTATAAGTAGATGAAATAAAAGATATTTTAAACAGAAATGCTTTTTTTGTGCCTGTTTGTTTTTTTTGTTTGTGACAGGAAGCTACAATTATGCATAAATGATAGATTGTGTATATTTAGTTTATTTCTACCTCTTGGTCCAGTGCAAATGATCTAGAAATTGGAAACCATGATGCTGCCACCACCATGTTTGACAGTGGGGATGGTGTGTTCAGGGTGATGAGCTGTGTTGCCTTTACGCCAAACATAACGTTTTGCATTGTTGCCAAAAAGTTCGATTTTGGTTTCATCTGACCAGAGCACCTTCTTCCACATGTTTGGTGTGTCTCCCAGGTGGCTTGTGGCAAACTTTAAATGACACTTTTTATGGATATCTTTAAGAAATGGCTTTCTTCTTGCCACTCTTCCATAAAGGCCAGATTTGTGCAGTATACGACTGATTGTTGTCCTATGGACAGAGTCTCCCACCTCAGCTGTAGATCTCTGCAGTTCATCCAGAGTGATCATGGGCCTCTTGGCTGCATCTCTGATCAGTCTTCTCCTTGTATGAGCTGAAAGTTTAGAGGGACGGCCGGGTCTTCGTAGATTTGCAGTGGTCTAATACTCCTTCCATTTCAATATTATCGCTTGCACAGTGCTCCTTGGGATGTTTAAAGCTTGGGAAATCTTTTTGTATCCAAATCCGGCTTTAAACTTCTCCACAACAGTATCTCGGACCTGCCTGGTGTGTTCCTTGTTCTTCATGATGCTCTCTGCTCTTTAAACGGACCTCTGAGACTATCACAGAGCAGGTGCATTTATACGGAGACTTGATTACACACAGGTGGATTCTATTTTTCATCATTAGTCATTTAGGTCAACATTGGATCATTCAGAGATCCTCACTGAACTTCTGGAGAGAGTTTGCTGCACTGAAAGTAAAGGGGCTGAATAATTTTGCACGCTCAATTTTTCATTTTTTTATGTTAAAAAAGTTTGAAATATCCAATAAATTTCGTTCCACTTCAAGATTGTGTCCCACTTGTTGATTCTTCACACAAAATTACAGTTTTATATCTTTATGTTTGAAGCCTGAAATGTGGCAAAAGGTCGAAAAGTTCAAGGGGGCCGAATACTTTCGCAAGGCACTGTAACTCTGAGGTTCAGCTGAAGTAGCCTAGCTTTACTGTTGTTTTTTTTAATGAAATTGAGGTTAACAATGACAAAAATATTGTAACCTATGTTTTGCGAAAACATATTTGGTTAACTGGAAGTCTAAGACTGCAAGATCTTGCCTTTGCAAGTGTGTGTCCAAAAAAATTTATGTTAGCCTATGGCTCTATTATCACCAACACACAGACCAACTTTAAACAGGTAGAGGAGCAACAATGCTATACAAATAAGTGGCATTTGAATACCCCAATATGGCACAACGCACACTTAATGTCTGGGAACAAACCCTTTGCTTGTAACCAGTGAAGTGACAGAGGCATTTATACTTTAGACCAGCTATTCAATGAGAAAGATATGTTGAGTTTTAGATAGATAGATAGATCCTTTATTAATCCTTTGCATTACAGTGTCACAGCAGCTTCAAGACAGACATAACACCACATATTTATTCAAATATATCCATACCAATAAGTTAAAATATAAATAAGAGAAAGTTATTTTTGTGCATTATAGAGTTGTATAGCAGCTGGTATGAAGGACTTCCTACACCGCTCCGACTTGCACATTGGTGCAATCAGTCTTTGACTGGAGGTGGTGCTGTTTATCACCTTCAGGGGGTGAAGTGGGTGTGCAGGGTTGGTCAGTATTGATCCTAGTTTATTTAATGTTCTAGCCCCTGCCACCTGCTCGGCCGGCTCTAGTTCAGCCCTGACCACCGAGCCGGCCTTCTTGATGAGCTTATCCACTCTGTTTTTGTCTGCTGTGCGGACGCCGACTCCCCAACAGGATTGACACTGCAGAGCAAAGGTTGGCAGATATTAAATTACCTTAGCCTCCTTCAAAAATAGAGTTGGCTTTGCCCCTTACAGTACACCGCCTCCATATGGCTCTTCCGGTCCAGCTTGCTGTCAAGCTGCACACCAAGGTACCTGTGGTTGGCCACCAACTCCACCTCAGTGCCCCTGATGGTGATTGGTGTTGGTTGGATCTTCCTCCTCCCCCTCCTTAAGTCCACAACCATCTCCTTGTTCTTTGTGGTATTGAGATGGAGGTGATTGTCCGCACTCCATTTCACAAAGTTGTTGAGTGTTCCTCTGTACTCCTCATCGTCTGCTCTGATAAGGCCGACAACTGTGGTGTCATCTTAGAATTTCTGCAAGAAGCATCTGTCGGCGTTGTGTTGGAAATCTGCTGTGTAGATGGTTTGAGGACCTGAGAGCTAGTTTTAAGGTCCCCAGGACATCTTCCTACCTTTATCTTTGCTTAAGATCAGCCCTAAAATGTTATGGAGTACCATGGGGAAACAGTCTTGAGGCGCACCCAGTCATTAAATGGTTTGTTGATTTTCCTGTGAGAGGATTAGTTTCCAGGATTTATGCTAAACTGATGCAAGTATCTATAGGATAACTCCCAATAATAAAGAAATGGGAGCAAGAGCTGAGCCCTATTGGGACTGTAATTAATTGGGAGACAGTTTGGGACATTTTCCATTGTTCCAAGAACCCAAATCACCAGTATATCTATTTCAACATATGCCATAGGACATATTGGACTCCTCAGAAGAGATACGTCTCTAAAGTCATTCCCACTCCCTATTGCACGTTCTGTCAACCTGAACAAACTGGAACTTTCCTGCATATGGTCTGGAAGTGTGAGCAGGTGCGTGAGTTCTGGAATAAAACAACATCAATAACATCTGATGTGATAGGATGTCAAATTCCTACTGACCCGATTGTTTTGTTACTTAATGACGACTCTAAATTACACCTGCGGATCAACTACAACTAAGAAAATGATAGCTCAACGCTGGCTCCCCCACCATTCACTTTTATAAAACAGTGGTTGGCATATTTTCTAGACATAGTTATGCTTGAGCTCTCTACAGCAAGGATTAACAAAGCCAAGTCATCGACTATAGAGCTATGGAAAAACGCAGCAGCACAAGTATCAGACTTAATGACCTCAGCACCTCAAGAACTAGAGGAGAGGGATTAGGCAAGGCGTGATTTCTGTTTGTTTGTTTCTTTTGTTTTCCTCTTGACCGCAGAGGGTGGGGGGGGGGGGTGGTTTGTGTTCCTGTTCAAGTTGTGTTTCTTTGTTCTGTATGTTTAAAGTTAAAAAAGCAATACAAAAATTGATCTTAAAAAAAAAAAGAAAACATGTTTTCAAATATGTTTCTTGTATGTAACTGAGAGGTAAGGGTTTTGAATGTGAAACTCGAGACATATGAAATAATGAAAATAAATTATGCGACCTAACCTAAATGACCAGGGCCCAGTTTTTCAAATTTTTTTTATCTGGATCAAATTGATCCGGATTTGGAAAACTCATGTTTTGCTATCCAGGATCACCTGATCCTTCTTACTTTTATGACAGTTTTTTAAAAGGAATATTGGATTGGATCACCGTGATCCAAATACCAAATTTCCGGATTACCAAATCCTGTTTACCAGAGCCTTAAATGGAACCAACAGTGTAGCCTAAATACCAACAGGTAGGCAAAATACCGGTGGCCACAAATAGCCATTGTTTGTTTTAATTTTAAGAAACAGAAACACTGTAAAAAAAACATTTTACATTCCTTATTTTGTTATAATGTTAAATAACAAAACAAAAACAATACTACCAATAGTCAAAAATCATTGGATGTGACATGCTTCATATGCTTCAAATATGAAGAAATGTATACAGTATATCATCAGTAAACATTGATTTTGTGATTATTCACTTAAAAAAAAGTCTGATTTTATTTGGTTCGAAAAATCACAACCACCACTAATGATGGGATCAGGATAATCCTGTTTTTTTTTTTTTTTGGATCAAGTAGATCCCAAATTGTGTTCAAAGTTTTGAAAAACCCAAAGGGCAGGTTTGATCCACATCAAATGTAAAATCGGATTACACGAGCTGATCTTAGTTCGGAATCCCTCTTTTGCTTTTGAACATTTTTCATTTCATTTCCAAGACTTGATCCAATCTGTGATCCGAAATCCCACTGGATTACTTTTGAAAAACTGGGCCCAGGTGACGCAAAAGAGTGAAGGCAAGTAGTGACATTAACTTCCTGTTGGCGGCAGCAGTGTGTGGAACTACGCGGTACGTCCGCTCAATGCGTGACACAATAAGCGAAGAAGAGAAATGGTCCAATAGCAGAGCTGACATTTGTGTTTTGAATGAAACGCGGTTGATGGCTGCTTGACGCAGGGTTTGTTTATCCTATCCTTGTAGCTTTTTGCAACGTTGGTTAAAGTTGGCTGGTACAAGTTGGAAGGTAATGTGCTTTTACTTAATTTCACAGACCATTGTCTGGTTCATTTACAGTGTTCGTAAGCTGCCGCCGGAAAGTGTGTGTGCAAACTAACTAGCTAGCTAGAGTTGACGTAACGCTAACTTACGTTAGGTAACGACTTCGGTAACGCTTTCCTAAACTAACGTTAGGAGTTTGCTAGCCCTACGCCCTTTCTAACAATTCTTAGCAACATGTTGAGTGATATTTTGTTGTTTCATCATACACCCAAGTTAGGCGTGGTAAGTCACTGTATTAGCGTGTATCAATGTGCTAAGGCCAACTGCCTGTACTCGACACTTAACGTTAATATCGATAACGTTAGCTTCTTAGCTAACGGGTGAACGTGATTTTTCTGTAGAGACTGACGTAACATTAATGTCCACCAATAAGGTTCATCGACATTTAACTACGTTTTAAATCTTTGTCTTAATTTGCAGCTGTAAAATAAGTGTTCAGTCCCAGTACGCCGGAGTAATGTCCTCCAGGAAGTCACATTCCAGTGGGGAAGGCTTGGTAAGACTTTTGTGCTCTGTTATGCACGAGTTGATGTTAAATTATGATTTAACACGCTAATAATGCTTTGTTTGACTTTTGGTGTTAGCCTTCACGCAAATGTGGCGAGCGTACCCCTCTGAGAAGTCTGCAGAATGAAATGCTGCATCTGTCAACTCCAAGGTTCAATTCAAAATCACTACTCAGTGCTGATGTTGTGAAACTGACAATGGTGGGTTTATACTATACTACTCCTATTGTTTTCTATGTCTTTGTGACTTTTTCTTACCTTTTCATTCGTTCTGATCAACAGGGTGATATTCCTCTCTGTGATCCAGAACCCCTCTTGCAGTCTCCTCCATCCACCAAAGTGATTCAAATCAATGCTTCCACTGTTGATACTACTGAGACAGCTTGTGGACTTGGAGATGTAACACTTAAATCCTTTGTCTGTCCTGGTGGGGAGGTTAAGGTTACAGGCTCATCAGTGTGTGCAGAAAAGGGTATTATTTTGCCCAAGGACCAGGCTATGAAAAACATGCAAGAAACAGAAGATACAGTCCTCTCTGACACTATAATAGTTCAGTCATGCAGTGACCACATTGATCACCCCTATTACAACCCTGAGATGAAAGATGCTTCTTTGATTGACGTTGATGCAGTATGTCTCTGTGAAATTTCAAACTCTAAACTAACCCCTGAAGACTTGGATAATAAACACGCCACACAAGATTTCAGAGCTTTTCAGAATGACTGCTTTGAAGAGAAAGATGTCACTTGGAAATCCTTTGTCTGTGATGGCGGTGAGGTGGAAGTTTCTGATGTCACCAGACTACAAGAGGAGACCATTCCTCTGCCCAAGGCACAGCTGGACGAACCTTTACAAAACAACAGTGTAAATGTAACAAATCTCTCTGATTGTGGCCAATTATGTCAAGTGGAACACACAGATCATCGCTACTTTAGCAGTGAAAATGGTGTTTGTGTCATCACCACCTTCTCTGACACCACAAATACTCCTGAAAAGCCTGCTGATGGTCTAAGTGATGAAACCTTCAAATCATTTAACTGCAGTGGAGGTGTGATTTCTGGTGGCACCAAACTAGCAGATGAGGCGGTTTCTCTACCAGCTGACCAAACTGCAACCTGCAGTGAGTCATACAATTATGGTATAGAGCCACGCATGTTTGCTAGTGACCAATATGTGCAAAACGGTAATGATCATTCAGCTCAACCACACTGCAATATTGAAAATTACCCATTGGGGGAACCATTACCATTCAGCCTTGATGTTGTGGATGAAGATAAACCGATGAGCTTGGTGGTGCAAGATTGCCAGACTGGCAGACAAGCGGAGAATACGTTCACCTCTTTCATCAGTGCCGGAAGGGACATTGAAATACCAAATGGCCCTCGATTGTCTCAGAAGATGTTCCCTCTGCCTGACGACCAGGCTGTGATCTGCCAGCCCCTGGATGACAATGGTGTACCTACTTCCCTTACACAGGATCACATTCAAGATGACTATGAGAAACCTAACAGTCATGTGGAAAATGAAAAAGTTGTGGTAGATACTGACCCACCAGCTATCAGTACGTCTTCACTGACTAACACATCTTTAAAGGCATTGGATGATAAATCTGTTAAGTGTCAAATGCAAGAAACCTCAAAAAAGGACTTGATGCATCCTGTGGACAGTGCATTGCCTACAATGCTTTATAGAATGGAGTCTTCTGACAGCAGCCAACTTGCAGCTTCGGCAGAGATTCCTACACTTGTGGAAGTGCATGAGGAACGCGTCTCTCAAGTGCAACTCTGCAGTGAACCCCATAAATCCAGTGAGGACAAAGACTGTGCTCTTGGTTCATCTGGGAATGGACCGGTTCTTTGTAACTCTGCAGAAAACCTCCCTAAAGTTTTGAAAGTGCTGTCAGAATGTCCCTCCGTAGCATCAGGTTTGCCGTTTGGGATCCTCAGTCCGATTGTTAGAAGAGCCTCTCTCGCTGTATTAAAGGCTTTTAAGGGTCCTGCTTTTGACCAATTTTTGGCTGACGATTCTTCTCTCAAGGGTGGAACGAGCTTTATGGCAGGTCCTTCTTTAAATTTCGACCAACCTGGGTTATGGGGAGAGCACCTTGTGAGCCCCATGCCACGTCCTCTGTTTAACTCTACAGCACTAGATGGCAAGCCCCAGCCAGACCCAGTCACTGAGCCTGTTGATGTGTGTGCAAAGCCTTGTGCAGTGTCCCAGCCAGACCCAGTCACTGAGCCTGTTGATGTGTGTGCAAAGCCTTGTGCAGTGTCCCAGCCAGACCCAGTCACTGAGCCTGTTGTGTGTGCAAAGCCTTGTGCAGTGTCCCAGCCAGACCCAGTCACTGAGCCCGTTGAGGATTTGGGTGCAAAGCCCTGTGCAGTGCCTCAGACTGAAGTGGAGGTTCTGGATATGCCTGTGATTCCAGATGGTTCCCTTCAGCAGCAGCTTCGGCAGATGGCAGAGTTCCTTTTCTTGGCATCAGGAAAGATGGGTCCTGCTGCTATCTCCACTACAGTTCTGCGTCCTGCTGCTGTCACGGTGCCACCGGCAGAAGCTACTCCTGCAGAATCCCACAGTGTATGTGTGGGCACCACTCCTGTTAAATGGTTGGACCACAGCGTCAATACATCTGGCCAATTTGAGCGAAAGAGGGATTTCTCTGTGGTTGATTCCTGCACTCTGACTGACCCTCTCCTGTGGAAGTAAGTGTTGCCTCTGGATTAGTTAGGTTGCCAATGCTTTCTGAATATGACATGGTTATTTCAAATTTCTGTTTTTTTCTGTGTCTGCCTTTCACTTTCTGTCAGTCTACCTCCGGGCGGTCTTGAGGGTCTCCCCAGAAAAGAGCTGGAGCAAGGGTTAAGGTCTAGCATGATCATGGTTGAGGCTCTTGTGCAGCAGTTGGCTGCAGCCAGGGCAAATGGATGTTCTTCTGCAGGCCCTGCACCCTCAGACCTCAGGGAGAAACTAGTGCAGACAGACCACACTGAACTCAGTCAGGTAAGCACACATTCAGACATATTTAAGGGGCTGACAGTGAGAGATGTGGGCTGACAGTGAGAGATGTGAAGCATTTAGAGTTTGCACTATTTGGAGGTTTAGTTCTTTTGCTATTGCAATGTCTTAAGTTTCTTTTAGTTCAGCCACAATCTCTGTTTTAATGTAGTATTTGTTTTTTTTTAATTTTATATAGACCACAATGTACAGAGACCTATATTTGGAGGCCCTAAACAGGGTTGGTGATTTGGAGATGGATGTTAGTTCTCTACAGAACCTTACCCAGTGTATGCAGGACACGAGGGTCACCATGGTGAGAGACAAACAATGACGCAACATGTTTTTATGTTGCAAAATTGTCTAAACTTTATAGATAAAAGGCTCTGGCACATACTTTTTTAATGATTAACATTGTATGTGAAAAGAATGGAGTGACACACCTGATTTTGCTCCCTCATAACAGTGAAGTGTGTGCATTTGTCCTAACAGACCTCTTTGAGTTGTGACACGGATGCTGCTCTCTCTAACATGAAGCAAATGGGAGACGACGTCAGAGAGGACCATCAAAGCCTTGTTTTACATGTATGAAAACATGTCTTTCATGCTATAATTATCTTCTAATTAGCTTCTGTGTAATTATCCAGTGGGTATGATTTAGTTTGTGTATTTTGCTTGTGTTGTTTAGTACGAGCAGATGAAGACTCTATCAAAGAAAACGAAGGAAATTCAGACAACAATGATGCAGAAGGTCAAAAATGCCCATCACCAAAGGGATGACATGACGATACAGATGGAGGAGGCCTTCAGAGTCAAGGAGGCGGTAAGCACGGTGACAAATCTCTTAATTGTTAATGTGACTTAAGTAGTTCAATGTATGTATGTATGTTTATTCCAAACAAAAAAAGCGACTACTGCAGGTTGAGTATTTTATTTATTTATTTTTTTGTAGGGCTGTCCGCATTAACGCGTTAATCGCGATGCGATTTAAGGGCCAAGCGTAACGCGTACATTTTTTTTTAATTGCATGCCGCCATTTATTATTATTTTATTTTTATTTTTTTACGCTTCACTCGGCTTCACGTCGTGCCTAACAACGCCCCTTAGCTGTTCTAAAATCACTAGAATCTAGCTAGGCTACTCTTTTGACCCTTTGCTGCACCTTTTACTTATCATCAAGCTGCCATACTTCCTCGTAACACATCCTGCTGCTGCTGCAGGCTGCAGGCATGATGGTGAAAGACGCTTTTTATTTTCCAAAACTCCCGGACGGCTCAGTAGACAAGTCAGAAGCCATGTGCACATTGTGTAAAGCTGAATTAAAATGTCACCGAAGCACGTCAAGCTTGAGCTGCCACCTACGAGCTAAGCATAGTAGTACAGTTAACGTGACTGAGGTTGATGCTAGCGGGCTCAGGCAAAGCACTATTTTGGAGAGTGCTAGTTGCCGATCGGTGGATGAAACCAAATCCCAAAAATGACTACAGTTCTTGCAAAATAGGTGGCAACTAACTGCAGACCTGTCAGCATCGTAGAAGTTTTGGGTCTTAAAGACGTACTATGGTTGGCAGCATGTTCTGAATTGTGTAATGACAGATTCACACATTTTTCTTTTGTTTACAGCAAATAAATAATAAACGCATACAAATCTTAGTCAAGTTCATAAAGTAACTTTCTTTGCATTCATTTGATTCCCAATCAAGATACACTGGTAAGAGTTGCTTTCCATTGTTTCCAATATGTACTTAAAAACAGTTCTGAAATGCAAAATAATAGAATTTTAATCATGTGATAAAACAAGCGATTAATCTCTATTTTAAGAAAAATTAATGGTTTGACAGCCCTAGTTCTTTGTATTGATAAAGACGGGACTATGTCATGCTTTTGTTGTGATAAGATAGAATAATATTTAAAGAATTTGCTGATAATGAGTTAGGACTAAACTGAGGCATTTAAAATGTAAATTAAAAAAATTGCAGGCCTCTTAAAGCTTAACACTCTGTGTCAGGAGTGGTAGTTTTCTGTCTCTGGTGGTCCTATTAATTTGTTTATTGCCCGTGATATTCTTTTTTTTAGCATTCTTTATTCCAGGAGCATTTAGTTTGTGTCTGGTTGTCTGTTTTCAGGCCTTCAGTGCGATGGAACAGATGAGGACACACTGTGCCACAGAAATCTCAGAGCTGGAGAGGATTGTGGGGTCTCAGCAAGAACTGTCAGCTGCCCTAGACAAGACTTACCCACAACAGGTGCAGAAAACTGGCAAAAGCAAACAGCTCTACTTTAACCTGTTCAGTATAACATCAATCAGAATGTGTTTTTTCTCCTTGTTTCTCTAATAATGCAGGTTGCATTAAACCAGGCCTGCACTGAAATGCTAAATTCTGCTTCTGATGTTTTGTCCACAACCATGGAAGAACAATCAAGTTTGATGAAAGAAGTATGTACAATATATCATTTTAAAAGAGACTCAAATAAGCACTGTAGACATGTAACGATACCATCACACAAGGGCTGGGCGATATGGCCCTAAAATAATATTAGGATATTTTTAGGTATATTTGCGATAATTATATTCTCAATATGACAAAATACACATAAATGTTTTATTTTTAATTTCAAGAACATATATTTGCAACGCAGTAAGTGTTATAGTTTTGTCAGCATAAACCTTAACACTTAAGGTGTTAAGACAATATTCAGTAGAAATTAAAAAAATGTATCTTTAGTTTGTAAACAGTAACTCAGTGATATTCAGATTCTTTATAAATAGTACAACAAAGTGCAAATCTAAACAGTAGCCGCATTAACAGGCAATTATGTTAACAAGTCGGAATATTGCCATTATGACAATATTCATTTTTTCATATCATATTTAAAAACCATTACACTGGTATTATTGAGAACGGTATGGCACACCCCGTCATCAGAAAGCATGCATATTTCCAAAGTCCCAGTCTGCCAGCAGCTTCAAAAGAAAAGATGGACATATTGTTTGAATTGTAGTTTGATCTCTGGCATTTGTTCACAGTTTAATAACACAATAGTTGATTAAATGTTGCACCGTTAAGTGTTTTGATTTGTGACAGCATTTACCACTTTGTTTTAAATACATTAATGCTCATAATACGGATGCTTCTGCATGGTCATATTTCCACAGCTCTGCACAGTCAGAGGCCTGATGCAGAAAACTGCTCCCATGCTTCTGAAGCTGAATAAGAAGGCAGCTGCTGCTTTGAGAGAGAGGGATGAACACATGTCTGCAAGAGACCAAGCTGTTGAAGAGAGAGAGCAGGTCGGATGTTTATACTGTATTTGGGACACTTTGTGAATTACTTTTCTACTTGTCTTATAAGAATGAGTTTTTTTTTTTTTTAAATGAACTTGTCCCCAACAGATCAAAGAAGAGTTAAACCATGCTTATGTGAATCTCCAAACTGCCAGAGAGCAGATTGGTGATTTAAATCTGCAGGGGACAATTCTGACATCAGGTGAAAAGTTGTTTTGGTCATTTAATTCCTTTTCTTTTCAAATAGTTGAATGAATGGTCAAATATTTTTCTTCTTTATCAGCATATGAAATTGCTAACATTTCCTTCTTTTCCTTAAATTTCAGAGATGGGTGTGCTGCGTCAGAAGCTAACTGAAAGAGAGGAAGAGAGGGGTCTGCTGGAGAGGAAGGTGACGGAGCTGTCTGCCACAATTTCCTCCACTTTGGCCTCTTACACCTTCTTGGAACAGGCCCTTGGTGCTGAGACTACAAAGTATGATCCCCACAGCAACACTAATTTGTTGATGGCATACATGCATACTGAAATGCTACTGAAACATTTGTATTGAGGGGATCTTGAAGAAGCAAAAAGTACTTACTGAAATATAGCAGTGTGTTAAAACAAATTGTTGTTTCAGGTTGAAGCAGTCATGGAAGGACATCCAGCTTGCAAAGGACAGAGCAAATGAGTAAGTGGTGACTGATTATCTACTCATTAGGTTGACCCAATAACTTTCAGGTTGAAATGGTTTGATTTGATATGAAACATTGAGTAAAATCAAAAGACAAATAATTTAAAGAAAGTATCTTTTGTTAAAACGGCTAAAACTTTCAGACTTCTTTATACCTTTTTGTTAACTTTTCATTTATTTCTATATGCATCCATAAACCAATTTAGTAAAATGATGTGTTTGGGGGTATCCCCACTTTCTGTTTTCATATACTCTGTTTGGTTAGTAGGAAACATTGTGCTGCTGCAAGCTGCCCAGACAGTTGTCCATATGCAGCATATACAGAGACAAGTATAGTATTTTAAACTACTGAAATTATGACAGAAGAACGGGGAAATCTTGTTCTGAGAGCAAAACAAACTTCCTACCACGTATCTACACGTCACCCAGGGCTCGACATTAAGTGGATTTATTTTTTTTGTAGGGCAAGTGGAAGAGAAATTTACTTGCCCCACTGGACAAGTTAAAACTCAAACAAAATAAAGTGCCATGTTACTTCACGTTATGTGCCACTCATTACGTCTATTTTACAGATTTTTTTTTTATTTTACCGATTTGAAACAAATAATGTTTCCCCACAATCTGTCGAACCAGTGTCAAACTCAGAATGCTTTGATTGACCAATCAGGAGTCGGTCCAAGTAGTAATCGGCCGCAGTTTAAACATACATTTTTACCTGCCTCAGAAGAACAGTGGTGGGCAG
The DNA here is from genome assembly GCA_023566125.1 of Zingel zingel. NCBI lineage: Eukaryota > Metazoa > Chordata > Actinopteri > Perciformes > Percidae > Zingel > Zingel zingel. The sequence goes on from CM042317.1 coordinate 18,868,504, forward strand.
TGATGTTTCTTCAGGCTCCACAGCCCGGCCAAGTGCCAGGGATAGCCTCAAGAACAATTAACCTTACAACAACAGCACCATATGAATTAGAAAGGGAAAGAAAATTTGTCAACAGCTGGAGAGATGAATTTGACTGGGTGCGTTTTTATGAAGGAGTAATGTTCTGCCGGGGGCAACCCAACTTGGCTGACAAGTAAGTGATGTTTGCTAGCTAGCGTCTGCAGCTGTGTACCTAGCAAGCATTAGCAGCGTTTGTATAGGTTAAATGTACGTAGTTAAATATCAGCTAATATTCAACTGTAAAGTAGCTACACCTTTTTAAAGGATCCCATGGTAAATCAGTCTATGTCAAACTAGCTTTCAACGGTTTGTTAGAATTCTGACATTAGCAAAACACACACACACAAAAAAAAAAAAAAAAAAAAATTATAAAATGAGAAATCTTTACCCAGACAAGTGACTTTTGTGCATGGACAAGTGAAACATGAATGTACTTGTCCAAAGGACAAATGCCTCAAAAAGTTAATGTTGAGCCCTGTCACCTAAAATAGTACAACTAATGCCCACTGCCTGTGTTGTCTGTGCTTGGGTTCAGGTTGGAGACGTCACTGGGTCAGTCGGAGCAGCGTGTCTCCGAGTTAAGTCACGCTCTGGCTCAAACTGAGGAGCAGCTCGGTCAGCTGCAGGTCCTCTCACAGTCCCAGAGCCTGCAGATCCAACAGCTCCAGGACGTTTGCACACAACTTAGTGGTGTGCAGGAGATGAACGAGGTAACTTAGAGAGATTTATATATTACACTTGGAGAACCTTTTTAAATATTGACTTGAAATGTTTCTGTGATGTTAGACCATCTTATTACTGCCTTTATTGTCTGAGAAGACTGAAGCATAACACAATTACACAATTTAAGTTTATTTACCCAGTCTGCTAGTAGTCTGGTACTCAGTCCTTACAGACACAATACACTTGTGCTATAAGACAACATGGAGCAGAGTTCCTTTGCCCACACTATTGAATTTGAGCCGGTGTTCCAAGCATTTTAGAAAGATTTTGAATTCACTTTTGCTGTCTTGATTGACAGCAACTATTTTCTACCCTAAAAATCAAGACTTCATACAGTAAGGTGCTGTCATCATAGTATGTGACTTCTGTTTTATAATTGCCTGTTGTCTGTGTGTCAGTTCTTACAGATGGAGAATGAGTTGGCGAGGGAGCAGGTAGTTGAAAGCGAGCGTATGGTGATGGCCAACCTGCAGGCGCTCCGTGAGCGGAACATCCAGTGTGAGGACCTAAAAGGAGAACTTGGTCAATTTCAGTAAGTTATGATCTTATCTTGTTTTGCTTTCCCTACTTTTAGGCTTTATAGTATATTTGATCAAGATAAAAAAAAAAAAAGAAATCTAAGAGGGTAAACATAAACAAGTTTAATCTATCTGTGTGCATGCAGCTATGTTTAAACTTCAACAAATCTGGTACAAATATTTTTTTAACAAAATTGAAGTTGTTTGTCTGTATACTAAATTATAACTTGTCTATTTATGTGTGATGCAGGCTTGAGAACAGGAGTTTGCACAAAGAGCTGGAAACTACAAAGTCCAGAGCCAGTGCAACCCAGCTGGAGCTTGGAGAGAAACTGGCACAGGCGGTCACTGAAATTACGTTGCTGCATCACACACTGCGAGGACTGACAAACGAACTACATGCAGCGCTCAATGACCAGGTAACTCAAAAGAACTGCTTGACACAACCTAAAGCAGAAGAGCAGCTGGATTTCACCACCTTTGTCCCACTTACATATGTGCCCAGACTTATATTCTTATACGTAGATACATCATGCAAGGCTGTAACTGTATTTATAGTAGAAAAAGATTTCATGGTGTACATTTTTTAATATTTTTTTAAAGGCAAGTAATACTGAAATTAACTGTAATTAAGTGGACCATAGTACTGTGGAGAAAAACACACATTTTCATGCAGGCTTATGTCTTTTCAGAAACCAGAACCACAGAAGGATAAAGAGTCTCATGCAGTCCACACCGCGGAGCATCGTCACCCATCTGGCTCCTTTGTCAATAGCATCATGGTTGCATTAACTGCTGAGAAGGAGGAAGACTCCTCAACAGAGACACCTCCTGGATCGGGTACTGTAGCTCACCCCGCATGTCCCTAGAAGTGATAATTTTTCCAAATTGTAATGGCTCTTGGGCTAATAAGTGTACTTCAAGACCTTGAATGGCTGCCTTGGTTCTTTTTAAGAGGCAATAATGTCAGATTTAATTTGCTCATAAAAGCAGCCAATTGCTTTCATAACTCTGAACACAATTGGCGACTTTCAGACCGACGCAGTGATGCTGCTTAAAGCCATGCTGGTGGTCAGTCTGAATGGGTCAAGGTGCTTCAACCAGCCTCACTCCATGATCCACCTCCAAAACTTAGGTTGGACACTTGCTGCAGAGTATAAAATCATCCTGTGAAGGAAGATTAAGAGGCAGTTTCCCAAAAATAACTAAGAATGTTTCTCCTTTTAAAACGTAGGAAGTGACAATGTGTTGTCCTGCTGTAAATGGCATTTTCTTCAATACTCTATTATACTTGTTCTGTCTACATTATCTGCCGTTGCAATTATCCCATTTCCCCCACAGATAATAAGCTCGGCCGTGGATAATGTATGGCTGGAACTGCCCTTTGTATTTTGAATTAACACGCCTCAGAGTAATTTTTAAGCAGTTATTGAGTTGCAGAGATAGCATCTTAATTACATGGACCATAATGAAATAAAAAATAGCGCATGTACATCTAATTACACGACTCAAACTCAGTTCAGAGAAGGATTCAATGTCGTCTAATGATTTAAGGCACTGTCTCTTCAGTTCCCTCAGACATGGCAGAGCCACTGTGTGAAACTTTGTTCAGCGAGACGAGCGCCTTCACACGCATTGCCGTCACCCCTAAAAAGAATTTCAGTGCGGTGGAGTCTGAGCCTGAGGAGGAAGATCAAAGCAGCATGGCAGAGCTGTTCGCTGGCCTGGGCAGCACCGTCACAGAACTTCTCAGCACCCTGAAGCTGCTGCGACAGCGTAAAGATGCTCAGCTGGAGGAGCTGCACAACACCATGTAAGTGCAGTAAAATGTGTATGTGGTGTGGAGATGAAATAATGCTGTGTTCACACCAAACGCAAAGCAATTTTTTAATTTTTTTTAACCCTTGTTGTCTTCCTTTCAACCTTGAAAAAAACTTTTTTTTTTTCCACGTTTCTGACACCTTTCTTTTTTCACAATTTGTTTTTGCTTTTTCCAATGTTTTAAATTGTTAAATTTTTCTTCTACACATTTTCAGCGCTTATTTCTACATCCCATATTTTCTGATACTAAAATTGAAAATGGGTCAATTTGACCCGAAGTCAACACAAGGGTTAATTCAAAGACTAAATGCTCAGTTAATAAAATGTTAGAAAATGGTACAAAAAAAAATCTCCAATAGATTGTTAATTAATTGAATTGGAAACAAATCAAGCCAGCACTCGATACATTAGTGTAGAGAGACATGTAGAGAGACTGTACTGCTGCTACTAATGAACCATTTTCAGTTAGTTTCTTAAGGCTGTAATGTCGGCTCACTTCACCATGTTTTAGCATGTAGGGCCTTTGTCAGAGGTTTGGTATTGAGATGGTCAATCTGTAACACTGAAGAGGTGACAATAATTGTTAGTTAATTTAAATAATTCTTAGAGGAATGGATTTGAAGTTTTCTTTCATATTTAAAAAAATTGTCAATTTTAGAAAAACTTTTTCAGAAAAGCTTGAAAAAAAAAAGAAGTAATTTAAGGGTGTGTGTGTGTGTGGTCTTTGTTTTCCAACATTATCTAATGCATTTTCCAGCTCTGGCCTGCAGGTGGAGCAGCAGGCTGCAAACAACAGACACGAGGCGGAGGTGTTTGAGCTTAAGCATCAACTCAGCCGTCTGAACAGCCTGTTTGAGAAGGGAAATCAGGCACTGCAGCAGAAAGCTCAGGTCAGAACTACTGTACATAGTGTTGACTTCATCTATGATGCCTAACCAAATTCAAAATGGGTTACAAAACAGCACCCACTGATGGGAATTATCTTGTTGACCTGAAGAAGCACTGAGAACCTTCTTTAAAAAAAGATTCTCCTTACACAGGATGAGAAAATGGTGACAAAGTTGATGGCAGACATACAAGAGACCCAGGAAACTCTAATTAAACACAAGACTGACAGTAACGTAAGGCACAAAATCTATATATATTTTAAACACTCATACAGTTGGCTTAATGTAATAGTTTATTTTTATTTAATTTTTCACAGGAATTGCGGAAGGAGGTGGTTGAGCTTCGCCGTTCTCTCCAGCAGTCAAAGGTGGAGTCTCAATTCCTGCGGGAAGAGTTGATGAAAGCTGGTAGCCAGTCAGCTAACCCGCCACATTTCATGGAAGAGAAGATTCAGTTATTGAGAGAGGTATGATCTTTTAACTTTATGGTGTGAGAATTGCCAGATACTGTGTAGTTATAATACTTTTTAGGTTATAATTGAGGAAACACTTCAGGTGTCTTTGATTGTTTGTTTTATCTGTAGGTGGAGAGACTGAAGTTGAGTCTTCAGGAGGGGGAGCAGGCCAGAGTTAAACTCCTTGATAGAGCAAAAAGACATGTAAGTATCGGCTTGATATACTGTAGTAGACATAAAAGCATCTGTTTATTCTTCATATGTAATAAAATAAGAAGTGAGGTATAATTGAGGATGTAAATCCGGTGGTTCACGATGTTGTAATGTCTCTTACAGCAAATGATCCACCAGACCAACCAGCAGAAAAGTGAGAATGAGCTTCAGATGTTAAACAAAGTGATCAATAAAGTCAGAGAGGTGAGGTTCATATTTTTTTTTTTTTTTTTTTTTTTTTCTGCCTTCTGTCAAGAGTGTAAATACTGTATGTATGGATATTTGAGGTAATGATTGTCTTCATTTTCTCCATGCAGACTCTGCTGTCTTTGCCGGTGGTCGTGAAGAATTGTGAACAACTCCAACAGCTTATCGAATACATCGGCTGACGTGTTTGCCATTGTCACCTGTGTTCGTTGTATTTATGTCCGTTATGTTTTAACATGTCCTTGTAAGTGTTCATATTTTTGGTATGATTGCAATAAAAAAATTTTAACTTATGGATCGTCTTTGCTGCTTATATTTGATTTTTTTTAAATATTTTTTTATATATAACAGCAAATGCAGTGATAGAATTTTATAAATGGTTTCAAAATGTTTGCCTTTGTGTCTGCAAACTATTGAAAATATGTCTGTGCAACAGAGTGAAAGGTGAAATATTGTTTCATTTATTTGAAGATTAATTGACACTCCTTTGCCAATAACCGCATCATTTTGATGAGTAGCCATTGAAATGAACATGGATTAAGGTCTAGTTGAAAAGCCAAACTAAACAGCACTGCTGTGCGGCATAAAATGAACATAAATAGACAAATCATTAATCCCAATTATTTGTATGACTATTGTCAACCAAAATTGTGACCGCCCTATGCACACAGGCATTGTTTGGTTTACGTACAATTTGCTAAAAACGGTTGTGTGTTGCCCCAAACTGGACAACTAATTTTACAAATGTATTCAGATTATTTTTTTTTCTCAGATGTCTAGTTTTACACTTGGTTTTAATTTTAAGCATTTGTATACCAAAGCCGTTGATGGGTTTAATATCTTGGCCCAGTATTTAGTTCAAGCCATCAGATGATTTGTTCAAAGAAAAATGTAGTAATGATACCTGAACCCTTTCAGGTTATCAAATTTGGTTTTGGTCAATACACAACTTCATTCAGAAGATGTGTCCTGTCTGCCTGCTGTGTTTAAACAGCATCTTTTTTCAGAAACAAAATGTATATTAAACTTCCTTCCCCCAAAACTTTCAGCAATCATCAGTTACATTTGGCACAGGTGCAATCGTATTGTGTTTTCATGTACAATTGGACTAAACCTCAAATATGGATGGATAAGCTGCACAAAAATGGCAGTTTTCCTTTTAAGTTATAGCTTAATGTTACGGTACACAATTTTCGGTTGCTGTTTATTGGTAATGTCAATTAGGAATGACACATACTTGAGTTTGTTTAAAAGTCACCACTTTTTTTAGATATTATTTGTCTGTTTTTATAATATTAAATAAGGGCACTTTGTCAAAATTAACCTAATCTTTTTTTTTTTAATTACAGGCTATCAATAGACCATAGCCCAAGCTGGTGTATCAAACAAATTATGTTGCATATCACCCCTGTCACTTTTATCTTGAGTGCAGGTCTTAAAATAATTAAATCATTGGCCTTTTGAAATTATAATTTGACACTTGCTGATTACTGCTATTCTCATTTAATCCACATAGATTTTAAGATTTAGCGGCACTCAAGAAAAACTACGACCCTTTCAAGTACGGATACTACGGGAACAAAAGTTATATCTGTCAACAAAGCTTCTTTTCTGATAGGAAAATCAAGCGTCTTCACTATAATGAGGCGTTAGGTTACGAGTCTAATCTTGTCAGATATGCAGACTTTTGTAAGGGAGGTTTCTCGTGATGCGATAAAAGACTTGCACTACTTAACTTTATAGGCAGAAATATCGAGTTTCAAGTCAATTCATTTTCTTGATTAGGGGATCTGTGTGGTAGATTAGCTGTGTCTGTCTGTCTAAGTGCTGTGTTGATGTCTGCACATGATAATTGAGGCCGGTCATGGTGACTGATAATACTGTGGCTCCAGACAACACTTGAAACCAGCTGAGCTGAAACAGAAAAGAATATGTATGACGGCATTTTTCTTTTGTTTCTGTAGGCAAATGTTTGTCCTTGTTCTTTTGTAATATATTAATGTTGAATTCAAACTATTACAAATGTAAGTGATATACATTCAAAATGTGGCAAACCAAGTTTACCCCCTTGGACATTATAAAATAACAATTCTTGTGAGATATTTTGGGACAATTCTTAAATTATAATACGTCAATTTATAATAATAAATAAAGAATAATTTTATTCTTGAAGAACCAAAGTGCTATATAATTGTTTATTTCCAAAAAGGCAACCTAATATGCATTTTCATTTGGCAACAAAATACATGCAAATGTACTAAAGCTGACATTCTTCATACAAGACACACATTGCAAAGCCTATAACCATGAAGCACAATAATTTATACTACTATTTCAAAGTCTGTCATTTAAACTCACCAGCAATGTACATATTAACCTTGCACATTCAATTCATGACAAAAAACGAAGCTGGCAACCACACATGACATTAGATTAACTTTACACTCACATGCTGTGAATAGGCCTAATTTACAGTATCTCAAAGTAAATAATCATCAATATGGAAAAATGGGTTAATGTGGTAAATCACAGTTGTGTCAGAAGACGTGTTTTAATCAGTCTGTTCAGTTTTGTCCTTAAAAAATGTCATTAAAAAAAGAAGAAAAAAAACACATTTGTGCGCAGAAATGTCTTCCGTCTCAAGTCCCTGATGTTGTGGTAACAAGGTAGTTAGATGCTCGGATCTAGATACTTAGTAGCTCAGATAGCAGACACAAACCTGTCCATATTCCCTGGGTACGTTGGATGTCTCAGGTAACCCCCAGTGTTGGCGATAGGACTTGCAGCACTGTTATACTGGGAGAAAGACCCCAACTGCATTGGGGAGACCCTTCCGTAATGGTCCATGGACTCCACAGACCCGTGGGGTGAGGAATGGAGGCGTCCGGTCGCTGCATACCCCTGGGTGTGGCCCTGTCCATACGAGCCCTGGTGTGTATGGTGGTGTGGGTTGCCGTTTGGCCCGGAGTAGGTGAACCCGGGATGCGTAGAGGAGCGTGATGATATGGCCCCTCCGCATGGTTGACTCTGGAAAGCCGGGGATCCCAGGCTGCAGGCACTGGATCCGTTTGGGAGCCCCTCAGGACTGAAGCTCCGGCCGGGCTGCTGCATCACCTCTGGCCCTTGACCTCCCAGCATGCTTGCTGGAGTCTGGTGTCCTATGAGGTTATTGATGCTGAACATGCGGGTCTGTCCAGGTCCAAACCCGGGAGGAGATGAAGAGGGGTAATAGGCAGAGTGCAGCTGCTGCCCGTAGGCCGGACTGACTGTCATGTTGTTGTAGACTGAGTTGGTATATGCGGCTGATCTGGCAATCTGGACCGGAGAGAAAACTGGTGTCTCATGGACATATGAGGTGTAAGTGCTCAAGTCACAGCGCTTAAACCTCTTCCTGCGCCTCAGGAAGCTGCCGCTCTCAAACATGTCCTCTGCGTTCGGGTCTAAGGCCCAGTAGTTGCCCTTCCCTGGCCGCCCCGGCTCTCGGGGGATCTTGATAAAGCAGTCATTGAGAGTCAAGTTATGGCGGATTGAGTTCTGCCATTTCTTTGAATTGTCTCTGTAGAAGGGGAAGCGTTCTGTGATGAATTTGTAGATGCCCCCCAAAGTCAGCTTGCGGTCAGGGGAGTTGGATATAGCCATGGAAATGAGTGCAATGTAGCTGTAAGGAGGTTTCCCTCGCTGGAGAGGTCTCTTCCTTCTCCGACCTCTGGGCTGCTCCTCTGTCTGCAGTGGAGGGTTGGAGGCAGACAAAGTGTTGTCTGCTGGAGAGTCTTTCTCCACTTTGACCACAGGCATTGTCGTGAACAGTTCAGAAATGTCCCTTAAAGACAAATTCTAAATGTACTACAAATCCAAAGTTTAGATGAAGTTCCCTGTGTCTGATGAAATCCTGGACAGTGGAACTCAAAACAAGAGATCAGCGCAGCACACAATCCTGCTAGAAAGATCAAATTTGTTCCAAACAACTCACTGTCTTGAAGTCCATATCCAGCAGCTCTTCAAATGCAGTGGAAGTAATTTGTTTTTTCCATAAGATCCTGTTTCAATAAATGCGGTGCTTATTTCCCACAGTTTGTTGTCAGGTAAAGTTGAAGAGTTAAAGTGTGAGAATGCCATGCATGTTGTTTAAGGTGTGTGTGAGAATGACTCACCTGAAGAGTGTATTACCTCCACAGAGCACCTGAAGGGCCACACCCCCCTAAGCATCACATGCTCTTGACATACCACAGCTCTAAGGGTCTATTGTTCACATTCAACAAAATTGGCATACTTTGTGGTGGAAATTTCTATTTCAAGAGTTTTGACTTATGTTAAATGTAGCTGTAATAAATGTCAGATGTCCTGAAATGGCAAAAAAAATATCTTGTGTCCTAATCATAATCTAAATTTCTAATTAGATTTAAAAAAAGTTTAAACTATTGTTAAAAAAATAAACACAGAGTTGTCAATTAATGTATGTTAATTACAGTTTATGTATTTACTTGCAGGTTCCAGATTTATTCTATTCTAGGCCTTTTTTAGTTTAATAGACCAGAACTGTCAAAACAAACATTGTTTCCTCTTGATATTCAAATTTCCCTTTAAAGCCAACCACAGTTTACTTTAAAAAGTCCAAAATGGTCCATGTTGTTTTGACGTTTAACACTAAAAGACCTATTTAGTGGTAACTTAACCTATGTGTTGTTTTTCTACCTTGCTTCCTTGTTTATTTTGTGCCAGTGGTTGGACAAGCCAGCTGTGTTAAGAGATGTAAATGTTTTCCAGACAAAGGCCGTCCTGTGATTTCAGCATGCAAAATCTAGGCCATCATCATAATTCCTGGACACAACTTGAGAGACAGGAATAACCAACTCTCAACATGAAAATTGTTCATTGGAAATAGGGGAATGATGAATGTCTTTAGGTCACGTATTACCACTAATTAGTGGTAATACGTGCTGGATATGTTTTAAAGTCAGTGTCATAAAAGTCAGAAATTGCTGCACACACATCCGATTTTAAATTACCAAACCCATTCTTGGATAGTCCGATCTGTGTATGCTCAGCTTTTTAAGATGATTTTAAACACTATTAAGTTTCACCGGCAGCAGTGATAGAGACAATGCTGACACTCTGAGCAGCTCCGGTGGTATGAAGTCCAGAGACTCCACAGGGCTAGGGTTCACCACCTTAATCTTTTAAACAAACAGAGGGGAAAACACGGCAGCACACTCCCACCGCTCATCACCAGGCTGGGTTAGCACTGCGGGCATGTGTCAGAGCGGGAGTGTTGTGAGAGAGCGTGGTTTTGCTCAGACAAACAGCCTGATGAAAGGTTTAGTCCTGTGGCTCTCCTGGGCTGGAACCTGCAGCACCCTCTTATATGATGGCCTGGGGTGTACGATGGGTTAACATGAGAGTCTACATACCTGTTAGTTTCTATTCAACATTGTCATTTTTTTTAGACAAAAGGATCCAGGCATCATTAAGACAAGAATTATTTCTTTATTTGATTATTTATTATGATAAGATTATTTTCACATAATGAGCGAGGCTCATTGGAAAGTCACAGTTACAGAATTTTGCAACGATGATGATGATAATGGGATATCTTAAACGAGGGTTAGACTGAGCCACTATGTTTAGCTGAGGATGTTTAAAGGTAATATATCTAAACATATTACCTTAGTCTGTGATTGATTAACATCCTTTTAATTTTTTTTAGATAAGTATTCAGTTAAACCCAGCATTTACTTCTCTTTTTGTGCACGGTGACAAACTGTTTTTCTCAGTCTGTGGTTACAGCTTGAGTTACATACTTCATATCACAAATGTTTAATTGTGGATAATAGTAATCTATGAGTGCACTGGGATTTGTCTAAGGTTGGACATGTATGTACTGTAGAACGCTTTGTGCATTTGTTCGTGTGCATAGGGCATGTAAAGCTACTTGACAGCTTTGTCAGTGTAAGGAGAGGCAGATACACATGCTGGATCACAGTAGATATAATTATCATTGTGAGAATGTACAGCCTAAATGTGAATATATGTACACTATTAGAAAAAAATAGATGACTGGCTGCTCTTCATATTGAACCGTAGATTAAAAATGCGTTGGTGCTCTTGGAAAATGGGAAAAGAAACGTGCTAAACAGAAAGGCAATCCAGGCACTCCAAAATATAGGAAAGAATAATAACAACGAGGAAGGAAATATTAAAAAGCCTTTATTGTAGTGGTATCAATCCTGATATCATTAGTTGATCAATCGATTAGGAAGTTTAGCAAAAAAAATAATATATTGATAATCCTATTGATCCTATTGATTAAAGTCATGTATCAAGCAAAACTACCAAACATTTGTGACTTTCAGCTTCTTAAATATGAAGATTAAAGAAAATAATGTTTTTTTAAATACTAATATAGGCTGACATCTAAAAACTTATGAATGGGAGTGTGGATTTTCAATTTGATTATATTATTTAAATATTACCAAAATCACTTTTTTAAATATACTTAAAGAAGTGTTGAAAGACCAAGTTTATGAGGCTGGTGCACTTGCATTCACCATTATTCAAAACAATATCAAGAGTTCACATCTGTAGTTGATAGAAAAATAGAGGTTTTTTTTGTCTTCTTTTCGTGTGCAGATCTTTATTGCCCTACAAAAGGAAATTCTGCTACAAAGTAACATTAAAACAACAAAAATACAATAAATCAAAGTAGACAGTAGAAAGTGCAAATATACTACACACAGTACAAAATATGATAAGGAGTCATGCAGTATAAACTGCAACCTGTAGGAATAAGGATAATGTGTTTCAGAGGCAGCTTATGGTTTATTCCAATTAAGTGCATGTATTGCATGTAAAGTCAATAAACATTTTAGCCTGTCTTACACAGTTTTTAAACAGTATATTTATGGTTTTAAGACCCAATGTAAACACAGGGAATATGACATTAAGTTAATGCACTCTTATCCAAATGACTGTAATAATGTGTTTGATTGTGTTGTTTCTTCATGTCAACTGCTGACAGATATGATAGACATGCAGTGTAGTTTGCAGTGGACCTCACCCTTTCAGTCAGCTTCTTATGGTTTATGGCTACGGACAATTAGTGGTGAGTAATTTCTCAGGTACTCAGTGTTACTGGAGCTCAGGCTCATAGTTGCCATAGTTTGCTTATGCATCACGATCTGGCACTTGCACAGCATTTACTGTTAATATTTGTTCATGAGCCTTTTATCTCAGTGTTCGTGCTGGTGGATTAAAAGTATGAGTTATGCTGCTGAAAGGTGATTCTACTGTCAACATTTGTGATCAAGAACGTTTTGTAATGTGTTGATGTGCTTCAGAGAATTATGATTCTCAGTTCATGCTAAATGGATCTTGTTGTGTCACTTGAAAGGATAGTTCTTTTTTAGAAAGAAAACAAACATTCACTCTTTTCAAAAACAATATTTTGACTGAGTGAAAATGAATACAAATCTTATCAATATTCTTTGATTGCTTGTTTTTTTTTTAGCTGCTGTAATCAATATTTTTATATTAACAATGGCACAAATGACACCTTGAGTGACAAACCCACATTGAATTATCATTCAAATATGCAGTTGCATGCCTTCAGCTCCTTTTTTTTTACTCTCACCCCTCTCATCAGAATCGGTTCAGGATGCAGCAGGAAGCTGTTTTCAGCTTCAGCTTCCACATTTATAGTACAGGTACATCAGTCCCCAAAAAGAAAGAAAGAGAGACAAATTGGATGCATGGGTATGAATGTGTTATTATAACTCACTTTTGTTGCAGTACTTAAAATGGAGATTTAATTACCTTAAAGTTAAAGTCAAATTGTGTTCATGAATTTAGTTTACCCTTTGTACACGCAGCGACTCAGCATGCATGCAAACTGAGTCTTCCTGTTGAAGTATACTTGGGTTTGGCATCACTGAGTATCCGTTAGGGCCTTCGCAGCTAAGGGCCCTGGAGCCATGCATTAATGCCGCCATGAGAGGCCTCCACCTGTCCATCACAGCGCAGCGTGGAGACGCATATGATGGCTGGAGGCCGGGACAGCTGCACAGGATAGCAGGGCTGCAGCCAAGGCAAATGAAGAGCCCTTCACTTTGTGTCTCACATATACTTCTGGCTGTGCCAGAGAGAAACGACTCTCTCCAAACAAAGACAAACAAATTAGACATTTGAATTTGAACACTTGAATTTAACCATATTATGGCTGCATGTATACAGGTGGTGGATGACTCTAGGACTAATATGAATACCATGCACGTCACTTCCAGCAATTTTCAAAAATAGGTGAAACTTCTTATGTCACACGTTCAGATATTACTTTTAATTTAGCTATTAAAGGCGTATATTGAAGAAGTTGACAGGACTGAATGAACTAAAAGTCACTATAAAGCTTCTTAAAACCAAGGGGAGCTGCAGATTCAGGTGATAAATATCTGTAGGTTCATCACTACGAGCGACCCCCTTCCATTCATTCAAATCTACTTAATACTTATTCTTACCTGCTTTTTTATTCCTCTTTGTCAATGTGTATATGAGAGACATGCATAAACACACACACACACACACACACACACACACACACACACACACACACACACACACACACACACACACACACACAGATTTAACGGCAGGCTCCCCGGGCAGAGCAGTGCTTCAGTTATGTAAACTGGCCCAGGTTTGGAGCAAGTCAACCGTCAGGATTTTGCATCCTCACCAAGCCCCTGCAGCTGCAAATGCAAACAATAAACTCTCACTTGCTTCACAGTCAGCGTTCACACACACACACACACACACACACACACACACACACACACACACACACACACACACACAGTCAACAAAACAGCAGTAGACTCAAATTCAAATATTGAAAAATAAAAAGCTCAATTTTACAACATGATATCTACTGCTTGAAAAAAGGAAAACTTTCTCTAGCAAAATATTTATTTTGTATAATAAGTCATACAATATGATGAATATGAACTTCAGAGTGATTATAATCAATATTTTTATAATTACAATGTATCAAATGATAATGTGAAAACAATGTGAAAGGGGTCACTCGTAGTGATGAACCTACAAAGAATTATCACCTGAATCTGCAGCTCCCCTCGGCTTTACAGAGCTTTTAAAGTTAGTTTCAGGTCATTGTTTAGCTGTCCAGTCAGCAATTTTACTCTTTTGGTTCACTCTCACTGCTCTTATAGTGCTGTATTCACTGGAAAAGTAATAAAAACCCACAACCAGCGACTAGCAGGTAAACATAGTAGAGAATTTAGCAGCTAAAAGACAGATATTTCCCTCCGGAGTCGGTAGACCAAAGACAGAGCTAAAAGAAGAAGGAATATTGTCCTTACATTCGCTATGTAGACACATGACTCCAAATAAATGATAACGTTGCTTTGTGTCTGCTTCATTTGTAGACAACTAACTGTGTGTTAACTGTTTGGCATATCAACTTAAAAGGTGATGATATTTCAATGTTGCATTCACAAATGGTTTCCCCTTAGTAGTAGTTTCAGTAGTAGTTAGTTTAGGTTGCGAACTGCTGTGAAACTGCCTGGTATGTGGTGTCAGGATAGCACTTTGAGTAACTGAAGGATTTATGCAGTGAAGTAAAGTGAGGACTACAGAGTGATGTTCATGCATTTACTGTACAACAGTTTTGAGGAACAAAATGTACAATCCTAGATGAAGAGGACAGATGGTTTGAGTTAGAAAATAGGCGCGCTTACAATGCAGCTCTATCTCTAGCAAAACCACTGGCCTAGTGGGCATAAACCCTGTTGGGGGAGTTTTCATTTCGGAATTGTGTGTGGCTGCTTCAGGCAATTTCAGTACCTTCACAAAAACGACAATCTGACATTCACAATCACTTTTCACCGTGATTGGCCAGGTGTGTAGAGGTGAGAAAGTAAGAAGCTCCCTTTTAACAATCTTCACACAACTACTTCTGTCACTTATCAACACTATGAATGCCTTCTAGGAAAGAATTCTTTGAGCCCTTCATATCTCAAAATTCTTAAAAATGTAAAACTCTGTGGTTTTTAGCCACAAAATCCATGTAAACAGAAGTCCTTCTCATGCCGACACCAGAGAGTTGAGAACACGACGTAGCAAACACTTCCTGCAGTCCACACCCATCACGTAAACATTGTTAGATACATTTAAACTGCTTCATCAGGGGCAGACCAGCCCCACGAGTCAGCCAACGACGCTCCAATCAGCACTGTGTCAACTCAAACTAATTAGCACAGAAAAAAAATGATTTGAGTTGACAGTTGCGATTTTAACGCTGAGGAAAATATCTGAGGAAGAAAATATCTCGAACCAGATAATAAGAATAAACTTCTATTCATAGAATTGATCTATTAATTTATCAGTAGCAAATTAAATTATCCATGTTTATATCCCTATTTTCTTAGTCAGTTGTGGATCAGGATTTTTTTTGGAAGATTATTTCTTTGGGCATTTCTACCTTTAATAGACAGAACAGCTCAGATATGGGAGAGGGAAGGTTGAAGACGTGCAGGAAACCGTCACAGGTCGGACTCAAACCCTGGACCCTCTGCGTCGAGGAATAAACCTCCACATATGTGCGCCCGCTCCACCAACTGAACCAACCGGCCACATGGCTCAGGATTTCTTTGTAGGCTATGACTCACACACCGAATGACTCACCGCGTACCTGATAGAGACAGTATCTCTCTCCTGCACTGTAACAGAGCTCACAATTATAGTCATGCCTGGTTGCAATTGTCAGTGCATATATGTCAGTTGGGCTCTGTTAGGATCCATGTTTCAACACCTCATAGATGTCTCAGCCTGCACAGAGCCCAGGCGGCCGCACATGAGCATTTTTTTACCCATGCCTGCACCTGAAAGGAGCCTCAGTTGCACAATAGGATCGCACGTTAGGATGGTTATAGAAGTCAAGCACTATCCTCCTTATTTTGTTCTACTTCATTAATATAGATTCATTTCTCTCTCTGTGTCTGGTGTCTGACAGCAAGGCAGAGAGGAGGGTGGAGGGGGGAAGACCCAGAGGTGGTAACCACACAGAGCTTTTGTGGCTTTGGCAAAGTATTTCCCATGATTTAAAGCTTTTGTTATATTTTCTCTTGAATTGTGTGATGCAGCAACTTATGTGTGTGTGGCCACATAATGGCACGCAGTTCAGTCTACAAAATGATGTAATTCAAAAACAGCTTATTTTACACTTAATTTAGCGAGTAAAGGCGTATATTGAAGAAGTTGACAGGACTGAATGAACTAAAAGTCACTATGAAGCTACACATTACACACTACACATCAGTATTTCTCTTAATAAAATATACGCTAATTTGCTTTCTTGCCTATTAGATGAGAAGATTGATATTAACTAAGGGTTGTATCGATTATCGATCTTCTCACCGAATTGTCGGCAAAAAAAAACAAAAAGGCCTAAGTGTATTTTCCAAAATGTCCAACATAAACACACAAACAATTCCCCAACTTGAACTGGTTATTTTATATAAATAATACGTAAAAATGTGGAAACTCCCACCTTAACATGACAATGTTACCAGTAGTCAATTGTTTAACTTGATTCATTGCATGGTCTCCGTTGTCTGCCTTGCCTGTGTAGGAACGGAATTCTGCCAAAACCGAAGCTTCATCGTTGCAGCAATAATGGGCCACTGATTATGATCACTGCTTTATTAACAGGTATTGCAATTTTTCAGTGATGCACAACGAGGCTTTTGTGTGTCATTGCTGACAAGCTTTCACCGCTGCCTAAATCCTCTGATTCTTCAGCAGTAAGATACAGGTATTCATCCAGCTTCCACCGATATCCTTGAGCACAGTGTGGTGTTTTCTCAGCTGTCAAACTCCTGACATGTCTTTTTAAGCTTGGCAGATTGTGGAAAGGGCCTTGGCTCTGAAAATGCATGTTTGTCATTGTACAACATTGGTTGAACTTCTTGATTTTTTTATTTTTATTTGAAGAGATGATTGATTTTTATGCAAATGAGTCATAAACAGTAGGGCAGTTTTATAAAAAAAATAGGTAATACCTCCTCAAATGATAAAACAAAAGAGTGCACTCCTTCCTAAACTTTTTAGTCTGACTCCTCAACTTCAATGTAACTTTATTGTCCCCAAGGTAAATTTGAAAAAAATTGTCTTAGAACAAACACGGATGTCAACATAAGATAAAACATAATGAAATAAATAAAACATATGAAAACAAGACTAAGAGTCTACAGTCACACAAGCACCTCTGTGAGGCTATTGAGCACAGTAGTGCTTTGAGCAAAATGCTAACATTAGCATGCTAACATGCTCAAAATGACAGTGCTAACATGCTCATGTTGACCATGTTCACCATCGTAGCATGCTAACATTAGCTAATTAGCACTAAACACAAAGTACAGCTGAGACACATGGGAATGTCATAAACAAAAGTATTGGATAAACTGAACTTTTGATCTTTTGATGGCGCCATGGAAAGTCAGAGAATCACCGATGTCATTGTTTATTTTTAACTATTGCAGGCAAGCAAGGACTGTTTGTAATTTCTTATCACAAGCTGCATATAAGGACTGCATAATATATTGGGTTTTTTTTAATCGCCATTGTGATGTCAACTTGCACAATTAACACATCGGGAAAGCCTGCGATATTGCACTCAGGGATCTTTTTGTTAGTTGAAAGAGTGTATCAATAGAACTGCACTTTAAAAGGTAACAATATTTTTTTTATTGGTGCCTTTTGTGTTCAGTTTGTTCAGTGGATGTTGGAAATAATGAATAATAATAATTAATACTGAAACAACAGAAAGGCAGAACAGAATACACCTTAATATAATATCTGTATTTATCGCAAGTAATATTGTTATCACGATATTTTAGCAACGTTATTGCATATTTTCCTCATATCGTGCAAGCCTAGTGGAAATGTCTATGAGCTGAGATCAGTTCAACCAAAGAATGATGTTTGATTTAAATATTTTTCAGAGACTTGAAGAGATACAAATCCCTGGTATTTCACAAGATAAAGAGAAAGAAGCATGAACATAACTTTATGTTGCAGAAATGTTTTTTCTTCTTCTTTTGAATCTTGTTAATCATCGTGCAACCCATACATTAAGAACCACACACAGTTTATTGCTCCACCTTGTAAAGTGTTCTTTACTCTCAATTACGTTTTCTAGTTCGCAGAGCTGGACGAGAATCCGCCGTGGTTCTTTGAAGCTTAAGATAAATATATCCAATGTTGTTGTTGCTGGATGTTTATTAGTCATTAATTAGTTAGTTTAGGTTTCATGTTGCATTGTCTGGTTACAATTTACAGTAGAGATAACACACATGATGGCAATAGTGGAAGCTTATCTTTGTGCATGACAGACTTCAGCATGAACACTCAAACGGGATGCGGTGAAAAGCATGTGTGCATGTGTGCGTGCATGTGTGCGTGTGTGTGTCTTAAAAAGACAGAGAGGTAGCAGTGTTTTGGGTGTAGATCTCATGCATACTTGTATCTGGGTTGCATAGAGGGAGGTTGCCCTTCTGACTCTGCCTTTCATGGTAATTGGCAAGGTAAGACACAGAGAGAAATCTAAACTGGTATGCTGTTTCTTTCCAGTGCCACCTGTGTGCCTGTTACAGTAGGATTTGTACCTCGTCAATCACTGACACATGTGGATTATCTGTACTTAAGGGGAAAAAACCAAGACAAGCCAGATCTTGTGTGCAAGCAATCAGGCACTCAAACACAACATATCTCTCTCTTTGTGGCCAGGATCTTCCAAATGTCTGCTACCAGTATAATTGCTGTAATTAGACCTGCAAAAGAATGTTATTTCAATGTTACCTTTCCCAATTATAAATTTAACATGTTTTTAATAACACACACAGACACCATAATGTGGATTTATTCTTTGTGGTTTTGTCATTGGGTGCCATAGGCTTGTGCTTGGCAAAGATAGCCGAACTCAGGTGCAAACTCAGGTTAAAGGTGGGTCAACTGTTGAAGAAACATTACAAGCGAGTGCGTAAGCCAGATAGAGAGAGAGAGAGAGAGAGAGAGAGAGAGAGAGAGAGAGAGAGAGAGAGAGAGGAGGGGAAATACAGTTGAATAATGCTGATAATCTCCTTCATCAGAAACCTACTCACCTGGATTTCTCTCTGTGCAGGTGTAGGTCTGCCCTAATCCTTTTCTTTGTTTAGCTCTCACAGGTGTTGTCATGGTCTGTTCACCATCTATGTTGTCAGGGGGTTTATATTAACTGACATAACAAACTGTATGTCTATTATTATTCATGTATAGAATAACTAGGACAGAAGAAGGGAGGTCATTGAAAGGGTTCTTACTAGTAATTTGTCTGTGGGAAACTTTGTATTCACAGAGAAGCCTGATAAATCATCCATCCATGCATCCATTAGCTATAGCCGCTTATCCTTGAGGGTCAAGGGGGGTCAATTTAGAGATGCCAATTAACCTAACCTTCATGTCTTTGGACTAAGGGAGGAAACCCACACAGGCAACAGGGGAACAAACAAATTAAACACAGAAAGGCCCCAGCTGGCCGACAGGTTCATCCCCAGAATCTTTATATGTTGCGAGACAACAAATAAAGTGGTTTATATTCTGTAATCTGGTTAAATTACTGAGTGATCATCTGAACACTTGCATTCCTTGCCCGGCCAGACTACGATGTAGCGACGTTGCTCTGTTTCCAAATCCCTTAAGAATGAATATATTAGCTTAACTGATAGAAGCAATGGCAAAACTTACAAAAACAAATCCCACGTTGTAGTAAAGAAGAATTATCCTTTAAAGAAGACAATTGGCGAAAAAGAACCAGAAAAGTAATAAATCAGGATCTGAAGGGGGGATAAAGGAGGCAACAGAAACAGACAATGTGCAGAGAAGATGGCGCAAAGAGGCTTAACATGTTGTATTAGCAAACATGATAAAGGATTTGAAAGAAAAAACACATATTAATCCATACATGTAAGACTGTTCTACAACAGTGTTGTTCAGGAGGATGAAGCTTTGCTGTTAGACAGGTTATTATGGATTCTTTTAGAAAATAATAGACTTTATTTGTATGTCTTGGTGTCTTAACTTCCTGATAAAGAGGCTATATCCAACCAGATTTAGAAAGAGAGAGAGCGAGAGAGAGAGAGAGAGAAAGAGAGAGAGAGAGAGAGACTGGATGCAGGTTGAGGCCCTAATTATGCAGGCATACAGTTATAAATTTATAAATGTACTAAAAGCCAGGACTTTGAATTGTGTGTGTAGCATTGAGTTTCACGCTTAGGTGCATATATGCATATACATGTATGTGTGTGGGATTTTTGCTGTGCTTGCAGGATGATAAACTCAAGCACCCACACTCTGTCATGCGTGGAGAGGTTTCAGCTGCACAATAGCAGGGTGTGACTGTCTCCGGGATTAAAGCAGGAGAATAGATCCAGAAACGGACAGGTTCCACCGCCTCACTCACTCTGCGCCGAGACTCCTCCTTAACACAGAGCGACAAAATCCTGACACTCTTTAATGTCACAGTATCTGAAGCAGTTGGAGTTTTTTTTTAAGTCTGAGTTGTTAAATGTTAAATTATACTACAAAGGTGCCAGGTTTGAGCCTATCGCCCTATGTGAACTGACACCTTTTTTATTTATTCTGATTTCTTCTCTCCCCCCCTCCCCCTCCCAGGTTAATTGATTTGTTTGTCTATCAACTTTTTGTTTGGGACACCATTTGAATGGACTGCTGGATTTGCACACCAAATGTTGTCCCATTGTGCTGTTTTGCATGCCGTGCGGCTGGCCCTTAGCCCGGCACCATTTGTCATGAAAGCCCTTCTCTATGGTTCACTGTTGGCTCACACTTTCAAACCTTTTTACAGTCTAAACTGTATATGTACTGTGGAGTATTTATGACCAGGAATGAACTACACTAAAGT
Organism: Zingel zingel; assembly: GCA_023566125.1. NCBI lineage: Eukaryota > Metazoa > Chordata > Actinopteri > Perciformes > Percidae > Zingel > Zingel zingel. The sequence goes on from CM042317.1 coordinate 18,889,355, forward strand.
TAATGTGTTCACTCCTGCCAAATAACTCTGGCTCAAAACACAATTCTTTACACATAGCCTGGTGTAGTGGAGGACAAGTAGTTTGGTGTAAATAAAATATAAATTCTCCCTCATCAGCTTTTCCCTGAACAACCAAACAGCAGTGTCATCCTGTCTGCAGGTGTTTTATCAGCCTTGAAGAGGTTTTTATGCATAAAATACATAACTAGCTGTATTCCTGTGGATACATTTCGTCATGTACCTACATTTAGTTTATTCGTTGAAGTTGGTTTTTAATTACCTTCTCAAACCACCCAAACCACACAACAAGGTCACAAGCTGGTGAGAAGTTAACAGATGTGTTGCCACAAACTGTCCCCTTAATATGATCCTCCCAAAACAGAAGAACACGGCCTTTCCCAGTGGAATGAAAATAATTTGTACTTTATCTGGATGATTATGATTAATAAAATGATAAGTGTAAATGAGGCCTACAATAGATACCCCTTTGTGATGTACCTTGTGAAAGTCTAAGGACAGACACATTGTGAATAAAATGAGTAAAAGTGTGCAGGATCGGTTTGCTTTGCTTTCACAACATTAAATGTCAATAGAAAATAAAAACCTCTGATGCTAATTCATCTTAATCAAACTGAATTTGATTACTAAAAATGGTACATGATGTTGTTATCAAGGCTGGTCCTGTCCTAATGGATCCTCCTCACCCCCCTTTCCAATGCCTTTAACCCCTTTTAAATCAACATCCACCCTCTGAGGACCGGCCCATACCAAGATCAGAATCAGAAGAATCATAAAATGATTTATTGACACACACACACACACACACACACACACACACACACACACACACACACACACACACACACACACACACACACACACACACACACACACACACACACTTATTTGGGGTTACATTGGAGGATTTTGTGGCTATATTTTCACACACACAGACTTTATATTCCTCTTTTGGATTCCAGTGTGTAAGCCGGAGTGACAGAGACCCTCATGGGGGACAGAGCTGGTGTTGGAAGTGAATCCCGAGCTGGAAACAAACTTCACCCTCCTTGAGACTGACGGACAAGTATGGCGTCAAACCACCAGAGACCTTCATGGTAATAACAAATATGCAAGAACACACACACATTAAATACCTCCTTACTGTTTACACTTACACGCTCCTTTCAGTCCCTGCCTCCCCTCTTCTTACTCCCTCTCTCTCTGCTGCTGCTCTTGCGGTATAGCTGCCGGACCTGTGTTACTACCTCATTTGTCATCTCCAATCACTTGCTCTTTAAGCGGCTCTGACAGACAGCGGTATTAGCTGTCTCTGTCTGGTGTTGAGAGCTGGGCTTTCCTGCTGAATACAGAAACTATGTATGAACACCACAGGAAAACATGTAATGACACACACTGGCACACTCCCACCAACAGCTGCTCCTCGGAGTGCATGAGTGTGTGTGTGTGTGTGTGTGTGTGTGTGTGTGTGTGTGTGTGTGTGTGTGTGTGTGTGTGTGTGTGTGTGTGTGTGTGTGCATGTGTGTGCTTGGTATCCTTTTTGACCAACATCACATTACCAAGTCATTCAGTCTTGTTTCTTTCAGTTAAGGAAATTTTGTGAAAATTAAACCTATACTATTATTGAAAAGCATGGAACTACTAGTGTTTAATCTTTTCTCGCTGAATTACTGTAACTCCCTCTTTACATGTATTACCCAGTCCTCCCAAGCTCGTCTGCAATTGTTGCAAAATGCAGTGGTTGGGCTGTTAACACAAACTAATCGTTGGTTCCACATCACCCCAATTATTGCCTCCCTTGACAGGCTTCATGTAAAGCACACAATTAACTTTAATGCAACTTTTATTAAAATTTTACTAATTTCATACAAAGCCTTGCATGGCCTGGCCACTGCATATATAGCAAAGTTGTTAAGCCCTTATTCTACCTGTCGGCTATGCCGATCATCTGATCAAGGCCTTTTACCTGTTCCCTATTCCAATTTTTATCAGAGGTGAACAGGCTTTTGTGGTTGTAGCAAATAATCTTTGGAACAGCCTCCCCCCCTCTATCAGATTCGCTTAGCCTTTCATAATTAGTCTTTGTTTGCCTTAAATGTATTTGGTTGTGTGCTATGTATCATGCACATGTATTTGTACATATGCATTAAAGTTTTAGTGCGTAACTTTTTGATATTAATGAGCATCTGTTACATTCAAGCCATTGCCAAATTAGTTGCTACAAAGCTAATTAAGACTATCAGTTCCACACAACTCTCTCTGTATATAAGCCTTCCTGAACATAGCTATACTGAGAAGTATAGCTATGTTCAGGAAGGCTTATATCATGTGGATGCGCTGACAGTTTTGTTGTCATTACTTACAATTCCTCATGTGGGTGACAGAAACTACGCACTATAGCTTTAACGCATCAGCTGAGAAAAGGGACGACAGCTCACATGGAGGGTTGCCATTGAAAAAATATATATCAAATAAGTGTTGACTGAATACTAGAAACACCTCTCAGTATAACACAGTGCTGTTGAACTACAACCTCAAAAATGACCAAAAAGATTAATCAAAACCTCTGTGAAACAAAAACTAACTAAACTGCTTCATTGTTAGCTAGGCATACCGTATAAACTGGTAAAGCAGTGTATGTGGTATGTTTGGAAATCTTGAGATGTTGAGTAGATTTAAAAAATGCAACATGCATTTGTAGTGTTGAAGAGATCAAGTTGATTTTTGTTTCGGAGTTGTTTTGAGTTTGATGAGGGTGTTTTTCTACAAATGCATTTAAAAAATACACACAGTAATAAATATAGTACATTCACTATCTTGTACATAAGTGAGTAACTAGTAGAACCAGTTTAAATATGTTGTGGGAGTTACCTGAGTTAGAAAATTATTGTATCCTTGGCCTCAGTGAATATGTGGAACATGTCTGTAACTGGTGTGGTTGCCTTGCCGCCTGCTGCGGTTTGGGGTTGGCCAGAAAACAGATGCAGCCTGCCATTCATGCATTAAGAGCTGTGGCTGATTCAAGTGTCAGATTTGATGAATTGGCTGACTACCCTGCCAGTTTAAGCTCGCTATGGCTGGCTAGCTGAGCGGCTGACTGAGTGTGCAGCATCTCTCGTCTTTACACGCAACCTAAGTGATTCGTTGAATCCAACTCCTGCGGACAGGCCAGTTTAGTGAGCTTTTGGAAGGACTTTCTCAACTCTGCTGCTCTAATTGAAAACACAAGATAAAAAATTTAAAAATACATATAAGCAACTGATAAACAACTATTCGAACAATGCATGTTTAAAAATATTTGTATCAGTAGTGGTTAAGGATCATTTGGCATTTAAACACAACAGGATCAGTTGCTAGACATGTTCAGCAGCTACGTAAGTGAGTCAGTGGCTGTAACACAGGACGCCGTGGGCAGACACAATGGCTGCGAAGGATTTTTTTTTTTAAACGACCTGCTGTCTCTGTGGCGCAGCGTCCAAGCAGGCCACCCACCAAGAGAGAGGGCCTGAGGAATGCTTTTTACTGGATTGCTTGTCTTATGCCCCCCCTTTCTTCCACCTCCTCCTAAGACCTACAGTGTTTGTGTGTGTAGTGCCATTACATACATTAACTGGAAGAGAGGAGAGTGTGTTTGTGCATGTAGTCAGTGTGTTTTTGTTTGCCAATGGACAATGGACGAGGATTTTCCATGTGCACTGTGACCACCGGTGTTGTGGTTTTGAGTTGACAGACTATTTAAGGAAAGACTGCACAAGAGAGCTTTTTCTTTTTCTCACAGTTAAAACAGACCTTAATCGAGTAGTCAATGGACAGAAAATTATGTAGCAAAAATTTTGATAATCTTTTGATTAAAGCATTTGTGATCCAGAGGGAGCTGTGTGAAGTCAGCAAATCTTTGCAACTGGGTAGCTAGAACCAGGAAATGTTAATCAAAAAAGTTGCAGATTAATTCTTTTGTTGATATATATATATATATATATATATATATATATATATATATATATATATATATATATATATATATATATATATATATATATATATAGAATGTAATATTTACATCATTTGGATGAGGCTTTGCCTTCTGATGCTGTGCATTTTATGTTCATTTTGCACTTAAGTTCTTAATAAAATAAGAAAATACTCAGTACCTTTTTATTTGTCAAGTACTATATTCACACAGGTGTATACATTAAATAGATTTTACCGTGTGGTTATTTTATGTAGACTATTTATTGAATTACCAGAAAACAGGCTACTTTGTGATATATATCGTTATTGAGATATTAAATTACCTATATCAGGATAGGAGATTTTGGCCATATTGCCCAGCCCTATATGTGAGCTTTGACAATAGTCACTGCCCCCAGTTGAGTTGTGTGTTCTTCTTCTACCTTTAAATATAAAAATACACGTCAGTAATTCAAGGTCATGTGTGTACTTGGATGTAAAATGTGTACTTTTTTTTTAGATCTTTACTGTGTAATGGATCAGTTACCCCCTTTATTTTTTATTTCACTCCTCCCTTCCTCTTATAGCTCAGGCCTTGTTTGACCTTTGATTGTGATATTGTTGGTATTGTTGTAATGCCACAAAAATATATCTATAAAAAAGGAAACCAAATATTAGTAAGAAAAAAGGCAGAAGTACCAGTAGAGATAAAAACAATACCAATCATTATCAGTGATCCTTTGTGTGTAACTCAACACTGATCACTGTAAGTTTGCCACCACTAGAGGACACTTTACTTCTAGTTTCAGTTTTACCGAGCAGCAGAGTGAGTGAGACTCCAGCCGATATCTGGCACTGTTTCATACACAACATTAAAAAGGAGACGCCTTATATCCACAATATCCAACTGTACACAAATGACAATGGCAGTCACTGTATCTTGTGGTTGGTATAAGTGTTTGTAGACTTATCTCACCTGCAACATGTCAAACAAAAGGCAGGTTGTGTCTATTTGTAGTTATCAGTAAAGCGAAGGTTCACAAGGTGTGTGACTGTGAGGGCGACATGCTCTGATGCTTCTCAAAAGACCTGGCGGACACAGGCTGCTGCAGGATGTTACAGCAGAGCACCCAATACTGGACCAGTGTCAACGCAGCAGAGCAGCATGTTTAGTGTTTGTGTTTAATGTGTGTGTGTGTGTGTGTGTGTGTGTGTGTGTGTGTGCAGCAGGGTAGAGTAGGAGTTTAACTGTGTGCATGAAGAGAGGGTGTAGCCAGATTGACTGACAGATAATGGGTGGGGACCAAAAGCTGTCATCCAGATCTGATGTTAACCGTCATACAGTTACAAATTGAACTAGCTTATCCAATTGTCTTACAGTTCCTCTTATCTGATAGACGAAAGGCTTGTGTAGCATGCAAAATGTTGCAAAACTGTTTTTGAAATATATTATCAGAGCATCACAACATTGTATTTTTCTGTTATTAAATTTGAATCATGATTGCATTTTAAAGTAAAATGGTCATTATCAAATGATGATGTCAAATCGTTATACAAACAACAAATATTTTTAACACATCATGAACTATGTGCTAATATGAGGTCAATGTTTAATTGTTTTGGGGACTAAGCATGACATACTGTACTATGACTTTATTAATGACTTTTTTACCTTAAAAAGTCATAGTATAGTATGTCATAAAAATGTCATTATAAGTCATATTATATTATGTGTCATATGTCATTATGACTTTTTTATGACATTTTATGACATTTTTTATGACATACTATACTATGACTTCTTTAGGACTTTTTTATGACATACTATACTATGACTTTTCTGCAACGTTTTTTTATGACTTATATGACTTTTTATGATATTTTATGACATACTATACTATGACTTTTTATGACATTTTATAACATATTATACTATGACTTTTTTATGACATTTTCATGACATGGCAAAAGAAAAAACTGGTAAAAAGTCACTGTGGCTGGTGGTCAAAAAGTTAACTTCAGGCCCTGATAGTAAGTCATAAAAATGTCATAAAAAACACATAGTAAGTCATACAAAAGTCATAAAAAGTCATCGTATAGTTAGTCGTAAAAAAGTCATAAATAGTCATAGTATATGTCATAAAATGTCATAAAAAGTCTATAGTAAGTCAAAAAACTTCATTCAAATTCATAGTATAATAAGTCATAGAATACATCATGAAAAGGTAAAAAAAGTCATAGTATAGTAGTTCCCTATATCATAAAAAGTCATGAAAAAGTAATTTTATAGTATGTCATAAAATGTCATAAAACTCATAGTATAGTTTCATAGAAATGTCATAAAAGAGTCATAGTATAGTATGTCAAAAAATCTAATAAAAACTAATAGTAAAGTAAGTCAAAAAATGTCATTAAAAGTCATAGCATGTCATAAAAATGTCATAAAAAGTAATATGTCATAAAAACATTTTGCATAATATTTTTATGATGTTTTTTATGACATACTATACTATGACTTCTTTATGACCTTTTTATGACATACTATATTATGACTTTTCTGCAACGTTTTTTTATGACTTATATTACTTTTTATGATATTTTTATGACATACTATACTATGACTTTTTTATGACATTTTCATGAAATTTTTATGACATACTATACTATGACTTTTAATGACATTTTTTTGACTTACTTTACTATTAGTTTTTATTAGATTTTACTATACTATGAATTTTATGACATACTATAAAATAACTTTTTCATGACATACAATTACTTTTTCATGACTTTTTATGATATAGGGAACTACTATACTATGACTTTTTTGACCTTTTCATGATGTATTTTATGACTTATTATACTATGACTTTGAATGAAGTTTTTTGACTTACTATAGACTTTTTATGACATTTTATGACATATACTATGACTATTTATGACTTTTTTACGACTAACTATACGAAGACTTTTGTATGACTTACTATGTGTTTTTTTATGACATTTTTATGACTTACTAAAAGGGCCTGAAGCTAACTTTTTTGACCACCAGCCACAGGTGGTCCAGGCTGACTGCAGACTTCTACAAAAAGAGCAAGCTTATACATTTTCAGAGAGCCTTTCAAGCCACAGAGTTTTATACTTATAATGATAGATCTTCCACAGAGTGTTCCTTTATTAGTGATGACTGACTGCTGCTAATCTGAGTCCACAAAAAAGGAGCAGCTGCACTCCTCTTCCTCCACCTCTGTGCAGCTGCATCTTCCATGAGGTCTGGCCTCCTTGACCGATGCTACTGGCATGCCACATCTCAACTGCTGGGCTAGGGTCAAAGTCTTTGATTGAGGGGGAGGACAGATGGACAAAGAGCAGGTCAGACAGTGTCTCACACTTGAGACTGGACCACCAATCAGACTTCACCATCTTCATTACATTAAACCCCGCTCACAGTCTGCTGTTGATGCAGGCATGCGTAACACCAGATCCACAAGGTCCAGGAAGTCAGGGCATGTCTCCCTCAGCATCCTGTTAACTTCAGTCCAGGTGATTTTCTCCAGTGTCAGTGGCTCCTTGTAGAGGCAGGACTTGATGATGGTCCACCGGTCTGCAATCAGATCGACATCAACTCCAGAAGAGAGCAATATCGACTTGAAGTGACTTGTGAGCCTGTCTACTTCTGAGTCACCAAAGTCTGAAATTATATAAAAAGATTATTTTTAAAGTCTGTAGTGTATGTTGTTTTGAGTTTAATATTTTGACAAATTTTAAAGTTGTTCTTTAATAATAGAAAATCAAACTGCTCTCTGGCATTAGAAAAAAATTGTACTGCTCAGGATTCCAGACCCCACATCCCCAAATCTGTTGTCCATGCTCTCGGACAGCTTGTCCTGAAGTTTGTCTTTGTTAGCCATCATGTGGCTGGTGTCACTATGGCTCATAACACCCTGGTAGGTGTTGAAATCCAACACCTTCCTCAGCATCCGTCCAGGTCATCGGTCCAGGTCTGTCTTAAAAAATTAAGTTTTAGTTTACTTTTTTCAAAAGGATTTGCACATCAAGACTTTACAGTCCTAATCATTACAATACAATCACAATGAGTGGTTCAGTGGATACATGCTGTGGCTAAAGAGCCTTTTGCCTTTTCATCAGAATAAATGCATTTAATACATGTGCGTCAAGAGTCATGACAAGAGGGAGGTCACATATTAGGAGGTAAAATTGGACTAGATCTTAGGAATGGGAAAACCACTTTTAAAGCTGAAGCAAAGATTAATAACTTTAAACTATAAGCAGTAATCAATCTATGTACCTGTATTTGTATTTGAGGATCACAGCCTGGGTGGAGGTCAGGCAACTGTGGACGTCAGCTATTATTAAACATGACTGCTGCAATTTCACTGACAGGTTGCTAAGATGAGTCAACGTAGTAGGAAAGCAGGAAGCTGCTGAACTTAAGTGCATCTCCATCTGTCACCAACTTGTAGAACCCTCGTGCCTTGCTCTGTTGAGCAGCATTTACCCCTTCATCGTCTGGTGATTGCATCTTTAGAACACAAGAACAAAATGAATTAGACTGGAAATGGAAGAACTGCATTTGACATGTTAAATCAAAATGTTGACAAAGATAAATAATATAAAACAATACCTATCAGCTACTACTTACCTGCTCAAGGTGCTGGATAATCCCCTTAAACCCCGTTAGGAAATGGTAGTAAGTTACTATACCATCAGTTTTTATGACAGTGAAGTATGACTTAGTATGACGTTTTTTATGACTTACTATACAATTACTTTTTTATGACTTTTTTAATGACATACTATACTATGACTTTTCTACAACTTTTTTTATGACTTACTATAATATGACTTTTTATGACATACTATACTATGACTTTTTGACATTTTCATGACGTTTTTTATGATTTACTACACATGACTTTTTTATGACTTTTTAACATACTATATATACTATTACTTTTATATGACATTTTTAGTGACATACTATACTATGATTTTTAATTAGTTTTTCATGACATATTATACTAAGACTTTTCTACAACATTTTATATGACTTACTATAATATTACTTTTAAAGACACTATACTATGACTTTCATGACATTTTTAACACACTATACTATGACTTTTATGGCATTGCTTAACATACTATACTAATACTTTCTCATGACATGTTTTGACATACTATACTTTTGTATAAAATACTGACTTTTTATGACTTTTTCACTACTTACTATACTATGAGTCTGTAATGACCTTTTTATGACTTCTAAACTATGAGTTTTTCCGAGATTTTAAAAAAAGTCATACAAAGTCATACTATAGTATGACTTTGTAGGACTTTTTTATGCTTCCTATACTATGACTTTTTAATGACATTTTCATGACTTTTTTATGACATTTTAATGACATACTATACAATGACTTTTTTTGACTTTTTTAATAACATACTATACTATGACTTTTAATTACTTCTAATGACTTACTATACCATTACTTTTTTATGATTTTTAATGATTTACTATACTATTACCTTTTTATGACATACTATACCATGCCTTTAAATGACTTTTTATGACTTACTTTACTATGACTTTTTATATGACTTACTATACTATGATTTTTTTCTGACTTTTTTCGACATACTATAATATGACTTTTTACTGATTTTTTTCAACAAACTATACCACAACGTTTTCCAACATACTATACTGTGACCTTTTTTCGACATACTATACTATGACTTTCGACATACTATACTATGACTTTTTTCGACCGGTATACTATGACCTTTTTCTGACTGTTTTCAACATACTTTACTATGCCTTTTTTTCCGATGTACTATACTATGACTTTTTCCGACATACAATACTATGACTTTTTTGACATACTATACTATGACTTTCGACATACTATACTATGACTTTCGACATACTATACTATGACTTTTTTCAACATTCTATGATATGACTTTTTTTCCGACGTACTATACTATGACTTTTTCCGACATACAATACTATGACTTTTTTGACATACTATACTTTATCTTTTTTCTGACTTTTTTCGGCATACTATACTATGACCTTTTTCGATATACTATTCTATGACGTTTTTCGACATACTATACCATGACTTTTTTCTGACTTTTTTCAACATGCTATACTATGAGTTTTTTGACATACTATAATATGACTTATTTAGAAATACTTTACTATGAGTTTCTTCAACATTCTATATTATGACTTTTTTCGACATTTTTGACATACTATTCTAGGACTTTTTTGACATACTATCCTAGGACTTTTTTTGACATTCTATAATATGACTTTTTACATACTATACTATGACATTTTCAACATATTATTGCAATAACATTTTTTTCGATATACTACACCATGACTTTTTTCTTACTTTTTTTGACGTACTATACTATGACTTTTTTTGATATACTTTACTATGACTTTTTTTCGAGATACTATACAAAGACTTTTTTAACATACCATACTATCACTTTTTTTTTCCGAAATACTTTAATACGACTTTTTTCCACAAACTACAATATGACTTTATTCAGACTATTTTCGACATGCTATACTACGAGTTTTTTGACATACTATACTGACACACTATGACTTTTTTCAACATTTTCGACATACTATACTATGACTTTTTTTTCGACATACTATACCATGACTTTTATCGACATACTATACCATGACTTTTATCGACATACTATACCATGACTTTTATCAACATACTATACCATGACTTTTTACGACATACTATACCATGACTTTTTACGACATACTATACCATGACTTTTATCGACACACTATACCATGACTTGTTTCGACACACTTTAGCATGATTTTTTCCAACATACTATACTATGACTTTTTTCAACATACTATACCATGACTTTTATCGACCTACTATACTATGACTGTTTTTGGCATACTATGACTTTTTTCTGACTTTACACATACTTTTTACATACTATACTATGACATTTTCAACATATTATTGCAATAAAATTTTTTTCGATATACTTCACTATGACTTTTTTGATATACTGCACCATGTTTTTCTTACTTTTTTCGACTTACTATACTATGACTTTTTTGTGATATTTTTATGATGTTTTTTTATGACATATTATACTTTGACTTTTAATGACTGTTTCATGACATTCTATATTATAACTTATTCATAGCATTTTTAATGACATTGAAATTGGCAAACACCCGTAGCTATCTCAGCGTAAACCATGTTTATGCATGGTGTATGCAATTCTGTGTGAGGTACACACATTCTCACAGGACATTTTTTCTATGTAAATACCAGTTTATAGTGGGAAATAACATATGCATGGTTTTGCCATGCCGTAATAGATATTTGTTAAGAAGGAGCTCCTACATGAACCCCCTGATACTCACCAAAGTTACTTTTATCAAAATTCAAAATGAATCAGTCAAATACTGGTTATTTAAGTACAAACTACATGTATATGTGGCATATATAGTAGCCTTATAACAAAGAGTTCAAGTATGTGTGTGTGTGTGTGTGTTATAGGGAACAGGACTATTTCTAGCCCTCACGTATTACTGATGTTACTCTTTTTTAATAAACCTTGCATTGGGTTAATCACTCAATTAATTATATTGTGCTTCGTTCTGTTTAGTTGTGCCATCTTACTGTAATGTATAGTAAATGTAAGGTAAAGTGTGTCGCTGATGTAACCGGTTAGAACTTGAAGTGACGATGAGGTCTTAAAATGTATTAAATTTAACTTCAGGAATCCTGCATATACCCTGCTATAATTCTTTATTTGTACAATACACATTGTACAAAGTTTGCCATTGTATCAGTCCAGCTTACACATGCATACGTTTCGTATCTTTTAGAGCCTTTAAGATGCTTAACGCTGTAGTTGTGACTTTGATAATGTTGCACTAACAACATTATTAAGACATTTCAGTTGTCATGGAGGTACTAAAGAGATTTTTTTGCCTGACCTATTTTTTTTGTTTGGATTCTTGCAAGAGGACATGAAAGAATCCACCAGGAACATGAATAATGCATCGATCTTCTTTGCTGAGCCAAATCCTTACTGTCTTCTCTATATTCTGAAAACAAGACCTTCCTCTTTAAGGCTCCAAAATATATGAAGTGCATGGATATGTAAGATGGGATATACAATGCAAATTTGTACATGTACTGTACAAATAAAGAATTATAGCAGGTGTATGCAGGAATCCTCAAACTCAATTTAATACCCTGACCATTTCGATACGTCACAAGACCTCATCACCACTTTGAGTTCTAATCGGTTAAATTGTCATTTTTCATAGCAGATTTCTGCCAGCGACATATTTAGTTTGAGCTAAAATCCAGAGGTGTGTACATCTATGAACAAAAAGTTGTTGGGGCCATAAACATTTCTTTGTATTTATTTGAATAAATTACATTGACTTATCACATTTTTCTTTACATCAAGCATACAGTCGTAGAATCCAGTGCAAGAATGAAATAAAACAAGAAACAAAAACAAATAAAACAAAAACAATCCAAAGACAATCATGTGCAGCACAGATAATCCTTTCTTTCACTTGCTTTTGGATAATATACTGTATATATACACATCTATACTGTACGTGTATACTTTTGTCACAGTTACAAAAATAAGATGCGTTACTGTAGATGTGCAACTATACACACAAGGTGAAAACAAAAACACAGAAAAGCTGTACAGTCCTCACTGAGGGCAAAGATACACACGATTGTTAAAAAAAGTGAAAGAGAAAAAGAAGAAAGGAATTGTTTCGCCTTTAAAAAATAAATCCATGACCTTCAAACTGTATCTTTATTCTTCCCCAAACTATACTGTCTGCAAAGTTGTGCTTTCTTTAAAAAAAAACAAAAAAAACATTTCATATGGACCTTATTTTGTATAATTTATTCTAATTCTACTGAATATTTTGAATTGGGCCTTTGATTAAAGAGACATCCATGTTTGTTTTAATGTAGAACACCGTCAGAGACAGTATATCTTAAATACCTCAGCATCAGAAGTCCTCTGCAACCCCGTCCCTGTGCATGACATGTACTGTATGCAAACCCAAACCCCTCCCCCAAAGTACACGCACAACATTAATACAAGATGAGTGGGAAAATAGTGTTAACTGCTGCAGAGAGTTTTTTGTAGAAGGTAAATACATCGTTAACATCACAGAGCATTAAACCCCAGGAATAATGTGTGCACGACGCCTAACTGCTTAGCTGACTAAAACATGTATTGTAATAACAAAGTCTGGTTTGAATACATAAATTAAATAAGAGGGAAAAGTCCCACACAATACTGCATACAACCATATAGCTGGTGAGAGAAAATGAAACTGATTTTCTGAGGTCTAACATGACATGAAAAGGGTAAACCAGCGACTTATAGTCCATATTATGGTGGAGAAAAGGGTTTTTAGTGTGTTGCATTATTCTAATGAATAAAACATTTCAACCAAGACAAAAATAAATTATTTATTATACTGTTAGGCCATTTGTGCACTGTTGGCTATGTCTAGTCTCATCTTAATCACTGGCTTATAGACAGCTAAACTACAGAATACTAATCTAGTAGGACTAGTAGGTTATGCAGCAAAAATAGCTACACCGTCAGCTGCAGAAATAAATGAGCAGTTAAGTCCTATAAGTTATTATATCACAATACATCAACCATTTTTCACACAAGCTGATGATAAGATACATGTCGGAGGATCAAAACTTATGCACCATAGTTTTCTTACATTAATTCAAACAGTTTAAACTTTACAACTTGTGTTTTTGAAAATCATGTCATCACTCCACTGGCTCAGATAGGTAATATCACATACTTTAGAATACAGTTTCACCCTTCCAGATTAAAATACCAAAGAAACTAGAGATTGCAAAGCTTCAGCCTGTTGCGTTGAACAGATTCACTGACACTGTGCTGTCTGGAAATCTTGAAGCAAAAATTGGAGTTGACTCTGGTTTTTGCAGGTAACTTTGGTATCTAAATCAAATATGACCAATCATGCGCACATTATGTAAAAAACTAAAATACGATGGGTAACCTTGGTTGTTAGTTATCAACTAGATCTTTTAATCTAGTCTACAACTTTTGTCAATACTCTGAAGGTGAGGACATCCTTTGGACAGAACTTTGGACGCCAAAAGACAACTACCATTAAAAAAAGAGGAATATTCAAAACAAAATCAGCTCAGCATATTTTTTAATAAGATAAAACAAACACTTGAAACCATGCTTGACCTATAGTCTCTAACAAACACGATTCTTTTCCCATTATGTGAGAGAAAAGTTTACATTTCTATCTACTGTAGAGGTTTCCACAAAGTACAGTGAATGAGAGAAAAGTGGGATTTTGCAAAGCTGCTCTTAATAAACTTACAGAAGTTATGACAGACTGACAGCCAACTCAAACAGAGACAAAAGCCGGGACAGTAATGGCTGTGGAAGCCTGAAGGTACCTCCTGGGATAAGGGGGAAGCAACGACATAAACGCAGATTTTTACGCTTAATTGGTGCATACTTGTTTCAATTCGTCGTCAGTCTTCATTCGTTATTGTGTTGTTGCTGTGTTGCCTCCTTTTAAGTGGAGTACAGGTGGTTGGTAGGGATGTTAAGGTAAAGGTTACCGGGGATACTGGGGGGGGGGGGGGGGGGGACTGGACTTTAGATCAGGATCTGTTTCACCACAGCTGGGAGTGGTGACGTCTTATTGGGGCAGCGGCACCAGGATATCCACATAGTTGATGGGGAAGAAGCCGGAGGTGCCGTGCAGCATGCCCTCGTACCAGTTGTCATCGATTTTATTGGTCAGGGTGATGATATCGCCTTCCTTGAAGCCTAGCTCACCTTCATTCTCTGGGTCAAAATCGTACAGTGCACGACAGCAGGGCTGGTCCATTGGGGCTGGAGAAAAGAGTTGGAGAGATAGGAAAAGAGGAGTTAGATCAGAGGCTATAGTTAAGAGATGAAATGCTGCATATACAGTAGATTAGAGATATATTAATTGCTTGTGAAAGGCTCACCTGGAGTCCTTGCTGAAAGAGGGAAAGAGAAGAGGGAGATGCAGAGGAGACAAAGCAGAAGAGACACAAAACATGAACATCAGTGACCCGAAAATAATAATGAGGCATACAATGATTAAAGGAATAGTTCAAATTTTTTTTTTTGTGATCAACAATTTTTTTATTAGAAAAGATTGAAATGTTACAGTTACAGTCACATTTACTTTGAACATACAAGGAATAGTTCTACATTTGAGAAATACACTCATTCTCTTTCTGGGGGAGAGGTAGATAAGAGGATTGATACAACTCCCGTATTGGTCTGTTAAGGCTACAGCATAAAGACCGGAAACAGGAGGAAACATGTCTCATATACTGTATGGGAGACGCAAGGAAGCAGCTGTGCGCTGCTCTGTACCGGAGGACGAGCGGTTAACCAGACATACATTTGCCAAACCAAACAGTCAGTCTTCATCCTTGAAGTCTTCTTCAAGTCTTAGTAATTTTCTTGTAAAACAAAAAAAATATACTTTGAAAACTCTTTCGATAAAGCATAAAAGTTTGTTTTCCAGTGTTAAATGGACTCATTGTTGCCGCTTGTGGACATTGGGGGGGGAAAAGCCACTACAACTGTGATTCTTACCAAATATCAAGTACCATGCGGTGCATGAGACAGTCCCGATCAGGGCTAGGGGAAACAGCTAGCCTGGCTCTGTCCAACGGGAACAAAATGCCAAAATGCGCCTAAAAGCTCACTTATTCACAAGTTATATCTTGTTTGTATTAAACATGCTATTTATGTGTGTATAAATAGCATGGTCACACAGAATTCTGCGGCTGCAGAATTTTCCGCAGTTTCTGTAGATTTTAAACAAATTAAAAAAATAAAACTCTGAATATTAACACATCTCCACCCCAAGCAGAGAAACAGTCCGCTTACTTACGCAGATTTTCATCCTGGATCACTGCTGAAAAACGCAAAATCTGCAGATTCTGTTTGAGGCTGATAACTAGTGTGTTACTGTGTGTAAAAATAGTGTACAAAGGACCATTTTTTGAGGACATTCTTTGGCTCTGAGCAGTTGTCAAGCAACAAGCTGAGACTACAGGAAGTTACTGCTCCCGACCAGTGCAGCTCTAGTTAGTTAGTTTTATAGTGATAAAACTAACTAATTAGTGAGCTTTATAGGTCCTGGTAGGTGGATTTTGTTACCGTTGGACAGAGCCAGGCTGTTACCCCATTTCCAGTCTTTATGCTAAGCTAACTGGCTGCTGCTTCATATTGAGCATCCAGACATGAGAGTCGTATCAATCCTCTTATCTAACTCAGAGCAAATAAGCGCATTTCCCAAAAATGTTGAATAATTTCTTTAACAATAAAGGAAAGATGAGCAATTTGATTAAACAAAATAGGGACAAAAGAAAAACCAGGGGTTAGACAGAAATAGCACTGCAGACGAGCTGCACTGCGAACAAAAATGCAAACAAAGTCTGTTTAAAGAAGGATAAAAATGTTATAGAGAGAGATTTTGCCTCTCTTCCCAAGTCACTCTTGCTCACCTGGAGATCTTGCTGCAAAGGGGAAAGCAGAAAACGGTGAAAAAAGAACAGAAGCGTTTGTTTAATAGCATTTTCAAGATGGATAAGTGATGAATAGATGGGTAAGTACAGCAGGCAGAGCAATGAAAAGGTCCATAAACAAAACAAGAAGAAACACAAGTTGGGCAATACATTGGCAGAGAGGCAGACAGACAAAGAAAGAGGAGGATACAATGGCTCAGAAGATAGACAAGAGAACAAAACAGAAACAGCAAATGCTCGTCTGCTGGTAAGTTTTCAATGTTACTGTAGGTCGGGCATTCTTTATACAGGGAGCAGACGGCACTTGTTTTTCTGCTGTTAATTTGAGTGCAACATTTTCCTATGACAAAGAGACAAACAAAAAGAGAAATAGTGATGGAAGAGATATTGTTGTATCTCTCTGGGGATTCACTTTTGTCTCACCTGGGGACCTTGCTGCAAAGAGGGAAGAGGGAACAACACGAGGGGGGAGTGGGGGAAAGAAAGCAGCAGAAGTAGTGTTGAGTTTCAAGTGTAAATGCAAGGATGTTGTTGAAGAAATGAATAGGTGAGCACACAGATGGAGAAACTGACAGATAAGTTAGACCTGGCTCACCTGGAGACCTCGCCCCTGGAAGAATAAACAAAAATCATAAGGGGGAAAGAGAAGAGCGCAGAGTTGTTAGTTGAGTTAGTTCTGAATTGCTGAATATTCTGTTCAGTACAGGTAATAACTGAAATTTTGGGAACTGAAAGAAAGACACTGTAAATTCACAAATATCTGCCTTTTAATTTAATAAATAAAAGCACTGCTTTTATTTTACTTTGACAAGATGTTTCTATAGAAACAAATCATGTTTCTCATCTGCTATTCGGAAGAGCACTTGAATGGTCTTCTTTAATGTGGAACTAATGTCTATCTTATAGGCTATGTAAATTGTGTGTTGTTGTGTATCCATGTGCATTTGTCTCTACTTACACCTACAGGTTATTGTGCACATCTCTTAAAACATTTGAATTCAATGAAAATACCTGTTTAAATAAAAAATTAACTATATGTTTTATCATATTTTAGTAAGAAACTTCCCTCTGTTTGTAGTATTGATTTGTTATTGTAACTGTTTGTTCATGCAAACAAAACTCACTCCATACAGGATGTTTCACATTAAAAGGCTTCTAAGCACTTAATCCTTTCTCTTTCCTGGAAGGCTTTTATTGTGAAACACCTGAAGAAAATGTTGCATTTCAAAAGTTGCACTAACTTTACCCTGCAATACATTATAATACATTTACTGCGTTTCTTTCTTTTCTTTTGGCCTTTACTTGTTAGAAAAAACCCAGGAGCATTAGGCTGAGCAAATGTACTCTGGCTCTCACCTGGAGAGCGAGCACCGTGGAGGCCTCCATTGTGGTTCTCACTGATGGAGAAGTCCAGAGACGTACGTGGTTTAGGAGCAAACTCTTTCCTCGGTTTGACTGCAGTGTCCTTTATCCTGCAAAAACACAGAATCTGTCAATGCGCAAATAATAGAGATTAACATTAACCACAGTGTGTTTCTGTGGCAATGCTGCATTGGTATATAACAGTTTGTGACTGAAATTCTACACGTTATTGTAAGTACATCCAATAAGGTACAGTAAAACAAAAAGATCCCTGTGAAACAGGAAATGTGAATACTAACCGTTCGTCGATCTTACTGGAGAGCTGTGTGAGGATCTCAGCGGCCCGGCTGTGGTACTCCACCTGAGCATGTACCAGTGCAGAGAGCTGGCTCACTTGTTCAATCTGTTAAAGACATATTGACACCATGACACCTGGTACACATCACCCATAATGATGATTTTTACTGAGACCTGGACTTAAATTCACTCAAACTCAGATGTCTAAAGTAAAAACAGTGGGCTCTTGATTTTCGTCAGGATTACACAAAAACAACAGTAAGTGAATGGCAGGACTGTCAACAAACACAAACAGGATTGAGATTGACAGTTAATTCATCAGTAGGACCAAACAATTTCCTGCAAGGTCTATTTGCAGCTGTTCTAGAGCTTTCGATAGCCTCACGCGAATTGTAGATGTTTGTTTTTAGGCCAACATGGACAAGAAGTCCTTAAAATGATCAAAAAATGGCAGTTTAAACATTAGCAATTCCATGACAACTGGACAAAACTTAATCTGCTGTGCTCATGGACCTTGTGGTGAGACTGTTTTGTCCACATACAGGATCAACTAATATTCCTGATGATGTTAGAACTGCATTAATTGATTGTTTTGTGGCATAAAAACTTCACAACAACCTGAAAAACAATGACTCGCTTTATAAAGTTGTAAGGACAAAATTGCCTATTGCTTCATGTACATTTAGTAGACACAGAGACATTAGCATTCAATGGAGTTGTGTTACTATAGAAAAAATAATAATTTGTGGCGCTTTAATGTAGTATTTCTACATGTTTGTCCATTGTAGAGTAAATGGGGGCTTCTAGTAAGAAGATGATCCCCTTGATTATCATGGTTTGAGGAGGACAAACGGGCAATGGGAATGGTTGTGGTGGCTAGTCACATCAACAGCAGAAAGTGTAAGACAATACAGTATTGAATGGGTTGACAGATTCAACAAAACTAAAAAACAAATAAACAAACAAAAAATGGGAGGTAAAATAATCCTTACATCACTCTCCAACAGGTTGAACATGCTCAGCTCAGCAATCTCCTTGGAGTCGTCAAATTTCTCTAGTGCCTGTTTCAGATCGTCTTCTTGCACTTTGCCCTGCCGTTTCTTCTTATAATCAAAGTCCAGACGACGACCCTCCATTTTCTTCAGGTGATGCTGCAAAAGAAGGAAAGCAAGAAAGTAAAGCTGAATCTTTGACCAAGACATGACTTAGATTATTAGTTGTTGTTTTTCTTTTCCCGGTGGTGCATTCAAGTTCTGCACTCGTACCTGAATCTCCTTCAGATCTTTTTCGTAGAGGTTCTGCAGTGGATCAATGAAATTCTGCTTGACCTCCATGTCCAGAGCGTCTTTAACCTCTCCAAGCTCACGCATGGCTTCCCCAGCATCAATCAGAGCAAGGCCTGGAGAAAAAAAGAAAAAAAAAAAGACACATTTAGACACCAAAAAAAAACAAAAAACAAAACACATGAATAGCACACAGTCCAGTGTCAGTGACTTCGTTTACATGCACATAATATTGCAGTTTTTGCCCTTATTCCGAAAAAGATGATATTCCGACTAAGCTGTTTACATGGCTAATGAAAGGAATATTCCAATAATATTCCCGTTTACAAGCAACGTTAGCCGTGCAAGATACGATTTTTTCAAAGTTTACCAGCGGTGGCAAACATGTTGGACTGTGCGAACACAGTGTCCCTCTTTCATTCCTTCAGGCAACTTGTCTGTAAAATATTCTCATGCATTTATCATCACATTGTTCCTGTGTCCTTGAGGGAATAAAATGATGCAGCTTGATTCTTGTGAAGCATTTAATATAAAAAAGAAGTGTTCTTCTCTTTCTGTGAGGAGCTTTAATGGGCTGCAGCTCACCAAAGTTAGACTCTTCTCCGAGCTCCCTGCCAAACCTCTGCATGGACTCTCCCAGGACGGCCTCGGTCTGCGTGTAACCCGGTCCCTTCTCCTGTCCCCGCATACGTGACATGGAGTTCATCATGCTCATCTTGGCTCTGGTAGCTGTGAAGTCAAGGTAGATGATTTGGAGGTTATTTTTTCTGCCAGTGCAGTGGCAACATTTTCCTCTGACACCACCACCTCAGTGAGCCTTTTCCCACTGCCTCGAGATTTCCTAATATGTAAAAAGACAGACATGCTGCTGTTTAATTACCGCAAAGCAAAATTATGATGTAATACATTTCTTTCTTTTTTAAGATTATTTTTTGTGGCTTTTCCCTTTATTGTAGTGACAGTGAATAGATGTGAAAGGGGGAGAGAGATGGGGGATGACATGCAGCAAAGGGCCACAGGTCAGATTCGAACCCAGGCTGCTGCAGGACTCAGCCTACATGGGGCGAACGCTCTTACTGGGTGAGCTAGAGATCGCCCCAAAAATGTAATACATTTCTACTGATGCTAGCAAAGGCACTCTTTATTTCAGGAGGGGTAAACCCTGTTACTAGTGTGAGGTAAATATTTTGTCAACATAAGGATTAGAGACAAGAATTAGATTGAAAACTAAAATGGGCAAAGGGATCTGCATTTACAGGACCATTAAATTATACAAATTATTACAATAATGTACTTAAAAAATACTAATATAGTGGTTGTATTGTTTGAATGTGGGATTTATTATTGCATTTTAAGTAGAATTACCGGCTCACAGCTGTATGCTTCCGTTGTGATTTACAACCATCCGTCTGTTCAGACTTACATAACATACTATATGTAGAGAAGATTTTGAAGAAATTTAATAAAAGCATTAAGGGTAGTTTTTCGGAAAAACATGGATGCTTCCCACACACACACACACACACACACACACACACACACACACACACACACACACACACACACACACACACACACACACACACACACACACACACACACACACACACACACACACACACACACACACACACACACACACACACACACACACACAACAGTTTTAAGATCACGGTCAGTATCTGACCAAATGTCACCCCTTTTGTCCCTGAGTTATGGCGTTGAATAATGGCCTGAGAAGCAGTTGAAGTGAAGTTGACCATTGACCTTTTGGATGTAAAATGTTATCACTTCATCATTTTATCCTATTAGACATCTGTGTGAAATGTTTGTCTTAATTAGCAGAGGAATTCTTGAGTTCTGGCCAAAAAATGAAACATGGATGCTTTACACACGTCTTCAACCCGGCAGCACAGAAGATCACATTCACCACAGCTTTAAGCTAAAAACATGTTTTGTGAGGTCACAGTGACCTTTACCTTTATCCTCCAAAATCTAAATCAGTTCATCCTTGAGTCCAAGTGGACATTTTTGTCAAATTAAAAGAAATTCCCTTCAGGGGTTCCTGACATTGCGTTCACAAGAATGGGACAGACGGACAATCCGAAAACTTAATGCCTCCGGCCACAGCTATCGCCACAAAGGCATTATAATATAGAGTATGTGTATGAATAGGTGTACAGTATGTATATGTGACTATGTTCATATAATGTGTGTAGGTGCATAAATGCTTTCATAGCATATTTCTGAAGCAAATGTTTTTCTTTAATAATTTTTAAAAATATTGAGGTTTGGGAGACAGCCTTTAGTCTGAAAGTAAACAATACATCACATTATCATCTTGTACAGCTGGTTTATGTCACCTGGGTTTGGCTGCAGATACTCAGTAGTCTTGGTCATGATGTCCAGCACTGCCCGAGAGGTGACGTCCATCTTCTGTAACCCACAATGTAAAATAACATGTAGAGGGAGACAGAAATAACAGTTGAGAAATGATGTGGATGGAAAGGAAAATAAGTAATGGCTGAAAGATTGAGGGAGAGGATAAGAGAAATACAACAGCATTCAAATATTGTGTGCATCTAATAGTGAGAGAAAAAAAAACAAGATAAAAGAAAGGGTTGCTTTGTTCTGCAGGATGGTGTGAGAGAGAGACGTGCAGAGCCGAGAGCTGGCCATGATGTTCTTGTTAAGTGCGATGAGACCTGCCAGCTCCCAGCAGCTCTGCAACGCTCAGCCTCTGCACACAGGATCTAATATATTAACACACAGGATCATATGTAAACACACACATGTGGTGATGCTCAAAATACATAAGCACTCACAGGTATATATATACACACACATGTATTTATTATTGCTCACATATTGAAAAAAATGAAATATGTTATTCAGGGCACCAATGTTTTCACACACACACACACACACACACACACACACACACACACACACACACACACACACACACACACACACACACACACACACACACACAGCTTCATCCCACAGGCCCTAAGACTTTTGAATTCTTGAACTCTGAGCGCATGTCACTTTACCCTTTACACTTTTACATACAGTTACAGTTGTTGAATATGCATATACATTTACTACATTCATGTTTACATTCACGCCAGGCACGCACGCACACACGCAAAGACTGCTTATACAAAATAGTGGCAATTTAGGAACATTATGGCCACAGGGTTTAAGGTAAACGTGCAATTTGTCATTTTTAACTAACTTCTTCTTTTTTACCTTCACTTATTCAGGGAAGTTACACTACGAGGTAAGCCCTGACCACACTCACAGTTACACACATTCCTGCAAGCTGCCCAGTAGTATTATTAATTTCAATGTAAACACTGGTGCAACATATTTCTGTTAATATATTTTTTGTGAAATAAGACATTCATTCTTTTGGACCAAGCAGTTGGTCCTTCTAATCATGTTTACCACAGAATAAGCAGAAAAAGCCAGGGTCACAACATGTTGAAAAGAATGTTTATATCCACTGGTGATGCTGAGAGAAATATTCCCCTCGATATTTCTCTCAATATTTCTGGTGGACCATTGTCATTTTTGATCTTCTAATAACTTGCCAGCAGTTTTCCAACATAACAGCAGAAATGGTTGGTGTGATATTTATAATGTCTGTTTGGATCCAACAACATTGTGATTTTGATATTCTGGTAAACTATTAATGAGCTATTGTATTAGTTTTCATTCTTGAGGTGAAAACAGAAAAAGTTCAGTCTTGCCTTTTCCATTTCAGTGAAGTCCACATCAAGCTTCGTTCCTTCTGCACCTCCAACTTTCTCGCTCACTTTCTGCAAACAAAATAAAAACATGGTTGGGTTTAAAGCTTTTATCAGTGTGACAAAACAATGGTGCATTGGTGGCAAATATGAAAAACTGAAATGCTGCAAACTCCAGAAATGACCATTTCTACAATGCATAATACTGAAATGAAGTTGATAATTGAAAAGGACAGGAAAAAAGACCTCGGTAAAAATATATTGATGTTTGTTTGAGGGAACTTCTTCAAAAGTACTGCACATGGATACTCTGCCAACAACAAACAAAGAAATCTTACAGATTAAAAATGATGCGATTCCTTTCTCTGACTTGTTAGATAGGAGATCTTAATATCTGTAGTCTGGAGTCTGGCTCACAGGTCTATGAGATAATAAAGAACTAGTCAGATGTTGTTTTATAGTAAATTACATGTTGAGTGATTTAAAAATTAGAGAGTGGTTTGCCCTGTCAGCATGTGCAGTGAGAACCAGCCTGTGTCTGCAACATCAGGCTCACAGCATCTCTATTAAGATAATGTGAAACAACAAACCGTTTATCTGCATGTACTCTGCCCGTGCTTTTCAAATGCAGGATTTAATTGCTGATTGATCGGCAATAGTGGAGGCAAAAACCTGACTGTCACGTCGATTCATTTTGAAAGGGCAATGGCCAATGAGGAAACACAAACCCTCACTCACTCACTCACATAGGGCTGGCCCTTGCCCTGCGGTCCAGCCAACAATGTCTACATCTGACCCCCTGTTGCAGTGTGTCTTTAAGTTCTGGGTAGTTCAAGTGCGTTTTGTAAAATAAACATAATTGCGCGTAGCACAAATATGTTTTCACTTCTTTCTCATCCTGATAATAATCTTATAACCCCCTAAATTAACTACCTGAGGGCCCCAATCCCTAAATTTGTGTGGGAATATTTACAAAAACAACACATAGTTTGCAGCTTACATAGGCACACATATTTGTACCTAGATATTTTTTTATGCACATACACTACTCTAACTCAGTCTCGACTCTAGACAACAGGGTCTGTTACAGTAGCTCCTGCCTTAAACATGACAGTGTCAGGCTCACTATATTCAGCAATGCAGATATTCTCCATCACTGCTTCAGACAGTTCCAGGCGTGCAGCAGTAGAGAGGAAGAGATAAAGTATGGGCAGCATCCACAAGCTGAAAGCGCTGGCCCTTATAGCTTCCGACATGGCACAGATCCACATGCACAGACATAAACGCAGAAATAACTTCTTTAGGCTCCAGTCCCCTCTCTCCCTCCCTCTCTCGCAGTCTCTGTCGGCTTATAATATTTTCAGCTATGTCACCATAAAGCTCCAGTAAACTTGCTCCAACAATTTGACACAACAACACTAGACAAGGCCCTCAGAGGATAGACTGAGGGAGGAGGAAAAAGCTTCTAGGTAACGTCACAACGCGTGACAAAAAAACCCATGAAAGTTAAGGTCAGTGGATAAATTCTTTCCTTGAGTAAAAGACTGAAAAATCACATCATCGTCAAAGAAAATTTAAAAGATCCTAAAATAGGGAAGTAGATGCAATTAAGCAAGTAAAAGTGAAGGGTTAAAATGTAAGAGGGGTGACCTGTGAATGACAGAACAGGGGGATTTATAGACTAAGCCTGTGACAGCAGTTTATGC
Source organism: Zingel zingel (assembly GCA_023566125.1). NCBI lineage: Eukaryota > Metazoa > Chordata > Actinopteri > Perciformes > Percidae > Zingel > Zingel zingel. The sequence goes on from CM042317.1 coordinate 18,914,392, forward strand.
AGCGTAAGACTTTCTTCAGGATTGGCGCTCTGTGAGTCATCTTAGCAAAAGTGTCCTCTGATCCCACTTGTGAAACAGCTCAAAATTCTGACAGCAATGCAAAATTCTGACAGTATTGCAACACACGCACGCACGGTCATTAGCTTCACCTACACATCACTACAATGTCTTCAAATCCTCCTTGAGCTGGTTGCCATGGAGACAGGTACCTGCTTGTGCCTGGCTTATCAGGTACAGTGTGTATGTCTCAGCATCGGTAACTTCCTGTTATTGCTCTCATTGTTTGTGTCCTTTTTTTTCTCTCAGACCCGACGATCAGAGACAAACAAGCCTCACAATGGCAACATCACTACCGCTTGGAAGACGACGACAAACCGAGCTGTTAAAGACGGAGGTGTACATGTCAAATGTATGGCTGTGAAATAGCAGTGTTCTCTACTCCCTACGTCTGACATGTTTGTGTGTGTGTGTGTGTGTGTGTGTGTGTGTGTGTGTGTGTGTGTGTGTGTGTGTGTGTGTGTGTGTGTGTGTGTGTGTGTGTGTGTGTGTGTGTGTGCGAGCCGTGCTACCACACGCGATGTACGTAGTGACACTTCTGGTGTTTGTCCAAACCATCTCATCACATAGTGTACTATACATACAATATGACTGAGTCACATGTAATGTCTACCTGGTTTCAGATGTATACCTTAAGTGAATATACAAAAAGATAGCCTCCTTTTAGATAGAAACTGGTATTTATATAAAAAACTGAGGCACATATGTTTTACACCAGACACATACATGCTTTAATGAGTCATCTATGCTGAGATACATTGTTATGTTTTAGTCTGCGTCAGCTGATAGTGTGTGTAGTTAGCCTGATGAGAGGGTCAAGACTGATGTATACACATAAGAGGTATAGTGTTGTTGATCTGACTTAACCCAGCGCACTGGCAGGTGGGAGACATTCGATTTATTCAGGAGATTGTTTTAAGGAGGAGCAAAATGCAGCAGGCTATGGCTGCAAACCACATGCTTTCACACGGAGAACACTATTGAAATTAATTCAATTAAGCAATGAATCCTTTGATCTATAATATAGTAAAATTGTGAAAAATGCTCCTGGTCATAAACCAAACGACTTGTTTTATCTGACCAACAGTCCAGAACCCAAAGATATTCAGTTTATGATCACATAAGACAAATAAATGCAACAAATTCTCATTATTGAGAAGCTGGAACTGGGGAATGTTTGATATTTTTGTTTGAAAAAGGTAAATAATAACAAAGAATTGAATATCATAATAGCTGCGATCAAATTTCCTATCAATCAGCATATCAATTAAAGCTGTGCTAGGCAATTTATTTTTGGTGTCATTGGGGAAAATAATCCTTCAGCATATTATTTTAAGCCTAATTCAAGCACTGGTTTACACATCTGATCCCGGATAGAAGAGAGCACCAGCAGTACTTCTGAGGACGGATACTGAACACACAGTATGGGAATTGGAGTGTAGCAGAAAGACTCACCTCAGCCAGTATTCAAAGTTCTAAATACAGCCATATCCTATTTGTTTGTATGAGCCTGCGTGTGTCCCACATCTATGATTCCTTGGAGATATCGAGGGAGTCAGACGGTTATTTCTTAAGCTAAATGGATAAAAAAACCACTCAGTCAAGCGGTGCCTGTGGGGACATGGCAGGGGAAGAGCAACTGAATGAATAAAAATGAGCTGTTGGTGGCTATTTGGAGTAAGTGGAAAAGTGCTGCTGTGCATGCTGCTGCCCAAGTCTGCTGTCAATGCATGTTCAACCCCAAGACACTTGCAAAGTAGAGAGCAAAGACAGAGCCGGCATTGTGCTTTCATGGCTGCAAGCTGAAGAGACAGCAATGTACAGTGACGAAGGGAGATGTGTGCCAGAATGAACATACACACACACACTCAGAGACACTAAGGACTTATAGCAAGTCACAGCCAATAACAGCGGGACTGATGATTGATCTTTAACTTGTAGTGAGTTACTACACACTAAGCAAATGTGACCCAAGCCACCAATCTCGCCTAATGCCCAAGAAACCAGTGATCTATAACCTCCTGGGAAGCAGCAAAATTACTGTGCTTTCACACGTAACTGATCTTTTTTTGTCACCATTATTTTGTCCCTCACTCAACAACCAACCTCACCCTTTTCTTCCTCCACCCATCACTCTCTCTTAGCCTCTTCCTCCCTGCAGGGAAATGACATGACAAGGTGAAGTGTGCAGCAGTAGCGGCAGTGTGAAGTGAACCTTACAGAGGTGAGTAAAATGCACAGTTGGCTGCTGGGAAATAACAGCAGTGGCGTAGATGATATGTAACTTGGGACGTCACAGGCTGTGACGTCACATAGAAAGCACTCGTAGTAGTGAAGGCTGCCGGACGTGGTGCTGATACATGCGAGTGATTGCACATGCAGCTGAGTTGTGATGCTTCTAGACAAAGAGGCAATGCAGGGATGAGGTTTCACTGCAGAGCTAGGGCCCCGTTATTCCTAATACTCTACGTTGCAGCCATTGTATTTTAATATGAAGACATAAAATATACTCTGCTTTGACTAATAATTTGTGCCCAATGTTTTTTTTCTAAGAAACAGGTTCAAGTACCTTGTTAAACATTCATATAATCTAGAATCTATGAATATGCAAACAATGTTTTCTTTTCAAATATAACTATTCGACACAAGATGTCTCCTACTTCACTGTCCATTCTCAGTGTACTGTATGTGCACTGGAGGTTTTGAGTTTTATTACCACACTTGTGTAAGCTAGGAATTAAACTACGACTGGCTTCCAAACAAGTTCGTCCACGTGTGAAACTCAGATTTAAGGTGAGCACAATAAACTTTCCCCCTTCAGCAGATGAATGTGAAAACAGAATTCTAGTGTCAAACTCTGCACAAACACTATTTTGCACAGTGAAGATCAAAAATCCAAGTGAAGTGACAATAAGCAAAACACATTTTTGACAGGAGGGGAACTTTAACAGTAAATGGATTATGTGCAGGGAGGAATTAAACAAAGTCCTCCCTGGTACAAAAAAAACAACAAAACAAATCTCAAATTCAATCAAGTGACAAGATGGAACAAACATGAATGAAAACAGTAATGTAAACCAGACTAACGCTAGGAGCTCTGTGAGGCTGTACTTAGGCACAGCAGTGAGCTAAATGCTAAAATCAGCATCACAATGACAATGCTGACATTGTTATGTTTAGCAGATGTTATGTTTACCATGTTCCAGATCTTAGGTTAGAATGTTAACATTTGATAATGATGGGAAATGTCATTAGTTTTCCAGGTATTCGGTCATGATGGCACCGAATGAAATGTTAGAGGATCAATTATTCCTGAGCGGAGCATGAATGACTATACAAACTTTCCTCAAAATCCATTTAACAGAGGTTGAGACTTTTCACTTGACCATGAATGTCTGTACAGATTTCCATTGTAATGCATTCAGTGAAACTAAGATATTTCCATCTGGACCAAAGCGGCCATTATAAACACTAAGCTGACAAGACAAACAAGGTCTGGGCAAAAAGAAAAAGAAAAAAAAGGAAACATAACTACACACAGAAAGCCTTTAGGTCTACTTCACAATTTATATTACCTTATTTTATATTTTATTGTGTTATATTTTATTCCTTATTTTAACGTGCACTACTTTGTGTTGGATTCTCACTTTGCTGTTACTTGTGTGTCCTTTTCTTTCTGAAACCCAAGACTTTCATTAGCAACGACCGCTTCCCTGTAATTGCTTAGCACATTATAAATAAAGACCTTGGACCTTGAACATGGGGCTTTAAATCTCTCTCCTCACTCTCCATTTCTCTCTCCAACTGGCGTCCATGTAAACCAAATCAGATTAAATACGCTAAATGTGGAGAGGAAAATAGCCCAGAGATCTTGCCAAAGGCTGCAGGGCATCCTCCCCTGCCTGTTCGTCCCAAAATCTCTTGCATCATCACGTGGGTCAGACAGCAGAGTGTGTCCTGACACGCTCTCACAGTGGATCTTAAGAGTACATCAGCATTGGTTACAAAACTAGGTGTGGTAAAGCTGAAAACCAGCTTGATGTATCAGGTCAACTTAAAGTGTATTTACTGCAGAGAGGGATTCTATACTCACAACCCCAAACCTCTTGAATCATGACTGATCTAAATGAGATGAATGCTGAAGCCAGGTGACTGAGGTCAGGAAGATAAGGGACAAACAGACAACATTAATACTCTGGTTTAAAGGAGTAGTGCAACATTTTGGGAAATAATTTGCTTTCATGACGAGAGTTAGATGAGAAGATTTATATGACTCTCATGTCTGTCAGTTAAACATAAAGCTATCGCATGCAGCTGGTTAGCTTAGTTTAGCACAAAGACTGGAAACGGAGGGAAACAGCTAGCCTGCTGTCCTAAGGTGACAAAATACACCGACCAGCAACTACTAAGCTCACTTTTATTAACAGGTTTTATCTCGTTTGTTTAACCTGCACAAAAAACAAAGTGTAAAAGAGGTGCTGGTAGGTAGAGCTTGTTCTTTGGACAGAGCCAGGCTAACAGTTTCCCCTGTTTCCAGTCTTTATGCCAAGACAACTGTCTCCTGGCTGTCACTTCATTTACCGAGAGAATGGTATCAATCTTCTAATTTAACTCTATAATTATATCTCTAACACAAGAAAGTGAATACATGTAGGCACAGACATATATACATATATGTATATATCTCTATGTGTAGGCCTATGTCCCAAAATGTCAAGCTGTTCCTTAAGAGAGAATTTTTTTTGAAATAACCAATTTGAAGAATGCCTTGCTTTAGACTTCTAGGGTTTCATCCAGCACTGATAGATGTTGTTATTTATCCTTCTGTCCCCAAAGTAACAAACCATTACCAGCTATTGGATACCACTTATATTGAATCAGCAGTGAGAATTCACCTGCAGGCCGACAGGATTTATTTTTCTATAAAGAGAACTGCCCAAACAGTTTAATGGAAACACTCCTGGCAAACACTATAGCAGGAGAGTTTAAACAGCAGGGTCTTACACCTGTGTAAGACACCATGAGTTAATACTATTAAATGGCTGAGGAGGAAACTGACCAGAGACACTGACACATGAAGCGTCTGCTGGTGCTTTAAAGCGAAAGCCAGGATTACATTAGAGACTGTGATCAATACTACAACATCATATTTACCAATGCACATACAAGCCAGAGGTTATGATGTTGGCCTACTTCGTCTCATGTTTCTACATTTGCTTTTGTGTTTTTCTAAAGTATACATACAGTTATGGATTAGATGATCCATCTTAACAAAAACTCTAAGAGAGATCAACTCTTCAATTGAAAGCTTAATATTTTTGCATTTTTTTTATCATTACTTCTTATCTCTGAAAGGCAGTTTTAACAGTTGTTACATCCTGTTTTATTCTGGTATTTCCGGTCCACAGCTTCAGATGGATCATCTGATTAGCAGGGAATTGTGCTTGTGTGTGGGCTGAACCTACATGTACACAGACTGGCCATTTGTTCAGAACTCTATCTCCACTCTTCAAATAAACTTTATGCAGTAAACTTTCACCCTGGTGTTGTGTCCAGTATTTAATATTGCCGTACAGTATATACAGACATAAAATAATAGTCAATCTATGGTTACACTTTACTTGAAAGTATCTACATAAGAGTGACATGACACTGTCATGAACGTGTCATAAACATTATAAACAAGTCATAAACATTTATTAAATAACGCTTGTGTCATTTAAGCAACACTATGTAACTTTTCCCGCTTCGGTCCCCTTAAAGGTGGTCTCATTGGAACTACAGCTGCAGCTAAAAGTTACATAGTGATGCATTAAGTGTCATTCGTTTTTTGTCATGACAAGTTAGAGTTAGGGTTAGAGTTAGGGTTAGGGTTCATGTGTCATGACAGTGTCGTGTTCATGACAGTGTCATGTCACTCTTATGTAGTAACCTTCAAGCAAATTGTTTCTAACAGTTTTTTACTTTAGATGTGAAAGAAAAAGATGGGCTGTGTTTCTTATTTGCATGCCAAATATACAATTGCTGTGTTTTGGAAAACCCCACTAAAACCATATGTCATTACTGTGTCAGTGGTTAAAAGCACCTTCAAGCTCAATGTTGGTGGAACAAAAAAACATTTTTAATAAAAGGGGAAAACCAACCACTTTTGAAAAGATGTCCGGTTCATTTATGGACTTCCTGAATAATAATCTCATCGCAAATTCCCCAACAGAAGAATTGTTTGTTTGTTTGCTTGTTTACAAAGCATGGACGTCAGTATTACTGGACAAACAACTGTGCACCTTTGAATGTACTCCCTCCGTGTTTTCTATTTTTTATTTATTTATACAGTATTTGGCTAAAATGAGAATAACAAAATAATTTTGCTGTTTATTAAAACATGATGACTTGCACATTAACATGGTTTTCTATGTTCATGATGTATGCATTAATGCAAAGGTACATCCATACGTCACCTACTGAGACACATATAGTATCTACTCATACTGTAATAAGTGTTTTTTCAATAATCTATTTACCGCTCTGCATATTATCAGCCTGTGCATCTTTGTGCTGGCCTTTATTTTTAGCATTCACACCTGTACTGTTAGCATTAGCATCAATCACGTGGCGCCCAATGTGAGGCGCACAAGGAATGTGCTGCTGCTGCTGCCCCCCCCCGTTCCTCCTCCCTACTCTTCTGCTCACTAGTCTAATCTCAACTGGGCACATGGAGGCTGCTGCTTTAAATACGCCCAGGGTGGAAGAGGGAGATTAAAAATGACAAGAGTGATTAGTGAGGCTATTAGAAGGACTGCCCCTGCTCCTGGACAATAACGGGAGTATCTGACTCTTCCTCTCAGCATTAAAACACCCCTCTTCTCCTTTTCCACCTACCTGCTCCCTAACTCTCCCAACATGTTTCTCCCTCTCATTTACTAAGGTTCAAATGGGATGTTTTTCACCTTTTTCTCCCCTTTAAATTCTCACTTGCATTTTTGGTTGTGAGAGAAGAAAAGGATGATGAATGAGGACAGAGGTAGAAAAACAGGAAAACGTGGGCCAGTTGGGAATATGACAGTGAACCGCCAAATCTTGAAAAGTAAAAAAACAATTGCGTAACAATGCCCAGAGGATCTTTGTCTTGTCTCCCTTTTTTCAGATTGCCTCTCTTCTTTACATCCCTTCTGTCTTTAGCACTCCATTTTTCCTCTTCTCACCTTTAAAAACACCCTGAAGGCCTGTTCTCATTGTCACGTTTCTCATGCAACACTGCACCGATTATATTCGCAGCTGGACTGTGACTCAACAATATGTCTGACTACATTTGCATTGCCGCCGTTAAAACCTAGACATACTGTAGCACCAGTAGGACCAACCTGTGGATGGATATTAGTACTTTATTTAGAAGCAAACCTATAATTGTACAGGCTGTCCTAAGAATAGACTTGTGCTCTCGTGGAATCAAGGAAGCTCCATTTGTTATTCCTAAACCCTGGCGTTCCAAGCCAACGTGGGAAGGCTGGTTAGGCTCCAACTACATGTTTCAGGATGATAGTAATCCAGCAGAACATCAAGACCTGGGGCGGCATTAGTGGGGACAAAAAAAAAAAAACGTTACGCCTGGCTGTGATGTTGCACAAAACCACAGAGAAACAAGCGATGACAACAGTCTTAAGGGAACAAAAATTGAACTCTAAATCGGCTGCTCAGTTCAGACAATACAACAATACCTGCAAGGCAGGTGGACATCGAGTGCAGACTGACTGGACACAGACAGGACAGGGTGCCAGGTTTCTCTTGCCCAGACACATGCCAGCATCAGTCCACTGGTTGGCCATGTTGCTTCACTGACCTCTATCCTCTTTGAGTGTGTGGCCCATGGCTATTATAATCTGATTTGTAAGCCTTTGCATGGCTCTTATGTAACCGCATGAGATGTGTGCACACTCAAATCCATCCATGTACCGCTTGGTAAACGGGGGAGGAAGGGGAGGGTAAACCAGCTGGCACTGTGTGTGTGTGTGTGTGAGAGAGGAAAGCGTGCCATAGTTTGTGAGCATTGGGATGCGTGATGAGACAAATATGGAGGATGAGTAATGACACACACAACATGAGAGATGGCCGAGATCTGCTGAGCTATAGGATTGGATTTAGTGTGCAATGCATCTGACAAATATCAGTGAATCCGGTTAATGTATATTCACGTCAAGACAGTTATTATTTTTCAGATTTTTTTTTTTTTAGCACTTTCACTAATGCTTTTACCATTCATGGCAAGACAGCTAAATATATCTAGGTATCAGGTTTTTGGAAATGAGTAGGGTAACACAGGAGGGTGCACTTAAATAGAACTGTAAGAAATGAATCCATCCATTGGACGTACTTTTGCTGTTGTGCTAAAATTGCTTCCATCATAAACTGTATATTGCTTGTGCTCAGTATTTTCTGCACAATAACACCCCCAGACCACCTATAGTTCTGCCCAAGAACCATGAGGTGTGAGAGACTCAGTGTGTTTAATTCTCTCCTTTAATTCCCTCATGCAATCATTTTCAAACCACACACTGCCTTCCTGCTCATTTTGTTCATACTTTGTCCTTCCTTTCTCAACATCCATACTCTTTCCATCTTAACATCCTGTCTGTTCACCTCCACAACAGAGTGTTAGAGCATTAACATATAATATGCTGATATTTTCCTTTTTTTAAACACTGGATATGGATCAATCATGCTATTGAATGCTATCAAATAATGGAGGTTCCTTCTAGGGCTGAAACTAACGATTATTTTCATAGTCGATTAATCTGTTGATTATTTTCTCGATTATTCGATTAGTTGTTTGGTCTATAAAATGTCAGAAAATGGTGAAAAATGTGGATCAGTGTTTCCAAAAAGACAAAGATGACGTCCTCAAATGTCTTGTTTTGTCCACAACTCAAAATATATTCAGTTTACTGTCCCAGAGGAGAGGAAAAACTAGAAAATATTCACATTTAAGAAGCTGGAACTTAACACCAGCTGAAAATCTTGTTTTGTCTGAGTGGTTTAACATCTCACCTTGCTGCTGTGATGAAGAAGTGTACTTCACAGTACGTTAGTACCATAGACAGTATTAAACAGTACACAGTGACATCACTGCTGATGGTCAGAGGTGCAACAGAAAACTCAAACCAGAGGGGGCAGTAAACACTGATTTCCATCTTGGTGTTAAAGTTACATTTTTAAGGTAATCTACAACTGAGATTCCGTGCCATTTGTTGGGTCACAATGTGTCAAATAGAGATCGTATCTTTGTGCTTAGGGTTCACTGGAAAGTTTAAGGTTGTGTTGTTTTTCAGTCAGTTAAAGGAGTAAAGGTAACCTGGAGCATTTTTTAAAGGGTGGATCCCTATTTTGCCAATACAAATTGACTTGGCATATGTTTTGTGAGGAAGTAAAACACATTCAAAATGCATGTTGATGAGTTTACAAGAAAACTCCACAGTGCACCTTTAAGATTCAGTAGATAGTCTAAAGTCTGCCAGTCTCTGATTTGATCTCTGGATTAGCAGGATAAATCTTGATGGAGAGCTTTTTATAACCTTATAATCGCACTCAATTGCCATTTTGATTCATGCCATTTATAAAGGCTGGCATAGTGTTTATGTTAGCTGCTTCCTTGTTGGTAGAAGATGTTGTGTTCTGTCCTAACCAGACAGTTGCCATGTCAGTCCTGCTGACGTAATTTTCAGTCAATACAGAATTTGGAAAAGTGGTTGGTATGAGCAGTTTATTTAATAATTTTAACATTGATCAAATAAGACAATTTAATAGCAGTAATTATTTCTGTAAGTCAACTTACCCAAAACTGTAGCGTTGTGTCAATATCCATTCTTATCACCGTTTTTCATAGATGTAGCTAGCTTGCTATGATGGAAGCTGACCACCCCATTCTTAATGACACCTAATAAGCTCTGATTGGTTTTCCAACTGGCTCAAACAGCCAATTGGCACATAATGGGCATATGTTTGAATCTCTGAAAAAATCTAAGATGTGGGGGACAATTAAGAAGTCTGAAACTAGGCTAAAAAAATAAGTGCAAGACATACAAGCAAAAACTATCTGAATGTAAAATAATAATAAGTAATGTTACTCAGTGGCAAACAGGTAGGACTTAGGTTGTACTGATTGTACAGGGCATCACCAGGAAGTGAAGTGAAGCAGGCTTTTTACTAGAGACAGCCTCGAAGGAGGGACTGAGTCCTCGACATGTTCTACCATCAAAGTGGAACCATTCAAAGATAATGACTATATGCACAAAACATCTGCTATAAGCATAAGTATTCAAAAATACAATTAGTATCATCATTAGTTAAAGCCAAATTCTCTCATTTTCATTCATCATAAGCAGACAGAGAGAGGAGCATGACCCTGAAACAATGATTTTATAAATGATACTCACACCGAGTTACTTAGCAATCACTCAAACATTCTGCAGAAGCAGAGAGCTACTTAAACAACACACTAGATTTCTCTCTTTCTTTGAACTCGACTGCCACTCTGGAATTTCCATTTCAAAACGCAAAGTGTCTCTCTCCGAATAATAAATGACAGAGCTTTAAGGCCCGTAGAGCGCACGACTTTTTCCAGCCCATAATAAGCACTGAATAAGGGAAACAGGTTATATTTATACAGCAAGGTTATGTATGATTTTAATGTTTACCCAACCTGCATGTAATGATGGGGATGTCTACGATAATGAACAATGAAAATCAGTATTGATGATAGTTATTAAAGCTCAGACTGCTGCCTGCACATTGTGTGTGTGTGTGTGTGTGTGTGTGTGTGTGTGTGTGTGTGTGTGTGTGTGTGTGTGTGTGTGTGTGTGTATCTATAATCCCCGGATGTGTCATGACCACATCATTTATCTTTAAGATTATAGTAGGGTTACACTTTACTTGAAGGTATCTACATAAGAGTGACATGACACTGTCATGAACGCGTCATAAACATTATAAACAAGTCATAAACATTTATGACATAACACTTCTTTTAGTGAGTGTCATTTGGTTTTTGTCATGACAACTTATGGTTAGGGTTAGAGTTAGGGTTCATGTGTCATGACTGTGTCATGACACTGTCATGTGTTCATGACAGTGTCATGTCACTCTTATGTAGATACCTTCAAGTAAAGTAATTAGAAAGCAGGTGAATTGCCTTTATGTAAAGTACAATGATCTTTATTATAAGTGACTCACTAGCCATTTAAGGCTTTTATACACAGGGAATCCAGAAAAGAAGATATAATAATATTGAGTGGACACAGCAGAAATTTAAAAAATCTGCCGCTTCCTCGACTTGTTTTGGGAAGTCATGGTGTTAGTTTTCTATCATTTCAGTCTCTGGGGGAACAGTGAGGGAGGCTCAGTAAAGATGCTGCCATGTGTCTCCTAGCAGGAAGACCCTCACTGCTTTGTCCTCCTCCTCAGCTGTTTGACCTTTAACACAAACTGTCTCTTACACACAGAACAGAGGCGGCAAGGCTTGATACATGCCAATATTTAAAACTGAGCAGACTCATCACTCAACACAACCAGGTAGCTGCACTCTATCAGTCATTGTCAAAACCAAAAACTCCCACAGAGCACATGACCGGTAATCGAAAACAAAGCCCAATGAAAACATGTGAAACTCACTGAAATCCAAACTGAGTGATGGAATTAAAATCCTTATTAGCTCCCTTTTATCTTTAATCAAAGAAGCACAACTACTGTTAGTCATTTGACAAAATAATAATGCAAAAAAAAAAAAAAAGGTACAAAATGTTTGTTCTTTTGTATAATTTACCATTATATTCAAGTGCTAGGCCATGTGTAGGTAAAGTAAACATCAAGGGCTCATAATGTATAATGTAAACATAATAAATATGTATATGAATAATAAAATAAACAGTGAACACATTAGAAAAGAGAGGTGATAGGTAGAAGAAATCTGGAGCAACAGCAAGAGAAGAAATATGATAAAGACAATAAAGTATATCAGAGTGTTTAAATGCTGTGACAACATGCCTGCAGAGAAACCGTGTTTGCACCATGAAGGAAACCAACATGTTGTCACAATCCAGCAGGAGTATACAGACTGTCCCTGTGGTCTGTAAGAGCGCAAGGGACACCAATACTCATCTAAGGTCCCTGAACTCAACACATCTTTTCACAGCTTTCAATACAACACCAGACTGGAGTTGAACAAATGCTGCCTGGCATGATGGAAGATTCATTATCATTGTTGATGAAGACAAATGTCTTTCACTTCTAACTTCCAGCTAAACTATCAGGCAGTAACAGCAGAATAATGGATCCTGCAAAAAACAAGCAGCCGTGCTTTTAGAAAATCAATAAAGCAACTAACAAAAACTCCAAACACTACCACAGACTTTCAATCACACTGCACCAATCCCTCAGAAAATAAACAACAATATTAATACATCCAGAGGCCGGCATGACCCATTAAAAGAGGAGAATTGAATTGAAAAGCCTCAACAGACCAATATCCTCTATATTTGATATCTGCTATTCAACAGTGGTCCGATAATAGTTTTACAGTCCATAAAGAAGGTCGCCTCAGGAGGGTACACAAAGCAAAAAATAATGATACCCAGAATACTGATGGTTACTGCTGAACCTTTATAGTCATACAAAGAGAGATGTTTACTGCAAAGTATGTGTACAATATTATTAGCCAATTTAATTGATTAGTCAACTGACAGAAATCTGAAGCTATTCTTCTTTCTTTCTTTTTCCATGATAGTAAACTGAATAACTTCAGGTTTCAGAGTCTCGGTCAGACAAAATAAGCAATTTAAAGACATCATTGGAAAATTATTATGGGCATTTTTTTTTTTTACATGTTATAAATGAAACCATTAAATGTAGAAATAATCCATATTTTCAATAATTGTTAGTTGCAGCCCCTAAACAAAGTCAGCAGGGAAAACACCCTGAAGTGGTGGAGGTTAAATACAGTTCAATGAAGATTTGTAAATTAAAAAATAAAGTTCAGATAATGTTTCAATAAATCATCTGCGAGGGATCAATACACAACTCACCTTGTGTATTACTAATGCGTGTACATTAGCGTATTAACCCTTGTGTTGTCTTCGTTTCAACCTTGAAAAAAAACACTTTTTTTCTGACATTTGTGATGCCTTTTTTCACAATTTGTTTTTGCTTTTTCCAACGTTCTAAATTTTAAAATTTTTCTTCTACACATTTTCAGTGCTTATTTCTACATCCAATATTTTCTGATATGAAACAAAAATTTAAAAACAGGCCAATGTGACCCGAAGTCAACACAAGGGTTAAAGTTGTTCTCAGAATGTTGGCAGAGAGGTGCTTCTGTTATATAGCCGACCCTCACTGATATAACTGGGGTGGAAAAAATAATAGAAACACCTGTCAGTAAAACGCATTACAATTCAACAGCACCACAAAGTATAGCCTCCAAAAATACAATACAGTTCAGCATCTCTCTAAAGAAACTGAACATTAAAACCTTCACGAAGGTAGGATTAATGGAGGACTGTTGCATTAGACTGCACTAGTTTTAGCTACAGTAGGTGTACCTGATAAAATGGAAACTGATTGCAGCTGCTCAGCAGTGCTTCAGAACATTTTATTTTATTAAAAAAATAAAATAAAGTGTCTGTCTGTGTTTGTGCCCACGATAACAAAAGTAGGTTGAGGTTGATAATAATTTATGGATTCAAGCCCAGACACTCTTAAGTGTTTTTACATACAATCTCATGAAACAATGGTTGGTCTTATCTCAGTGGTGAGACACAAACATCTGCTTCAGGAGATTTTTAAGGGAATATGCCAACAAGAGGAAGAAAAAACCTTAGCAAAAAGCAAACAAACAGTGTTTATTAATGTACACTATTTACTTCTCCTATGAAGATTTTTATTTATCATTTATTATCTGTTTAGACACCAGCCTCCATGTATGGGTGCTCATAGGAGGGGGTGCAGTTCTTGACAAACACATGAATAATATATCTTGTTATATATCTGCCGACAACTACATTATAGTCTGTTATGAATCATTTCTTAAATGTTTATATAAGGTTTGTGAACAGTAAAAAAGGGGGACTTAAAGTCTTGCTCAAATGATATATGCAAATGTTCTCATTTTCAAAAGCAATTTGATGGAACATCATTATACAGTCTGTCTTTTGTAGCTGTAAAAAAACAGGCTATATTGTATGCATTTCACTTTATTTAAGTGTTCTATGCAGACATTTAAGTCAGGGACAAAAACAAAAATCTAATCAATTCCATTTATATTAAGACTCCTTTTCTCCCAGGATTGCCACACTTTCTTACCTTTATCTGAGTCGCTGCAGAATGTACACAATTATCTACTCAAACTAATTTATCTACACTGCAAACACCTGCTCAGACGGCTGATAACATACACACCTACTGTACATGCAAGTATACTGCAGACAGTTTATTATAAATTAAAAAGATATTCTTCATTTGCAGTTAATTCAAGATGTCTAATCCACAGCATGTGTGGGCTGTGTTTTGTCACAACGGCAGAAAAATAACTTTGCTTACCCAAAAGCCTGTGTCACTTTGTACAAGTCTAGAAGATGATGACGAGGCTTGTTTACACAAAGCACCAGCGTGATTCAATTACTCATAACTCAACTGCATGGTAAACAATAACATTAGAGCAATTACACATAATAGTACGAGTTTAGATCATTAATTTCTGTATCATATATAATTGAAGACTTGAAGCCGATATGCTGTATCTGCCTCTTCACAATGACCATCCTTAAACATTTGAGTGTTTTTCAGCATAAAGCAAAATAATGATATATTAGCAATGCTCTAATAAAATACAGCGAGGAGTCGTCGTGGATCTCTGACCCCGCCATCATGCACCACGTTTCACAGATTACAGCTGCAGTGCTCTGATTCGGACTCACACACAGCTCCAATATGTGATGCAGAGTCACTGTGCTCTGATTAATCCGAGTATAATCCCTGACAAGCCATTCAGTCTCAGCTCTGCAGTTGGTAGGAGGACGCTGTGTGTATGCATAGGGTGAGTCCACGGCTAGATCAACTAAAATGGCTTTTTTTATTTTCACTAGGGGAAGCATACAAGCACAAAAAGATACATACTGCCCCCCCAAAACCTGCTGGACACACGCTTTAGCAGACATGTAAATACAATAAAGCATATTCTGTTCTCTCCCACCCCTCATTACTGTCCTCTCATGAGCCAAATTAGGCATTAGGACTGAGCGCATGATGCTGCAGCTGCCTGAAAGCAAAGCCTCCTATCCTCTTTTGTTCCCAACATCGTCCTCTTCTCATGGCTTCCTCCTCTCATCTCTTCATGCTCTCTCCTACACTTCATCCTCTCTTTCAATCATCTTTCATCCCGCTTTCTTCCTTTCTGCGCCACACTTTTCCGGTCCTCTCTACTTCATTTCCAGCAATACATGCGTCTGCTACAATATAAAGTTCATATTATGCATTTTGCTCCTTCGTGTTTTTAGCATGTCATAGCTCACAGGTGTGCCGGTCTGCTACTTCGGTTCGGACTGAAGAATCTTAACAACTATTGGATAGATTGCTGTGAAATGTTGGACATTCATGGTTCCCAGAGGATGAATCCTTCTTACAGCAGGTTGTTTTTTAGTGAAATGTCTTGATTACTGCCATGAAATGAATTAATACGTATCTATTGTCTTTGTGAACTATGGTGATCTTCTGACAGTCCAAATTTTATTTTGCCCAATAAGTTAGTTATCGACCAAAGTACAACCTCAACAGTACTTTGTCCTTACTGCTACATTGCATTGATTACATAATTGACAAACAGTCCCATGCATATTAAAAATAGTTAATGTCTTAATGCTCAGAAACAAGACTAAGAGTCTACAGCTACGCAAGCAACTCTGTGAGGTTGTACTGAGCGGTGACAATGGCAATGCTAACATGCTAAATGTTTACCATGTTCACCATCTTTGTTTAGCATGCTAGCATGATAACATTAGGTAATTAGCACTAAACACAAAGTACAGTTAAGGCTGATGGGAATGTCATTAGTTTTGCAGGTATTAGATCATTTTGACCTGATGATGTCGTTGACAAATTTCAATTTTTTATTAATTATATCAATGCAAAATGTTACATTTCTGTCTCAAATCCTCACTGAAAACGTGATTGGATTGTGTGACTTGGTTCAGGAGCTCTGACCGGACGATGACCTTTAACCCTGAGTAAATGCACTACACATCAGACAATACCATCACAAGGTCTCTGGGGATGTAAAAACATTGATATCTACAAATTATATTGCAGTGCACTTCATTACACGTCGGCAGTTATAAAAGCCAATAACCAAAATGGGTTTCGAGGAGAGTGTACGTCAAGCTTCTGTGTTATAGATTTGGGTAATAATGATGTGACCTGAATGTCCCTGAAGTAGAAGTTTTTGTGTGCGTTTGTGTGTGTGTGTGTGTGTGTGTGTGTGTGTGTGTGTGTGTGTGTGTGTGTGTGTGTGTGTGTGTGTGTGTGTGTGTGTGTGTGTGTGTGTGTGTGTGTAAAGGTGGTTTAATTTAGTCTTATCAATGTTCAGCTATTGCCACGGATACAAGCAAAAACATTTACCCTCTGCAAGAATGTTGACACATTAACTGTGGAATAATCATAACGAAAAACCTGGTGGTATTATTTTGTTATGTAATATTACTGAACTTTCAGCAAGTCATATTAATGGTCAATATCTTCAAAATAATATTTTAGGGGGAACTATGCAGAACACATAAGTACCTACGCTCAATTTCCCCATGTATTAAGTTAGATAAGACAAACCTTCACCCAGCACTTACAGGTCTTGAGAATTTCCCTTTTCCAGCACCAAGCCATCAGCAGTAACTCCTGCAGTGGTTGATGCCCGGAATATATAACATGCCAGTCATGAATAAAACATTAATCATGGCCTGAATACTGATGATGGGAGAGAGGATGAGAAATAAGGGAGTGGAAAAGAGGAGATAGAAACCACAGACAGTGATGAACAACAGCTCACTTTCTATAGACAAACCAAAAACCTCAAGCAACCGTCTGAATGACTGAATCTGCAGAACAATTTCCTTCACTCAGCACATCTTTCTTCTTGGCATATTTGAAACTGGCTAAACACTGTTTATTCACATTTCGTCAACATGAGGACATATAACGAGTTTACCTCGCCAGTGGTCTTATTCAAAATATGCCGATAGCATTTAACCACAGGACAAGCAAAGATTAGGACTAGTACAGAGCGTGTCAGTCTGTCATTGACCACCATCCAGAACAAAGCTGATGTCAGAACGCTGTGAACTCCAGAGTCCAGTTTTCAACCTTCTGGCTACTACATGTACAGTCTTGTCAACAATTCATTCAAAGTTTCTGCCAATGTCCACCCTGTTCTATTTAATACTTTTAATAATATATGGGATTCATTGAGATATACAGCATGTCAAGACTTGCTGTATTGATTCTGGCCACACCTCATTATAACATAGCAGCTCTGGAGATGGCGAGTCATGTTTAACATATGATTAAGAGTCAACAGACAAAAAGGTTGTTGTTGTAATGCTCTCTAAAGCATTTATGAGGAATCTAAGAAATACTTCCTTGTTTGAAAACTATTGGAAAGGAGCAGCCTTCAGAAGCTGGGATCAAATATCTGAGAAATATTTGCACTTGTCAGAGGGATAACTGAAATGTATGCCTGCTTAGCTAGCCCAAGCAAAGGACAGCAGAGGATCCTGATGTGGACATTTCAGAGAACGGGCTCTAGTGTGGTAAGTGAAAACAAAAAAAAACAAAAAACAAGCACTGTAAGGGAAGTAAATAAATGAAGATAAAAGTAGGGGTGGTAGCACATTTTACTTTTATGCAAGAGATTATAGTTTGCATTTTTTCAAACCTGAAATAGACATTTGCCTTTTTTAACAGTAATCAGGATCATTTCCTAACCCTTAACCATTCTGAAGTTATTAGTTAGGAGGCAAATATTGTACTTTTAACTCCATTACATATATTTGATAACTTTAGTTACTTGATAGTTTGCAGCTCTAGATTATTAATACAAAATATAATCAACACAAATGTTTGTATTATTATAAATATAACTACCCGGCAGTATATAAATAAGTTAGAATTAGCCCCATCTTAAGCTCACAGAGTAATACATATACATTATTGCATTAATAATTCAAATACAATAATATAATATTCTGAAATGAGCCATTCTACATGAGTACTTTTGGTACTTTAAGCTGATTTTGTTGCCAATACTTGCACTTAATATGTTGCACTTTTACTCAAACATATATAAATATGCACAAGTTACTTGTAAGAGTATTTCCACAATATCACCACCGATGTAGATATTGTATAGAGCAAAAACATAAAAAACGCTGTCAATGAATGTAATCTGGTGGTCTGTGGGACTGTCCAGTACTGACTTTCTCTTGTGATACTACAAATATAAACTATCGCTACTACTCCGTGAATCCTTTGACCTAGATGACTGAGACATTTATTTGACAACATTTTTTTTTTTTTTTTTTTATCAGAGACTAATTTTGCAATCAAATTCTCATTTTCCAAGCAAAATACCAAACAAACTAGTAGCTAAATCTAGAAGCCTATATTTGTCATAGATTGTAGTAAACTGAATATTTTGGAGTGTTTGTTGGACAAAGGTTATTTGAAGACCTTGAGCGTTGATAGGTATTTTTTTTTTTTTAGACAAATAGATTAATTGTGAAAATGATGGGCACAGTTGGGGAAAGCAATCGGTAGATGCAGCCCTACCTGGAATTTATGAGTAAAAAACTGGCATAGTAGCAATATCAACTGATAAAATTCAGTTTCTCCTAAGGCCTGAAAGAAAGTAAATCCCTGCAGATCGAGCGTTCTCCGCACTTCCACCTGTTTGACTTGGCTGAGTCCTTCATCCTGCTCTAGCCTTTAGTATCTCTTGGCTCTCTTGGAATTTTACCTTTATATCTCTGCCACTCCCTACCTTTTCACGAAGGCCGCTCTCTATCTACTTCTCTTTCCCCTTTCTTGTCTTCTCTTATCGCTCTTTCCTTACTGCACTCTCTTCGGCCCTCCCACCTCTTCTGTTATCTCCCAGCTAGATCTATTTTACGTTGCACTGCAGTAGGCCTGGGTGAGGATCCAGGCTGGAAGAGTCACCCACTCACAATCTGCTGCCCTAAAGCCCTGCAGGAGTCAGTCACATCCAGGGACCCCACTCTTGTCCATGGGCATGCATGGATGTACATATGCACACTCACATGCATGCTTGCACATTGCATAGCCATTTCTGAGGACAAGCCGGAAATACCTTCTACGTCTACGTCTGTGCACTTAAATACATGACGAATTAACCTCAGATGGACCACGAAATTATTTGTCTCTAAGCTACAAACTAAAGCAAGATGGTTTTGAATTGCAAAATCATAATGCTACACACAATACAATGAGAATAAGACATGTAGTACTCATATTAGTATTCAGCACACACACTGGGAAACCTCTAGTAGAACCAGGCCTGAATACAACATAAAGGATTATGGCTCTGCTAACCACTGTTAAGAAATTTACACCATCCAAATGTGATAGCTGTTTCTTAACACCTACACGTACTCAGTCAGATAATGTAGCTACTGTATCTTGACATATTATTTTTTTTTTACATACATAACATTGGTGATAGAAGACTTCATGCTGCTCCTACAACCGTTCCTCAAAAGGTGTCTTGGCTGAGTTCCAGCTTTTCCCAGTCTGAACAGATCACTTCCAAATCATAATAGGTGGCATTGTTACCTGGAGTTCACAATGTGAGGCGTCTTTCAAATCTGGAGATATTCTACTGCTTTCATTAAAAAGTTATTTGTAATTTGTGCTGGCAGTAATTTTCCATGTGTATATTTTTTGTATTTTTAACACAGAGTATCTCCATTTGGAAAGAAATGTACACAGCGTTCACACAAATCTGGTGTTACTGACAATATACTGAATCAGTGATACTACCATCCTAAATTCATCAAAGTGATTAGAGTTAATATTTTAATATTATTATATGTTATATTATATGTAATGGACTGTATGCAGCATATATGGTGCTGATCAGTGCCCAAGAATATAGCTGAAATACAGTAACTAGAAGTATATTTAGCACACAATACTGTTTGGACCTGATTAAGAGCAATGGCTTCCTCAGTATTGGAGTTGCAGCTAGGACTCAAAGTAGTACTATAGGTAAAGGTATCATAATAAAATTTAGACGGACAAAAGGTCAATCAAATCTAACCATTTTTGAAATTCAACTAACTCTCAAATTCACGAACTGTCCATACAAAAATAAGTGCCTCAATGGATTTAAACATGACATGCATGCAGAAGCTTCCAAACCTGTGAGCCTCTTTCTGACATTGACAACAAGCAAAGCAACCATTTTATCTGGAAAAGCTACAAGACCCGCCCCCAAAAGACTCTTCTTTTTGTTCTCCCCCTCTCACTCTGGCACACTTTCTCAGGCTTTCTTTCTATCCTCTTCATCTCCCCTCTCTCCTTTCTGCAGTTTCTATTTAATGAACATATTTTTGTCTTCCTGCTGGCAGCACACACTCACTCCACTGAGATATGCTCTCTGCAGCCTTAAGATAAATATAAAAAAAGGCATTTTAACTGGGGGTTGACTTAACAACAGCCCTAAATAAAAAGCCTCACCACATTACACACACACACACACACACACACACACACACACACACACACACACACACACACACACACACACACACACACACACACACACACACACACACCTCCATGGAAACAGAGAAATCATGAAGTAGCATCTGCTACAGGCTATATAATGACATGTTATTGTTGTTTGATAAAGTACATATTGTCTCAAGGCAGTCAAACATATTACAGCGCATGGAGAAGTATATACTGTTAGCATGGTTAAGGCAATTTGAAGTGGACTTGCTGGGTTTTACCCTTCATGCCCCGTGCTTCCTTTCTTTATAAAATGGCCACCGTTATTAATGCACCACTATGAGCCAGGATGTCCTTGGGTATGAGAGATATATGTCTTCCATCAGAGAAAAGTGTGATTGTGTAAAATAAATTACTCAGTGATGTATGTGAGAAGGTGAAGCGGAGGTTGTGTGAGCATGTGTGTGTTGATCTCACAAAACTCCTGTGACTCCATGGCTTTCTACCTTTTATGGTCCGTTTGTCTGTGTGGAGTGCATTAAGTCTATAATGAAGAAATGTTGTAAGACGCACAAGAATGAGGATTTTCCATCTTTCACAGAGTAGATGCTGGACACTTAACGTCAGACAAAGCTGCACAGCTAATTAGCAATTAGTGACACATCGGGCTATAAGGTCAATGCAGCATTTTATGATGTGCAATCTGTTTCAATCTACATATTGTTGGACATTATCGCAGCTCCATGTGTTTATGGAAATGTTTTATATTGAGACTTTATGTCATCACAGATATTAGGCCCAAGATGTCCTGTACTTTGCTGTCCATATGGCTCTGCTTTCCCTACCTTGAGACAATTTCATTTGATCCACTTTGATTTAGCTGTTTATAGCAAGGTAGCTTTTCCTTTAATATCTGTGGTTGAACCATTTAATATGTGGCACAGCAATTAGCACTGCTTTAAGCCAATATTGGATTTTAATATGATTTTGCATCAATTTGATAAAGAAACCTTGTGGTGTATATAATTTGCTGGATTAGCTGAAATTAAATTATTGCCTGGTTATTTCCTTCAATACCCATTACATTTAATATAATCCATATTACCCACACCTAACTGTCCTGAGTGATGACACTGAGAAAAGAGACAACTGTACATATTGTGTATAGTTAATGCCATTAAAGGAATATTTTGTCTTTATGCTAAAATAAGATAACTGGCTACCATACAGACATAACATTGGGATCAATATTCTCATCTAATTCTAGGCAAAAAAGGGAATAAGCATATTCCTCGAAAATGTTAACCATTCATTTAATGCTGATATACATTCTGACAAATTCCTGTCTAATTCTTTTAAATCCCTGGTCCCATCCCTTAATCTCTGTGACCCCCCCTATTGATGTGTTGGGGTGGGGGTACTGCCATGGTCTGGTTGGAGGATGTGTGTGTAAATAGCCAGATTGCTGGGTTGCTGCCTTAGTGAGTCTGGGCCTGGATTACAGCACTGTGGCACTGGAACAGAGGGGTTAATAGGAGCCTTCTGCCACTAGGAGTCTGGGGAGGGTGACAGTGTCTGTGTTGGGGGTGTGTGTAATGCTGAGGAACAGACAGAAGGAGACCACAGAGACAGCTAACTCTGAGCTTTGAGCTGACTGAATCGCATTGGGAGTAAAACTGTGTAATGAAGACCGTAAAAATCTACAAATTCAAATGTATTCACTGCATATTTACACAATCAACCATCCCTCTTTATGCATGCACACTGAAAGCTACATAACTGTATGCATATTTACAGATATAAATGCTCTTATGCACCCTCGCCTCACACACAGAAGCATTGAGGCTGTAGAGGAACATCTGCAGGGAGCGAGAGGGCTTTACCAATGGGTGACAATAGACTCATCACACAGAATTAACACAATCTGTGCAGCCATCTAATGCCCTGTGTTGGCTGCTGTCTACTTCCAATCTGATCAAATGAGCTTCGGATTAAAATTGAGATGTTAACAGCAGAACACAAACCTGCTAATTTTTTTTCTTTTTATTTCCTTTTATTTGATTTATTTATTGTTTATATTTTATCTGTAAGTGCTGCACTTCAAGAATAACAACATTCCTGTGTCTGGCTTAAATCATCTACACAAGCCTCTCAATTGTCAGTGTGACATGAACAATAATATAAATAACTAATGGCAGCATAAATAACTAAAAATACAATACAATCGCCACATGGATCCCAGCTGTTAAATGTGTAAATTAACTCCTGTCCTCACAAACTGCTGTGTGTTAGTCTCAGTAATTCAGGTCCAACATGTAATTAATAGCGTTTACTATCTACAGACACCTACCTTCAAGAGATACACAACTATCAGTGTCACAAATAAGAAATTTTACCCTCCCATCTATCTCAGTGATGATTAGGAAAAATGTAAACTGGGAGCTATAGCTAAGGCCATTTGGAGACTGGGTGAACTGGATAACATGGAGGGGAGAGAGCAGCATGTGTGTGTGTGTGACTCAGCCAGGCTCCGGGTGTCCTGCTGTGTGACGCCTCAAACTGACTGTCAGTGTTACTGTGACTCACCCCGAGAAACAGGACAACCTCCTTCAGATGCTGAGCTCCCAGCCAACACCAGAAATAAAAAGTCATTCTAAGCTCTAGAGTTAGTAGAAGGCCGCAGGGACAGATCTGTCCATACCTTTGACCACCAAGATCCTATTGGTGACCTATGGCCAGGCTGCTGTGAGGGGGTGGCGGGGCCAAAGGGGACAGATGACCCTGGGCCAAGGGCGACACATGCAAAGGTCTATAGTGATGGTGTGGGTTGGATGAGGGGCCTACAATTTGGAACATGTTGTCCCCCTGTCCATAATTTCTGATGGCAGGCCTGCCTATGACCAGCACTCTGATGGCCTTCAAACTTACTGAGAGAGTCTGAGCTCTAAATAAAATGACTAAGATACTAAAATGGGAGGGATGGGTTAAGGAAGCCTCTGAGTAACCTTGAACTGAGTATCTTCTCATGCATTAGTCCTATCTAAAAACCACAGATGATTCAGCATTAGAAAGGGGAGACATGATTTCATTCAGCACTGGTATCCCGCAATAGAAGATCAGCACGTTTAGAGGGCGCCGAGGAAATGGCGTGCCGCTGCTGGTACAGTAGGAGCGGATTTCTCCAAGGCGCAGTTAACGATTGCGTAACATCGTGCTCCTCCTCGGAGTTCCCACTGTGTTTGGCTGAAAGAAACTGATTTAAACCGTCCTTCATTAAGAGCAACAACTTGCGCAAATGTGAGCGGCTGCCCATGAGCTACAGCTCTGTTGCTTTTCTGTGCGGAATGTCATCTGAAGGGTACCGAGAGGAACTGACGTCCCCGACATCACCATCATCACAGTGTCGTGCCACCTGCTTCCCAGATGGCCACACAGAAACAGGACTGAATCATTATCGTGGGTCTTCCTGTTAACCACAACAGAATACAGCGGATGCTGCAGTGCAAAACACGAGTAACAAATTATTCTATTGGTGCAATGCTGCACCATCTTTTCAGTGGAGTACATTTCAGCACCAGGACAGCAATGAGTAAGTGATTTAGAGGGAATAGATGGAGCACAGCTGCAGCAGGCTGCTATATGTATAAGTGCAGCCCGAGGTGTTAATAAAGACCGATCTCTGGCTACTACCCAAACGCCACTGCACTGTTCTCCAACAATGTGACACTACAACACGAAGATCTGGTGTTCAGGACGTCGCGTTCTTCTTACCTGAGTGGCTTTGTGGAATTGCTTCTTCAGCCCCGCTACAGACATGGTTGCTACACGGTGGTTCTAGCTGTGAATATAAACTTGATGCTGCAGGTGCGTGAGGGAGGAAATCACGATCCTATAATTGTTTCTGGTGGTGATGACGATGATCTTGCAACCGTGGATAACCCCCTGTCTACGCTGGTCTTCAGCAGAGGGATCTCCTGTGAAAAAGAGGACAGACTAAAGCCCTGATGATCAGGCTATTGGATGTCAGAGCCACATGTCTATAAAACGGCGCTGACGTCGGAGTCAGCGCCTCTTAAAGCGGCCGCCGCCTCACCACGACTGGATACTCTAAAAGGAGGCTGAGGTATTTCTGATCTAAGCTCATTTAGTAGATCAAACTGGGGGACGGCGACATATACATATATATGTAGACTTAGTTTAGTCCAGTGGTGGAACGTAAAAAAGATTAAGTACATTTACTCAAGTACTGTAAGCCTACTTACGTAGAAATTCGAGGTGTTTGTAGGCTACTTTACTTGAGTATTTCCATTTGTAACATCTCAGAGGCAAACATTGTACTTTTTACTCCACTACATGCATCTGACAGCTTTAGTTACTTTTCAGATTACAACTTTACATACCCTTCCTCTCCAGTGAAAACAACGTATCTCTAAATTTGTTGATTTTGAACATACACAGAAGGATTCAGTTTACTTTATGGGCTGAGAAAAATAAGCAAAATAACTATTTTAAAAACCCTCTTTGATTATCTGGAAAATCCATCGTCACAAATCCGAAAACAAGGCTATTTTTCCTCATTAAAACTTTGGACTTTTTAGAGCTACATGGTTCTCAAGCATATAATGATCTTACAGTATAGTATATGTTGCAATGCTGTAGATAAAGGAGTTAAAATTAGCCCAACCTTCAACACCTACAGCAGTAAAATAGATGCAACATACACTTTAATGCAACAGTAATATTATTCATATATAATAGTAAAATGCTGACAGGGAACATACTTTTGATACTTTAATTACATGTTGCTGATACTTACACACTTTTACTTAAGTAAGGTTCTGAATGCAGGACTTTTACTTGTAGTGGAGTATTTTCACACTGTGGTATTAGTACTTTCACTTCAGTAAAGGATCTTCCATTTCTTCCACCATTGATTTAGACTCAGCTTTAATCTGACATTAGGATGAAGTAATGCAGAGGAAAGTAAAACATTTGCTAACCTTAATATCAAGGTTTGTAGATCACGTTTGTTGGTTAAAGACTCAAATGTATGTTTCCCTTTGCAGTGGTGGTGCTAAAGGTGCTAAATTGTTTTTACTTCAAATTAGATTAATTGGATATAGACTACCATCACCTTGGCGAGAAATAAATACAGAGAGACTACAAAAACACTTGGGATATACAATTAGTTTTGGTGCTTGCACCTCTAATGAGACTCTGACTTATACAAAGAAGCCTGACAGCTTCAGCAGCTCCCAACTTCTCCAGCACCCTGGACAGCGCCCATCAACAGAGAGACAGAAGACCCACTATGAACTTAGTGACTAACTTTTTTCATATTCCATCAGTGAAATTGACTCCACATTGAACAATAGAATGGTCCAGGTGCAAAAATGCTGATTTACACACAAAAATAATTCACACACTGTTGTTAATAAAAGAAAGCAACGAGCCGTGAAAATGCACACCTACACAAACCTTTAGAGAGCTGAGAGGAAAACATCAGTGTGGTCAAACGAGAATAATAAGCAAAAAACATAAAAAATTTAATAGGATTGACATTTATATTTTACTTTAGCTTGAGGAAGTTAGTTTATTAATTGAATTTATGACAAAATTGAAATTTCCTGTACCCTGGAAACAGAAGTTGACAATACAATCTCACCGCAAGGTCCATTAGTACTGTAGATGTTCTGGAGCTTTGGATCTTATCATACAATCTTCCTCAACAGATGGAGTTTGTAGATGCTCACATTTCCATTTTCCTGAGCACTTGAATTATGGACCTTGTGGTGACATTGTTTTGTTATTGGTTTTTTTCCAGCTGCGTGTAGAAGCTGAAGGCAGCTTTCCACAAAGTTTCAAACTGTCCAAATCCGATGTGGAAATGAATGAGTATATCAACACATAAAATCATGAACTTGTGCCATCCCTGACTAGTGTCATCAATCAGTCAACTCAGTACAACAGCAGAAATGTGCACATTTTGTTACTGCACTATGTTAAGGACAGAAACCTGGTTTATTTCAAACAAAATGAAAGTTGAGTGTGTTGACATTAAGTTACAGATAATAGTGGATGTGGGCTTTAAAGTTACCTCAGAACAGAACAATGCATATATGAGAGCTTAACAATAATGTTCAGTAGCGAAATGTGCACATTTTTGCTGTTGTACTCACACTTAAACCGCAATGTATTGGCCCCATTTTTGGCTACTCACACCCAAACTCAATCCGAGGCATCACCATATTCTTTGGCTGATAAGATTAAAAGCCTGCACGAAAATGCGGCACTAATGACAATAATGGCTCTGAATTAAAGTTAAAAAGTCACCTGCACACATTTATCAGCTCAGAGGCAGCCCCTCTCCGCCAGATGGCTGGTCGATTGTGGTGGGACTACTTGGGCAGACAGTCAGAGAGAGAAATGTTATATGTATTACATTCATCTTGTCACTCTCCCTTTCAATTGTTAGTAAAGCATTTAAATACAGCTCATCTTTTGCTCTTGATAAGTAATTGCTGGGTGTTGAAATGCAAACACAAACTGGGTACACAATAATAAACTACTGTAAAAATTGTGTGCAGTGTACATTTGTGGGAGGTGTATTTCACACCATTAGATCACAGACTGGGTCCACACAGTTCAGGATGTGCATGTGCGTTTAATATTATTAGGATGGCATAGCTTCTTTGTGAGTATATTTATCTATTAAACAATTCAATTGTTCCTCAAGTGCATAACTCCATCTTTATCCTCACTGCGGTTTGATTGCTGCATTTTGTTGTTTTGCTTTTATCCTATTTTAATTATGTACTCAGGTAATGATTAAATTCCACCACACAAGGTAGTGATGATTAAAAATGCAGAGAATCATTTGTTATGTTAGTGGCGCCATCATGTGGAAGAAGGAAAGAATTATCTATCATATCTCTCTCTCTCTCTCTCTCTCTCTCTCTCTCTCTCTCTCTCTCTCTCTCTATATATATATATATATATATATATATTGCACATACAAGACACCAAACAAAAATAGTGCTTTTAATTAAATGTCAAAAGGTAAGCCTGAAAATGGATTGCAAAGGCAATTCAATCAGAATTTATATAAATCATTGATGCATGAAAGTTTACTCACAAGGGCTACTACCAAAGGAAATGTCTACATAAAAAAAAATCAAAAAGGGTCCTGTTTTTATACGTTATCCAGCTCTGTTATGTCTGCCGAATAATTCACAATCGACGATGTTTTGCTTCCACCTAGTGGTAGGAAATAATGCAGCAATGATGATGCATATGTTTGAGTGAAAACTGCATGCAACACATATGATCACAGTTTGTTGTATGACCCTATCAGATCAGAGGGTTTATCACAAATACTGCAGGATAACCCTGAAAACCATTGTTGTTTTGTCTGAGTAGGTCTGATTGGCTACCAGAGAAAGTACGAGTGATGCATCAAACCGGCTGACAGTGACCTGAGTGCAGTTCTTTGCTAAGTTTGCCTGCCCACTGGCCTCGACGGACAGCTCTGATAAAGTGCTAGGTCCCACGGCTTAGTGATCTGTATTTGTGTGTGTGGCCTAAGGTGAGTGTCCATTTGTCTTAACTCATGAGACGATAAACCTCACCCGTTCTGTGCAGACAGATGAAGGATGAACTCATGTGAAATATGGGATTGTTACCATTAACTTTATTACACTGACCACTGGTCTCATTTTGTCATCAGCTCTGACTGAAAGTTGGAATATCACAGAGTTTCTGATTCACGCATTACTGACACGACCACAGAGGGCACGTTATTAACATGTATGGCAGTAATAATTATATCCAGATTTTTTTTTTTTTGGCACTACTATATATTTGAATCTTATTTCTGCCATAAATGTTGGATTTAGAGCTGAATGCCTACTTATACACCACACTGTCGGCAAAAAGACACAGTACTGAAGGTCACCAAACTGGACACTCCTCAACCAAGCCTAAACATTGTGTTCATTTAAATCACAGACAGATATGTAGACTGCAGGACCAAACTCACACTTCTCGCTCTTTTATCTCTGCAAAAGTAAAGAGGGTCTGCTTTGCCTGGACTAAGATGGAATCTGCAATTGGCCAGATCTTCCCTTCCAGCACCCTGGTTTAATATTTCCTGGAGAGGCTGATCAGTCTGATATTCCAGGTACATCTGCCAACCAATAAGCAATGATCATGATCTCTGCATGACATTGATAAGGCATGTAAACCAAGACAGCCCAACAAAATCCAGAGCTCTACCAACAGTAGCCTTATCAACTTTATCTCGTCCACAGAGCACATGTCAGATGGGCTCAAGAATTCCTCAAAGCGTTACTTACATCATCCTATTATTTCTGGTTGAGGTTAACAGTTCTCTTTTACCCTGCCTTCCCTTCTTGAGTCGCCAGTTTGCCAGAACCTCTTTTAGGCTAACCGTCAATCCTGAGTTCCAACCCTCACCTATGATCATGAGCTCTGGGCACTGATCACAAGAATAACGTACAAGTGGCCTTTACAGGGTGTCTGGGATGGGTAGGGTCAGAAATCAGGAATCCACTCTGTAGCAGTTTTCTGGGGTCATCCAACTGGGAGAAGACCACAGGGCAGACCCAGAACTCCTGGGCACATTGAGATCCTTATTTTATTTTTTTTAACCTTAATCTTAATTCATTGTTTACTTTAATTTGTACCTTAATTTTACCATGGTAATTTTGCAAGATGATCCCTTTAAATGCTTGCGCCTGCTCATGCACTCAGTTATTTAAATTCATTGTTTGCATTGGTGAACTAAACACATTGTGAATCACATCTTCCTGCTTGTTTCTGTTCACCTTTGAGGCAACAACCCACAAGAAACTGACCTTATATTAATCTTGAAAACATAAGCAAATTGTCATGTTAATATTTCATCATAAAGAAAGCCCCTTGCATTGCAAGAAAACTGCAATTGCATCTGTGAGGTAAAAAGTGTGTAGGTGCAGATGGAAAAGACAGGATGAGCTGTGACAGCAGAGCGGGGGTCATCTGTCACACATATGCCAGTTGTGTCACTAGAGACAAATAACTAACACACACCAGGCCATGATCATGTGTTTGTGTGTTTCGTAAGGCCTACCAATCCCCACGCCATCCCACTCCACTCAAACATGCTAATGTACCTGTGCTCTGCTCTAATTGGTCCCAGTGATGCTCGCCCTGCTCCACCTGTGTTCATGGGAAGCCTCCAGTCAGTCCTGCAGTCAGGCCCCCGCCACTGTGTGCGAGCGTGCAGTGCTAATATTATGCAAACAAACACTTCTTTGTTGTTTGGCACTTCTTGCACCGACCCGCCACTGTGGAAGAAAGAGAGAAAGTAAGTGAAGGAAAAAGGAGAAGGAATAAGGGGTGGGTGAGTGGGGGGATTCTTGAATTCATTAGTGTGATTACCTGAGGTGTGCTACTTTACAGGGGGTAATCTGCCAGCCCGCTTCATACCCTCCAAACTTCAGCCAGTCCGCTAATGAGCGCTTGGAAAAGTTAGTCAAGGTGGAGAGGTGCTTTGAGGAGCTATACACCGCAGACGAAGGTGTTATTATATATGCTGGGGCAGAAAACAAAGGACGGCTGCCTATTTTATAACAACTAGGGCCAATGAAGACTGATGCTGTTTGTTTTTATTCTGAATGCATATAACAAAATGGTCCTATGGATAGTGTGTCAACTGATGAACAAAAAAAAACAATCCCCTGCTTAGAAGCTTGGCATATTTAAAAGTATGAAATATTTGACAACAATATAGCACACCCAAGAATGACAGTTTGACTGATCTGTGATATTAGAAGCCACATTTTCTACATCGTTTGAGACAACATCCCAGATTAGTCATACGGACACCAGAGGGTTCATGTAGTCACATTCAAAGTCGCTTCTCTCTGAGGTGATGTTGAGGACTGCAGCTTCCCTCCTACGCTGTAAGAGAAAGTGGATTAGAGACCAGATCAACCCCTCTCCCATTCTTTCTTTCTCTCTTTTTTTCTCTCCCCAGGAGCTCAGGCCATGGCTTTAGAGAGACAGCTGCCATGAGCAAGGCTTTGGACAGTCCACTGGGATGGAGAAAGTGTGAGTGTCAAAGAACAAGAAAAGTGCAGGAACAGCTTGGTTACAATGGACAAGACAAAGAGGTGAGAGGGAGGGGAGAGAAATCCAAAAAGGGAAGCCAGAGGGGGATATATATATATATATATATATATATATATATATATATATAGAGAGAGAGAGAGAGAGAGATCCTGTAACTTTCCCCTTCCTCTTGCCCTATGCCTCTGCTTTATCACACAGCATCAAAACATAGCTTTAGTCCCCCGAGTAGCTGCCCTTTTTATCTGCTCCCTAGCTTCCCACGGCGGGCCGCATCCACCCATAATCTGCTCCTGTTTCATGTATGGAGTGCTGTAGAGGAGGATAAGGGACTTGTTCAAGCGAAGATCAATGAGGTTGTATACATAGCCTATGTGCATATGTGATTCCTTTTTTCTTTTTAAGGTGGCATCTGATCTGATTAGAAAATTATTCATGAGGGTATTGAAGAGCCGTATCTGTGATCGAAAAGTTAAAACCATAATTTGGCTCTTGACTAAAATTTCACCCAACAGTTAGAGATAAATACAAAAGCGTGAGATTTCTGTCATACACTCTGTAAACAGCATCTACCTTTTGTTTCTGAACCTTCTCCCAGTGCATCAAACATAAAGGATAGACACAATGAAAACTGTAAACATGTTGCATTATACATTTGTCAAAAACACATTTGGCTATGTCACAAGTACCTTGTTATTTAAGACAGTGCCAAGTGTCTGTGTGTGTGAAATCAAAGCAGACTGGTTTATTGGCAGCAATAGCTGGGGTGTGAAACTGTGTCAGTGAAGTAAGGGAAATCACCAGAGGCTGTTTTCTACTCACTCCACAGCTGGTTGACGAGATTTGAAAGGACTAATTGTGCATCAGTTGGAGGCTGCAGAAATGCTCAGTTTGTGCTTTGACTGTTTGTACTGAAGACTACCCGCCTTCCCGCCCAAGTGGCAGGCACACACATCAGACTGAGGAAACTTAAAAGTACCACAGAGAAGCCTTGGGACACACATACACATACACAAATCATTGATCGACCCCAAAGTCAACCCGTGACCCTGACCTCCTCTACTCCTCCAGGAACAATCTCCTGCAGGAATCCGTGGAAAGACAAAAATACAAGAGAGTTGGACTTAAAATGAAGTCGAGGTGAGAGAAAGAGACTGACGAAATGACACTGAGTTGATTGTGCTGGAATGAATAAAAGGGGAAGGGAGTAAAACTTTGCATTTGGAACTACTGATTAAAGTAATTCCCACAGGAAACCTCTCTTAATGAGAGCTGTACAAGAAGAGAAGGGTGGAAGACGAGGAGAGAGTGAAAGAGAAGAAGGGTACGGCACGCCATTCCTACACAAAAAATAAAGAGATGAATCATATACAGCGCCTAGTGGAAGACATGGTGTGTGTGTGTGTGTGTTGAAGGGGAGGGGGATGTTTGAAGGGTGTTTTCAAGATCGTTTTAACGTCTTCACTGAGGGAGCGTCAGAGGCAAGGCCAGGTTAATTAAACCCAAGGGAGTACCAGCTGACGGGGCCCGCATTTGAATATGTCACAGAAATAGCACGAGTGTGTCAGCCGAGGCCGGGGCTCGACGAGCAAACATGTTGACTATGCATAAAAGGAAGAGAGAGAAATAGAGACAGTCAAACAGCAAAGGGTGGGGGCTCCGAGATAATTTGCGTGGCACCGATGCTTTGCTCTTCTATACCCAGTGCGCCACCGGATTTCTCTGAGTTATTAATGTTTGTCATTAGCTGCATTACCCTGGAGGACAGTGACTGGAGAAAAAAAACTGCAGAAATTTATATGGGACAAATATTGACAATAGCTGGCTCCTGGGTATCGGAGAGGAAGAAAAGATGCAAACTATGTTAATGAATGGTAATTAACCACAAGGGTTTGTCTCTCCTGGATCCCAGCTAAATTGGTCCCCGAGTTGCAGCTAGAGACAGTCCTGGCCTAATCCTTTATTATACAAAGATAAAGGAAAACGACATCATTAGCATATATTTGAGAAGGGAGGGGGGGGGATTAAAAAGTGGAATTATTTCTTTTTAATTCCTTAACGGAAGATTCTTCACACCATTGTTAATTATACATAATAAAAAGAAAGTGATGAAGAGGAAAACAAAAGCTAGGAGAGGTATGGGAAGGAGTAAAAAGAAAAAAGGATGACTTGAAGGAAAGAGCGTGTGGTCTCTTGTGTAGAATGCCAACTCAAGGACAGAGAAGATCAGGATCATGGTTTAATATTCAAAATGAATAATAAGAGCGGGAGGAAAAGGAAAACAGATAAAAGGGGTTGGAGGTAGTTATGTCAAGGATGTAACCACTCCTCTAATACACCCCTGTGCTGTGCTGTGCTGTGTACGTGTGCTCATGTGGACCTTTGTTAATGATGTCAACAGCAGGGGTCACTTGTTACAGACAGGAATCATGCCAACAGTCAGCTGTCAATCATGAGAGAGGTGTGAGAACCCTGCTGTCCACCAGAGCATCCTCAGTCACAATCACACACTGACTGACAGTCCTGTGAACTGCTGGAAAAAAAATACGAGTGACCACATAGAAATACGACCATGAAACTCTAACAATAATGCCGTTTTTGAAGAACAAAATATAGCCAAAAATAAGTGAAATTGGTTTTTATTTAGAAAATAAGAAGAGCTTTTCAGAAGAAAATAATAATATGTATACATTATTACCATATAAAATTATAAACAGAACAAATGCAGAGTAGGAACTATAACATATTTTAAACATTCACAAACAAAGATAATTTCCTTCAGAAATAAATATTTGCAGTGCATTTGATGAATAAAATGCAGAGCTTCATATCATTGGATATGTTTTCTGAGAGCAGTGTAGTAACCTCTTCAGTGAATATTTTTGCTCTGTGCTGCACTCTTGACTTTCTCAAAGTGTCGACTTGGCACTGCTAGGTCAAGTCCCTGCACCCTAAGGTCATTCAGGTGCCAAATAAATTAGGGAGAGAGGTAAAAGAGGGCAAAAAAAAAGTCTAACTTAAACATTAGCGTAAGCATTTGCCTTATCACCCCAGGTCTGCGTTGAGAGTGGGGGAGAGTGGCTGCACTGTAAATTAGCTTGGCCCTAAAGGGGCCTGTCTGATAGACATAGTGCACTGAGCGCTAACACAGATGTCAAGGGCTCATTTACAAAAGCCGGGCTGCTGTGTTGAGCCAGTGGCCCAGAGTGAGTCGACAGCGCTTTTCTCACAAATATTGGTTCTGCTGCCCCGGCTCAGCTTGGCTCAGCCAAGCTCCCACTGAGTAGGAACCGGGGAGGGAGTGAAGAAGGGAGGGAGAAAAAGAAGAGGATGACAGTTTTCCCAGCCTCAGCCCGGGGAGTCAGGCTTTTTCGCTGACTGGTGTTGCGAGCGTGGCCAGCTCTTCTGTCAGCACTTTCCTCTCCTTCATCTTCACGCGCAGAGCCTCCATTAGCTGGCCGGCAGAGGGGATCTGCAGGGGAGGGGATGGATAGAAAAAGGGTGTGGGGGCGGTAGTAGAAGGGGTTAGAGAAAATGAGGAAAACACATAAATGCACCACTATAAAAAAAAAAAAAGAGTCAGATTTTTGACACCTGGCAGCTTTTCAGAGAGACTATGTGCTGTTTTTTGAAACAACAGAACCTCAGATGGGGCCTGAGGACTTTTCAAACTTTTGAGGGACCGTCCATGTTGAGTGTTTTTACAAAGCAATTTATAAAACAGGCTACACAGTAGCAGATGTCTCTCCAT
This sequence comes from Zingel zingel, assembly GCA_023566125.1. Taxonomy (NCBI): domain Eukaryota; kingdom Metazoa; phylum Chordata; class Actinopteri; order Perciformes; family Percidae; genus Zingel; species Zingel zingel. Next base: position 18,949,106 of record CM042317.1, read on the forward strand.
CCGCTATCTCCACTATCTATTTTGCAAGGGCACGGTCGCTGCATCCGGGGCTTAGCGCCACCCAGGACGGTTGTGATTTGTTTAAAGAAATAGAAACAAGCTAGAGCATTTTTTCCGTATCCAAGAATAGATAAGCGGGACATACATTGCACATATGGTCTGGCAATATGAAACTAAGCTAAAGCTAATATGAGGCGTCAGTAGTCTGAGTCAGACTAATCGCCATAAACAGATATCTGCATGAATGTAGAATGTGTCGGCAACGGGACAAGACTATGGTATAAAGCGTTCTGGTTTCCGTTTGTAGTTTGTTTGTAGTATTGACCAATCACGTTTGGGCGGACTTTGGTTGCATGCAGATAAACAGTCTGTGAGGAGAGCAAAAGAGGCGGAACGCATTGGCCAAAATACAATCTCAGAACCCGTCGGCCGTCATCTGACAAGGATTTAGCTTTTTATTAGCTTTTTTTTTAACATTTTTTTTTATTGACCTGCATATGCAGATATCTGTTTATAAAGATTAGCCAAAATATCGTCTGGGCATAAAAGATCTACAAAACGTATCAACTTGGACTATAAACAATGGCTGGTGCACGGAAGAAAAAGTCTTGTCCCAGATATTCATTATCTGCTGGCAACACCGGAAATATTAGCCATTCCCCCCAAAGGCTATATTGTTGTCGGAAAGATAGCCGATGGTTTCCAAGATTGAAGTCAGATAAATCAAGAGGGCATCTGCCAAATCAGCCTTCTCATTCTGTTACTATCCCTTCATTGCAGCTCAGCAAGGACCCACTTTAGGGACTGTTAATTTTTTATTAAAGGGGTTACTGGAGGAGTTTCGGGATCTTTAGTCAAAATAGACTTGACCCTCCCTTCGCCAGCAATACATTTTTCTATGACCCTCCAAAATTATATGGAAAAAAGGGATGACCCTCCCCAACAATGTATTGATGCCTTCTGTACTGGTTTGCTCTTGGCATAGATGTACAAATAGCCGCTGTTTTTTTATAACCATGACATAACCTCTGCTTTCTCATCTTACACATCACACTCCACTATTATGGTGGCCTTTTCAGTAGATTTACTCACTAACATTGTTGTGGAACCACAATAAGCATGGAAACTAAATGCACATTTACTGCATTACTTCAAATACTAAGTTACTCCTCTAGTAAACTAGTATTCACATGAAATAAAACAATAAAACATTGAGACCATTCAAAAAAGCACAACACATTAACTGGTTGCTATGGACTCGTCACTAGACTCAGTCATTGTATATTTTAGCTGCCGAAGCTGAACATTATCCAAAACTCCATTTCTCAGACGAGCGTCAATTTGGGAGTTTGCATGCTACCACTCCTTCCTTCAGAAATGCCTTGAAAAGGCTGTCGTTTGCACAATTTCAAATCACCGGGACCCAGGGGCGGAGCTGTGGGCGGCATTGACAGCTGGCCCGCCCAATCAGAAATTCAAAGTGTGCTGGTATGTAAAGCGCTGCAACAATCACAACAACTGGATTGCTGTTGTGTCCAACAACTGGAAACTCTATACATTGTTTGTCTGCTATTTCATTACTAAATTCACTTCTGAGACTTTTTTTTATGTTTTCCTCCGTGGGTGCTCATGGGCGCACGCCCTTTAAAAAAAAAAAAGTAGTCAAGAAATGTTTGCATTTCAGAACCTAAGGAAACGGACAGCGGCCGACACGAACACACACGCCTATTAACTCAATAATAAAGCCGTAAAGTAGGCTATCTTTCAACTCAGGACAGCGCCACTTATCACAAATACAGATAGGATTGGAGATGAAAAGTTTAACTGACACGTAACCGTGAACAGCGCTCACACGCTCCACTTAGCAACAACTGCAAATGTTAATTTTGAATGAATGTAGTCTACTGGCAGTCTGGCACACTTGGATGCTCAGTATTTACCGTGGGTGCTTGTAAACGTAAAACCTTTGAGCTAGTCAGCTTCATTATATTCAATCTTCATGTCAGTGACGATACTTTGGCAACAGGTGGCGCAGTTAGCTATAGGGTTGCATTCTCAAAGAAAGCGACTCCAAACTCGTGTTGCTGTCATGTTGCGATTTTTGTTGGGTCAGACCCATCTGCTAGCGATGGGGGGCCGAGACTGAGAGCTACATGGAAAAGTATGCACCAAACAAGCCACTTTGACATTTTGCTGTTTTCATGAATACAAAAGTTGGGTCGAACAGACCCTTAGGCGGAAACAAAATGAGAAACCTCATATAAGCTTTAGGTACATTTTAGAATACATTTAGCATTGGAAAAGGACTGTGGATTTTGTACCTCACCATACATTGGAAACGTGTCAGAGGGGGATCTCTTCTTGGCCAACATGGACAGGAGAAATGATTACAGCATCCAACAACTATTTTAATGTACATGTGGGCATGTAAGTAATGTTTTGTGACAGACTTAAAAAAATGTAATAATGTTAATTGATCCTTTAAGCACAGGAATATTGCGACCAGTCCCCTTTTTTTTGGTTGGCTGAACATACACTATGCTTTCCCCAGTGTGATCACTTTTCAGTAAACACACCTCAAGGCATAACATCATGAGCATTGATGGGGACATTTACAGCATTGTTGTGTTTTTACTAGACTGTGTTTATGCTGGGAATGTGAAAGGATGAGAATATATGTCCACTTAATCATACAGGATTACAAAGGTTGAGTATGAAGGAACTATATGTAAGTTGTTGTCGTGGAAACAATGGAAGAAAAAAAAAAGAGGTAAGCAGGCTTCTGCTCAGAGTTCTGGTTAATTTTGTTTTCCCTCTAAATCAACACAAGAATTTTATGGTCATTAGGGCGCTTGATCAAAGGCAGGCGCTCATACTGTATAGCCTATAGATATTCACTTTATGTTATGTACAGCCTTTTACAAGCGCCTTTTTCAAGTGAGGGAAACAAATTCATTCCCTGAGCAGTTTCCTAAGTCACATGGCATAAGATGAGATGTGGACTGGCCAAGCTGAAAATAGTGACTTCAATATCATACAATCTTTCACCTTTAATCTCTTGAAAGAGAATGTGAAAACATAATCTATTGAACCATACACAGAGAAAACAGGCTGACACAAGTCTGAAGTGCTGTAACAAACTTTGCTGAATAACATCTGCATCAGGGAATACAAGGTATCACGATTCTTTGAAGTGATTAACACAAACTCATATAAGAATTAGGTATGCAGCTGACATGTTTTAAGGACATCTAAAACTATCGTCAATTTACTAATATAAATATGAATATAATAATCAATTTCCAATATGTCTGGAGAGAGTGAGAACCTCAGAAACTCACATACAAAAACACACACAGTCATGCTGCCCCTTGACACATCTCTCCTCTTCATTAAAGGTAACAGGAGCAGAGAACACAAGGCCCTGTGTGCTGTGAAGTGTGTGTGTGTGTGTGTGTGTGTGTGTGCACTTGAGCATGTGTGCTGTGGGGAATCAGTTCCAACAGCACTGGATGCATCAAACACACAGCGCTATTCCTCAGAGAACCACTACACTGAAGTAACTGCTGAGACAACTCCCTCTGCCTCTGTCCTCCAGGGAGAATTCACTCTCTCTGTCTCACACACACAATAACACACACACACACACACACAATAACACACACACACACACACAATAACACACACACACACACACACACACACACACACACACACACACACACACACACACACACACACACACACACACACACACACACACACACACACACACACACACACACACACACACATCTGCACAGACACACACATGCGCACAATTTCCCAAACAGCTAATTGCACTTAGAGTCACTAACTATGCAAACAACCCCACTAAAATAGAGACATAGCCACAACACAAGGCTCTATGGGACAGCAAAGAGGGAGACTGGATCATTAAAAGTACCGATATGGGAATATGGGCAAACAACACTAACAGGTAAACATGATCTAGATAAACCTAAAATGAGTGAAATCTTGAAACAGATGATAAAACTATGAAGGAAACCCTATCTTCTTTCCATTCCTTCATCTTAAGTATTTTTAGGGCATTTAAAGTCTTTAACTCGGACAGTGGACAGACAACAAGACACAAGGGGAAGAGAGTACTGGGGATGTTGCACTTTATGGTCAGCGTCTTAACCCCTAATCCACGGGGGTGCACAAAAACTGTGTAATGTACTGTATAGGCATAAATACAACAGCATCAACATATTTATAGAGCTTCATTAAAGTTGATTTATGTCACCAAGTACAGTGAGAGAACATTTTGGTCTCTTGGTTGATAAATGATTCTATTGCGTTTGATAAAATACCTCTCATTCAGATTCACCTCCCTATAGTGTGTGTGACTCACATCAGCAGATTCTGGCATAAGGAAACACAAGCACTCACACACAGGCTCACGGACGGGACATTCAGGACTATCCTTTCCTTTCATCTAACTGCCACATTTGCTGGGGACCAAAACCCTGCAGGATGGTTGGAGGTAAGCTGTGATGCAGCTGCTCTACCGCATCCCCTGGGCTGCTTAAGGCAGTGTTAGGAACTGGCACTAATGTTATGCTACAGTTGATTTAGCCGGGCCCCTGTCCCCTTTGGCAGAGCTAGCCTGCGCCAGCACTAAGCAACGCGGCCGCGGTTTTGCAAGAGGCCCTGTCCCCTATGGCAACACTAAAAAAGCTACTGTAGCATTAAGCCATGCTAACTCACAGCCATTACTATTCAACAGGCCCTGCAGAGCAGACCTTTTGTCTAGGTGTGATTTCATGAACATGTTTCAGAAGTGAACTGACATGTAAAGCCACTGACACTGACAAGTGTGTGTGTAAGAGTGAGTGTGTGCGTGCGTGCGTGCGTGTGTGTGTGTGTGTGTGTGTGTGAAGACATGAACAAGAGCTGCAAGCAAAAGGTGTTTTTATGAGCCAATTAAATGACATTGCTATTCTACAGCCTGGGGCACACCTTAAGGCAAGAAGCAGCTCAAAGTTGAAGCACTCCAGTGACCATTGTCTGGTAGTGGCATTACACACATCAACTTTTTTTTCCTCTTAAAAGATCGATCATTCCAGCTCTTTTGTTTTCTCCCTCAGAACGGGTTAGCGCAATTATTTCCAAGGGCCCAATTTGTGAGTAGTTGTAAAGATTGTGTCAGGATGCTGGATATCTAAATGAGTCAGAATGAAGAGGGAAGGGGAATCAGACAGCCTAAAAGAGATATAACGGGATACATCTTTCAAATTTCTGCATGCCCTCTGCATGTGTTCTTTCTCAGTTATTCACTAGTTTACCACCTTATCAATATAAATGTAACAGCCATAATTAGGCAGATGTTGCTGCTTAATTAAAACTACAATTTTAAAAATTACATTTGGGTCCTTCCAAAGTCCTACAGGAGTGTCTACCTGTAACAACAGCATACCTTGTAGTTGTACAGCGTATATTATCACTGTAATAAACAACGATGTACACTACCGGTTAATCTAACAATCACCATAAAAAAGTAAGGCTTCGGATCTGATTGGCACGACAGGAGCGTTTTCACAGTGGTGAAAGATTCCTGCTATAAATCTTTGTCCCTGGCTGGTTAGCTGTCTCCAATCTAGGCCACTATTCAAGGTAAGGGAGAAGTAGTTACAGTAGTTTTATCACAGAGAGGTAAAAACAGCTCTTGATCTTTGATCTTCTCACTTTTGTTTGAAAATCAAATTTATCAAACGGGGGAATAACAACAACAACAGCATGATAAATAGATTAAAAAAAAAGCACAAGCACAAAGGCACCGTACTAAAAAGTCTTGCATTTGATTATCTCCTATAATGAATATGTCACATTTGCAAAGAGGGGCTCAGGTAAGAAAATCACTAAAGCACCGACAAGCCTATTCTCTCCTTCGTAATTACCTACCCCTGCAGAGGAGCAGATCCCTCTCTTTTCTCCCCTTTAAGTCACTAGAGACTGATATGAAAGGGAATTGGACACTTGGGGCCACAAATACTGTAATTAAAAATCTCTTCTTTTCTTGATACGTTGTTTGGAAACATCATTTCAGTGCGCAACATGCATTTGTTAGGGATCTGACCTAAATACACCCAAGATTAAACACCGGAACACCGGGTCTTTGTTTCAGGTTCCTACTCATTAAGTGTGAAAATGAGGTGATTCAGGTACACTTGGGGTATAAATATAGAAAGGTGATATCCATACAAAACAGATGCAACCTTTAGATAGAATTCAGCAATCAAGAACACCCCCGTGATTACCAGTATGGCTCATTGGCTGAGGTAATGTACTGGGAAGCAGTTATAATCAACAAAAATGTCTGTGCCTGCCGCAAACTGTCACATACAAAACAAGGTGTTCCCTTTCAATGCTTGTTACCTGACATGAGGGAATTTAACACATGTCGTCATCTATTCAATGACGAAATGTCTACTTTCATCCTTAATTTTCTTCCTGTAGTAACTTAAAGAGCGAAAGTCCACTATGCTCCAAAGGACGACCCTCGGGTACAATCAAACTGGCAGCAACCTTAAAGCTCCAAAATAGCATCATGACTCAATAATAATAATACTATTATTCACCTGGCCTATTTTAACTGATCTCCTGAAATGTTCTGTTTGATATACTGTAGCTTGACTGGTTAAGTAATCAACCCAACAGTTTAATGGCTAAGGAACAGCAGCAAAAAGCTGTATCTGCCATTTCTATTGATGTGAAATGCAAGTTGAACGTACAGGATAACTCACAGCGTACTCTGGTATTAACAACAACACTAACACCAGTCTACTCCTGGGATTGACCCTCCTGGTCCCTGCAACTGTCCCAGTGACATATTTACAGTACAAAGGCTCGGCTTGAGTCCCCTCCACACACATACAAACAAATTTACAGACAGAAAAAGAGTGGCTGATTTAATTAGCTCAATCATTAAATGAGGCTTAATTAGAGTCACTTTCCTTCAGAGAGAAGTGTGGGACTCAGAGCTGTTCCTTGTCGTTACAGAGGCATAATGAGCCACACAACACAACACACTACCCCTCACCCTCACAGCACTGACAACAATAGAAAACTTTCTCACTGCATTAGCACTGTAAGTAAGGCATGGAGCCTTTGATATATTTAATACCGAGGGTTAATGATGTAATGCCCTAAGGAACTACCCATATGGTGAGAGGCTTTGAAAAGAAGTGACATGAATAAAGTTGGTTATTTAACTAGATAAATGATGTCATTAATATCGTAGCAATAAGCAGCCCCTCCCCAAAGTTCAATAAGGGTTTGAAATTACAGGAAAAATTTCAGCCCTGTAGTTCATCCATTAACGCATTTGTTGTTTTATAATAAGTCCAGTCGAAATTGGTCCAGCCTGTCTCTACTAGTGTCTTAATGTAATGTTCACCTGCTTGTTATAGTTTGGAGGCTGATAAGAAGTGATGCTTGTACGTCTCCCTCGGGTGTGATTGTGAAGTAAATATTAGCAGGCCCTCAGCGCCACCCCATACCAGTAAACCAAACCACTGTCCTCTCATAAAGAAATCAACAGAGTCAATGACTTTTTAAATGTTATTATGCTGTCATGAGGCTTGAGATAGGTATGTGTGTGTACAAAATGAGTCTGAAAAATGATCTGGAGGGAGCGTGTGTGTTTGCATGCATGTGCACACACTTGCATGCACATGGTCCTCCTGTTCATTATTGGCCAGCAGCAGAAGCCAGTCATTTCCCTGTCTTCATAAAGACTTGGCCCATTAAATTCTACCTCCAGTCAATAATTAGGACTCCACAAATAAACCAAAGGCAATTAAATCAATGCTTCCCCGGGCCGGTGCCTGGACCCCATGGCCCACATGGACACTCCATCTTCTCTGCTGGCCTTATTCATGGTGGGTTGCGATGGAGCCATACAGTACACCCCCTGGCCTGCTCATGATTATTACATAGCACCGTCCCTCAATTCTGGCTACTGAGCTCTGCTTATGGTGGCTCTCCACTGAGAGGTGTAGGGCTTGATTTCATTAACTCACCAGTGGAGGTGAAAGACGAGGAAATGAATGCAATGTTTCATTTGGTTTTGATTAGACGTGTGGGGCAGCGGTGAGGGGGCTCCAGAAATCTATGGCACTTCTTTGGCATCAGCGGAGCAGTAACTCAACACATTCACGTCACCTATCTCCATGCCTGCAACGTTTGCCGATGTGTTGTGGATGTCTCTCTTTCTTGTTAGGTTGACATGTGGCAGCGCACGACAGCGATGGCGAACAATGGCCCACACACAGAGACACAGATGCACACATACATACCACTCTTCAGCTCTTTCACATCTGCGCACACACACACACACACACACACACACAGAGCGTGAGTGATGGGTTTGCTATTGACAGGGCCACTGAGATAATAAAGTGCTGTCCCACTGGCAGCTCCATTAGGCACTGACAGTGACAAGATGAGGCTGTCGTGAGAGTGCACATGCACACACGAATACATACACATACCCAGACATACACACAGTTGGACACATCCTCATCCTCTTTCAGTGACAGCCAGCCAGTTAAGGACATGGATCTCTCTCTTTCCTTTCACTGGGTCTATTTCTGTCACTGTGTCTTTTAATCCAAAGAAGTGTGTGTGAGTGCAGCTCGGGGGTAAGATCATATCACTATTAGGGGAGTGTGTTATTAGTGTCACAGGCAGGGTGACAGGCCAGGCCATTCCACTTCACAGATGTTCTGCTTGGTGAGCCTTTCATAAGCTATGACAGAGAGTAGAGAGGCAAAGAGGATAGAGTATGAGTTCTTGAAGTGTATTCCCTCACTAAGAAAACGCTCACTTCTCAGCATTAGCGGACATGTGCAGTATAGACATGTTATCATAACGTTATCAAAAAGTCAACATTAGGAGATCTACCTTAATTAACTAATAGACAGGCAAATTGTCTTCATAGACCCTTCCCTTGGTCTCTTAGTATGTAAGATGTCACACCAGCCTGTCAGAAAAAAAAGACAGAAATACGAGAGACACATGCAGAGACAGAGCCTGGTGTCCTCCTGATACGACAGCATGCTTTTAAAAACCAGACGAGATAGAGAAAACAGGAAAAATAAATAGAAATAAATAAATGAAGAAAAAAAACAGAACTAGATGGACTTGAAAGAGGATAGAAAAAGTCTGTTGCAGTGAGGGGGGATGACTGCGGTGGTCCCAGCGGTCCCCACAGAGACCTAGGGGTGAGTCTCAGCCTTGTCATACTCCAGTCTTCTCCTCCTCCACTCCCCACACCAGCTCATCCACTCCCTCCCCCTTCCACCACCCCTGTTCTGCCCACGGAAAACGTCGATAGCAGGCTGCCGGTGCCGAGGTCTCTGGTGGACACTAGCTCATTCTCTCGGCATCGACAGGCCCGCCAAATCAATATTTAGTTCCCCACTAACAAGCTGCCTCGGGGTCTGAGCCAAGGAGAGAGAGAGAAAGAGAGGGAGAGAGAGGAATGCAGGACAGTGGAGGATGGCAGAGAGAGAGACAGAGAACAGGGACTGAGAGCTGTCCAGCTAGAAGGGAAAACATGGATTCAGTAGTGTGTGTGTGTGTGTGTGTGTGTGTGTGTGTGTGTGTGTGTGTGTGTGTGTGGGAGGGGGAGAGGAAGGTGGAAAGGTCAGAAGAAGATCTGGGGAACAGGAGAACAGTGTCTGGTGTGTGTCGTGGTGCGAAGGCGACGCATGAGTGCCTGCAGCAGCCGCTGACAAGAACACAAGAAAGACACACATACACAGAGTCGACACTCTCAATCATACACATATCACAGCAAGCAGACGTTGACAGTACTCAAGTAAAGCTCCAGCAGAGCACTCACAGATGAGTGGCTGCGCGCGCACACAAACACACACGCACACGCACACACAGTAAGGATGTAGTTGCTTTTCTTTGTTTAATCTTTTGTATCATTGTTGTTTTCTGAGCCTGGATCAGGACACATTATTGGGGTTGGAACAAAAAATTCCTCCATTTACCGTATTTGGGTTAAACTGGTGCCCAAATTCTTCTAAACTGAAGACTAACAAAGCCGAATATCTGCAATGTTAGGCTAAAATATTTGGTATAATAATAGGAATCTAGACAAAAAAACGGCTACTTGCAATTGCACTAAAAAATGTCTAACAGCCTTTGGCTTTGTAATTATTTGTAGTTTGATACATAAAGTTACACTATCATTCAATCCTTAAATACAAATTAAACTTGAATGAACATGAATTAATTATTCCTTAACTAAATTATCAAGCAAAAAGTCAATACATAACAAAATATCTCTTTAATACATTTACCTTGGTAATACTACTTTTAACAATATACTGTATAGCTTTTCAGAAATAAATGTAAACAAGTTTTGCAATGAAATAATTTGTTTCCACTTCGACCATTTCAACTTTCTTTATGTCACCGACACTGAGTAAGTGACAGAAAATGATTAAATAGTGGTGGAGTGATAACAAATGAATACCCCTTTTTGCTTATATAAAGCAATACAAATCATTGGCCATCTTCCTTCTTAAAGGAATCTTAAGGAAATTATACCAGTGCAAAGCGTTGCCAAGTAAGAATAACACTCAGCTCCATTTGAACTTAGCTTTGTTTCCATAAACTTTAAAAAGTTTCTGCCAATTTTCTGTTCCCTTTTGACACTCTAGACAACAGTTGTTATACAAATCTACACCTCAAATAAGAGCTGTGCTAGCCAGGAAATTAATTATACAATGAAGGGAGGCTGCTGATAGCTTTTGTATGTGTAGGAATGAGTGACTTGTGTTATCATTATTGCAGATGGGTGTGAGTCTGACCTTCTGCTGGAGGATGTGGTTCAGGTGGTCCAGCCACTCCTGGTCTTCTGGACTTTCTGAACGGGCCTCTGCCCCCTGCAAACACAACGGCAAATATATTTATTTCAATGACAGGTAGGAGACTAAAAGATAATCCTAGGAATCGTAGTGTTTTGTATATGAAGAAAATATGAATATTTCAAGTGAATCAGACTAGAGATACTTGATATTTCGATAGAGAACCTGCTGCTGTATCTTTAGATTGGCCTCTGTGAGTCTCCTGCTTGAGGGCAGAATTGTAGCATCACACCAGCGAGGACCTTAAAGAAGCTCTCTGGAGACTCAGTGGCAAGGTATGCCATTATACGTTTGCATGCTACTCATGTATAAAGACCTAACAGAGTGGTAGCCTTGTTACTGTTAATGAACAGAAAGAAGAGCGACTGCGCGGCCATGTACAGCTCAGCACTAATGCGTTACCTCTTCACTTCAAACCCCAGGCATTTCTGCTTGAAATGATGTGACGAGCCTTGTACTGCCCCACAGGGACGCGGGGAGGGCAGGAGGGGGAGAAAAGTGTGTGTGCGGCTGAATCTAAAAGTCCCTGCGCTTGCAGACGGACCTAACGGGCACAGTCCTGTGAAGTCTGGGACAGAAAAGGGCTTTCCAATGCCAAAAGTCCACAAGGGGGCTCATGCAGACTTTATGTGAAATTTGAGTCTGCTTCGGGTGCTGACTTCACCAGAGTGCGCTCTGAAGATCACCCAATATTCATATCGATATTAATGTGAGTGAGTCAAAAAAATCTGCAACCTACATTTTAAGGACCGTCAGCTGAGAAAATTATTAACAATGTTAAAGTTAGGTGTACAGTGCCTATCAATCATATCATCCCTATTATTTTGCCTAAAGCAGCCGATTGAACACGTGGCATAAATTCCAAATGTGAAGAATATTCAGTACCATAGAAAAAAAATTCCTTTCTGCTGGACAACATTTTACACAATTGAGAAAGATACTCAGTGAGCTGGCTTATTTGATTATTTGCATCAAAGTTTTGTTTAATCCATATAACTATATACAGCCCATTGTGTTTCACACGGATGATTATTACTGTCACACAATGCGCTTACATGCTGTGTACAGGTGACGTGAAGAAGATGGTGAAAATAGTGATCATTTCAAGTTGTAACAAAATAAAAATGTTGTAGTCTGTACTGTATCTATTGTGAAACTGTACTAGCTTACCACAGTAGCACAACATCAATGCTTCAGCCTCTCAGCAGGAAGCATCCGGTCTAATGTTACGCATGTCCAGGGAGTGGACCTGACACAAGCTGACGTTAACGTTAGCATTAAAAGTAAATCAATAAGATTGCTGGTTGAGATAAGAGCTCTCCCCACATGACGCAAAACCCATGGAGTCAAACACTGTCCACAATGCGATGACACAGAGCTGGTTAGTTGATTGGGTTAGTTGTTCATTTTAAGAGACCTGTCTTATTTTTTTCTATTGTATATTTACTATTGCTCTTTAATAAAGCAAAAGTGTTACTCGATTAATCAATGTAATAATCAGTAGAATACTCAACTTCTAAAATAATTGATAGCTGAAGCCCTATCTGGGACGTTTAAGATTTTGGCATTGGCCATATCCCTGGCAACAAGTAAGGTCTGGATGGTTGACATTGGTGGCAGTAGCTCAGTCAGTAGGGAGTTGGGTTGGGAACCAGAGGGTTGCTGGTTTAAGTCCCCATACGGACCAAAGTATGGTGGTGGACTAGTAGCTGGAGAGGTGCCAGTTCACCTCCTGGGCACTGCTAAGGTGCTCTTGAGCAAGGCACTGAACCCCCAACTGCTCGGGGCCACTTTCCATGGGCAGCCCTCTCACTCTGACGTCTTTCCATTAGTGCATGTATAGGTACTAGAGATGGCACGATACCATTTTTTGCTTCCCGATACCTGAAATTGCGTATCGGCCGATACTGAGTACTGATCCGATACCAGTGTGTCATATATTTTATTATGTTTTAACAACTGTATACTACTATCCCTGTATGGATGTGATATTATTTCTATCTTTGTTGTCGGTCTGGCTCAGGTTAAACTCTTTGTGAAACATGAACAAACACAAACAATGAATGCCACAGAACTTTCTTTTATTATGCAGTTTGACAGTCAGTTATAACGGAAAAAGAACATGAATAAACTACTTTAAGGTAGATTTTCTTAAGGCCTTTATTATGTGGTATCGGTGCATAAACTACAGTACTTCCCGATACCAGCATTTTAGGCAGTATCGGAGACTATACCGATACTGGTATCGGAACATCTCTGAGCGTGTGTGTGTAATTCAGGCCTGTGTGTAATGTGTATAATAATAACAGATAATAACATTGTAATTTCCCTTGCGGAATTAATAAAGTATAAATTATTATTATTATTATGAATATGTTTATTTGGATTAAGCATGCATTTCTCACTGGTGTTCCCCAGCTTCCTGGTACCCTCTATGTGTGATCCCAGGTGATAGCAGTTGGTCTAGGCTAATTTCAGTGTATTCCTTATTGTGCCTGGTGCTCCAAGTAACTGAGAAGTAGGTAGAGACCGGAGGTGGGGAGTGTGCGGTTATAATAGCGAGAGAGAAAAAGAGGGTGAGTGAGGTGACTGCTGCTTTCAAGCCTTCTGCAGGGGTGAACATGGTGTGTGAAGGAGTGCATGTGCGTGAGAGTGCTTGCCCACCCTTGGTAGATATATAACAAAGCACTGACCCTCTATCAAACATTAGGTGCAAAACAAACTGGCCTGGCAATTATAGCCTTATTACATCTGGGTCATTAACTCCACAACAAGTTGCCATGGGAGCCTGAAGCTGCTCGGCCCTCTCTGGTCCTCTGTTGAAAGCTATGGAATGGACAGAGGCAAATAAACAATGTGCAGTGTGATACATGTGTGTAAGCATGTGTGGATTTTTGAGCACACTTTGACTCTTCTTTGCATCTATATCCATACATTGATTTTGTGTTTGTTTGTATACAGTATGTGCTTGTGTGTAAGGAGCAGCTGTAAGTTTCTATTTGACTTTTAAAAGCTTTAAAAATCAACTAATACATTAAAAGCATACAAAAAAGTGAACAAATTCCCCATTCCCATGAAATAGCTGAAAACATGTTCATTGTTATGCTGTCTATAACTGCAGAACCAGCTGCACAAATACTGTAGCCTTGTGACAACCACATTTCTGTTCAGAAAAATACCTCAAGCAAAAGCTCTGGTTTCTTTGCAGGGACAAATCAACAACCCAAGACTAATGCTCTGGAGGAAAGAAAATATGCAGCCTTTGGAAAAGATGGTGTTCATTACACAGAGGTCATCTGGTCCCAAACTTCTCCTAAAATATTACCACAACCAGGAATAATTCATTTAGAAATTTTGATAAGTCTGAATTTCAAAAATGCATTGATTTCAAAAGCAAGTACCAGTGCACAATGTTAAAAACCTCAGGAAATATTGTTGACAAGAGAAATCTGCCAAATTAAAGAAAAGTAGCAATGGAGTATTCTCATTTAAAAGTAAAACTGAAAAGTAAAAGCAATCCCATTGGGCCCTTAGCTCTCATTCAGCACACTGGTAGTGCACTACCATGTGAATAAATGAATACACTTGCTATCTGTTGGACTTGGTGAAGACTGCTGGGACATCCTGATAACATCATGTCACGTCCTCAAGTCTACAGAAAAACATCTACAATCTACAAAGGTTGTGCAAAAGCTCCGTACATTTCTTTGAGTGAGGGGGAAAAGAAATTCCAATTCTGAAACAAGTATCATGACAACTCAACTCTGAAAAACTTTTAAATAATTTTCACCATTGTTCCAACAATGTGTCACAAGCCAGCCTCAGTTCAGAATGTGGATAGTTGTAGTCGAACATATATCCAATTTTTAAATGCTCACAACTAGTGAAGTATAGTTAAGTTCAGGCCGGTTTAAGTAGGATGCACTTGATTTTATGTTACATCCAAGCCCAAGCTGACCAACATCTACATATAGAAACACACTTCCATACAGATATTTTAATGTGTCCAGCAGGAGTTTCAATTAGTGCACATTTTAAATACTGTAGTTTCTCCATGACACCCACCTTAACACACATCTGTACAGATGCATGTACAGAAACAAACCATTTATCTCGGGATCTATTTCTGACATTCAAAATTACACCCGGTAACACACACCTATACTGTAAACCTCACTGTGACACAAAATTTACAATTCTCTGGTGTGTGTGTGTGCATATTCAACAGCGCTGTGATGTATGAATGTTCAATTAACCAAACAGGAAAAACACACCCACCATGTTCAGGCACCAAGCAACACGCCATTAACCACCATTAATACGACAGAAAAAAAAAGAAAAAGTGGTGAGGAGAGTGTTTTACACGCAGAGGTTTCAGCTCTGATAAGGGGGACTTTTCATCAAGTGAGAAACTGTTCCCTGTCATCTCCTGGGTGGAGCTGGCCTGCAAAGGGCTAAAATTGGTTTCAAGTGTGAGTAAGTGCCTAGAGCACCCTCTCTCATCTTGTGATAGATGGGAGGAAGTCCCTGGGGATGGGAGGTTGATTGTAACATGGGATTGCTAATTGATGACATAGCTGGGTATGATCTATGGTAGAGAAACGGCCCATCAAGTTGGAAAAGAGTGTGAAACTCAGACTTTTGCAAGTGTCCGACCGTCAATAGCAAGGATTTTCAGTTCGATGAAAAGAGTTGTACTTACTCAACTTGTGCGGTATTAAATCTTGTATCAAGTTGACAGGTGCTGCAGATGTTGACAGGTTTTTGATCTTGTTGAGAGTAAGAACACCGGCTTTAAACATGAAGCCACACGCTTCTCTATTGGACTGCAACTTCCCAACTTAATAGTGACATACCTCGGTGTGTGGTTCACCTTTACTTGGTGTTCAACCTTGCTTACCTGCCAGAATCTATCTACCCATTAATAAAAGAATGTCAGACAGAAGCAGAGATTTCCAGCAAGGCTACTACTATACTGTTAGATAAAGGTGAAATTAATTTAGAACAGAAGAATTATGGTTTCTACATATTTCCTCTCCTCTACACACCAATGCCAATCTACAGCATCTGTTTCCACAGGATAAGCCAAAGTTACTGTAGCACCTCATTTAGTCTCAATTGAAAAATAGGCAAAGCTATAAGTTGATATTGATGATGTAATGTCTTTC
The DNA here is from genome assembly GCA_023566125.1 of Zingel zingel. Classification (NCBI taxonomy): domain Eukaryota; kingdom Metazoa; phylum Chordata; class Actinopteri; order Perciformes; family Percidae; genus Zingel; species Zingel zingel. The sequence goes on from CM042317.1 coordinate 18,965,205, forward strand.
CCAGTCCTCTGGTTCAATCACAAAGCAGAACCTGCTAAAAACTTTTGGGATGTTTTTAAATTTGACAGTACAGAAAATCTATTATAGGTATGTTGAGTGCTCTGGGCGTAATCTAGACTTGATATAGATCCTAAAGTTGGCATTTATATGAAATGTTGACCTACTGTCCTTTGGCCTTACCTGATCAGTGTCCATTATGTCCGCGAGATCATTCTCTGACATATTGAGGATGGAGGCAGCGATGGACTTGGCTTTGATCATAGACTTGGCTGAGAGGCCGCCCTTTGCTGCCACAGCATTGGACTGCCTCAACCTCCTCCTCTTCATCAACTGCTGCTTGACCTCTTGAACGTCTAGAAGTATTTCACTGGCCAGGGCCTGAAGGGTGAGGAGAATAAGGAATAAAAAAAGAAGAGGATGATGATGAAATGGATGTAGAAAAACAAGAAGGATAGCTCTGCCTGGCAGATGAATAAATGAAATTGATCAAGCATGCGCCAGAGAGGCCTAGTACATTATGGAGGAATATTGAGTTTGACACACTCAAGATTTTTTTTTGGTTTCGCCTCACACTCCCTTGTAGGAATGTGGACCTGAGGGTTTGTAGCGTTGTCGATTGAAAGCTGAGGGAACAGCTTTGATACCAAACGTACCCCAAGTTTTGCTAAAATCTCCACAGACAGAGAATCATGCACCAGGGAGAGAAAGAGAGAGCTACTGAAAAAAACGCCATTCATTTATTTATTTGCTTTCTCAATGTCTCACAGTACAACAGGGCAGCATAACACTGTCAATAATTAAGCTATGAGGGGCTTTTTTCAAATGTTGCCCGAGTGAATGGAAAGCGAGACGAGGCAGGCCTGGGATGGCACAGTTGTCGGGCACTAAATGGGAGTTTGCTCTAAATACAGAGAGACAATTAAATGTTAAAACTGCCACTGTACACGAGAAAGTCAATAAAGTAAACTCCCCTTTGCTTCATTTTGAGCTTATTGATCGAGGCAATAATCTTCTGTATCATTCCCTTGTAAGCCTGCTGAAAAGCTGACCTTGGAATAGATGGTCAGATGAGGGAAAGATAGAGACAGGAGAACTTGCCGTACACAAAAACAAAATAAAAAAAACTCTTGGACAGTACACAATATAGCCAAGCAAGCAAGCAAGAAGTACAGTGTGTGCACACATACAAAAACAAAAGTACAAACATACGAAAACACTCAAGTGCATTACAGTAACAAGGGTAATCATACATGAACAATGTTGAATTGCAGCAAACATCTCAGCTCCTCTCTCTTAATTTCACACAGGTGGACCAGGTGCAGTTTACAAAGCAAGTGGTGGTTCTCACAGGAGAATACTGAATAAGTGGTTTGAGGCTCGCAGCTGGAGTACGTGGAGGGTTGCTATTTGTCTATTAGTAACATCAAATATACACAAGCAGAGCACAGGCATTCAGAAATCCAAAGGAGATAAGTAAGAACACCAACAGGATCACGATATATACAAAGCCCATACGGATTAAAATAATGATAAAGTGAAGAGAACAAGGGTCAAATACATTTACTCACAGAGCAAACACTAGTTTTTCAACTCTACAAACATCTAATGTATAAACCGTAACACTTTAAAATAAAACAAGAAACGTGTGAATTGTCCTTGGAGTCAGCGAGCCCAGATGCTTTTCGACTTGCTCCTTCTAAATAACAGAAGTGAAACCAGTTTGATTGAATTGAATTTCAAATCAAGTTTCATAGGTGGCCTACTACGTCCATGTAGGTGTAAATAAGCAAAATAAGACAGGACAAAAGGACAAGCAAAAATCATAATAACCATCGTCCACCTCCTAATGAAGGGAGGCAGCTTTAGCTCTTTTTGGTGATCAGAGCTGTGTGTTTACCCTTAAGGAATACACAGCTCATTAACTAACAGTCAGAGATCCTATTCTTTTATTTACAGCCTAATAGATATTCACTGTGACTAGTCAAGGGTTACATTCAATTGACCTAAAGCCTGCATGTGGAAGAATCTAGAAAGAGATTAAGGGGTGAATTTATCACTCATTCTCAGCCCTGGGAGAGACAAAGGGTGGGAGGGGGGGTTGGAGGGTCTGTGTGCGTTTGCTAAGAGCTCTTAGCCTGGCTAGTACACAATCACAATTGCCAGAGGAGCAATTTAGACAGGACGAGGATTACGGAATAGAGATGGGGGATCAAATGAGCAGCAAAAAGATATCCTCTTTAATAACTAGCTACCTCTGAACCTCTTCACACACATGAGGACACAAAGGGCCATTCAAAAACATAAAGAGCAGAGAGGGAAGAAAAAGAAAGGCTTTCATTTTGTTAGATTAGGCAGGCACTGATGTAAAAAAATAAACAACTGCCTTTAACTGATGTTCAAATACCCTATAAACTAGAGTAAGATATTTAATTATGCAAGCACCTTTAACAGAAAGGGTATGTGAAATGGATCCTATAAGGTAATCACAGGTAAATGTGTTGTTACATCATTGTGGTACTTTGTATCTAAGACATACAGCAATTAAAGGGTTAACAAAAATACTCATATTACCCAACCGCTGTACAATGTTGCACTTTCCAACAGGGATGACAAGCCAACATATTCTTTGCAAGATAACTACCTTTAGTGTGTGTGTGTGTTTGTTGTGGAGTAGTCACTACATGCAGGGCCACTGTTTAGCAGTTCAACAGCAGTGCTTACAGCCTGGGGCGTGTGCAGGGGCCAAAAGGGTTTGCTGGCACACAATAAAAAACAATCTCCACACACAAATACACACACACAGCATATACAGGCACAAAGAACAAAACAACAAGCTCATACACACACACACACACACACACACACACACACACACACACACACACACACACACACACACACACACACACACACACACACACACACACACACACACACACACACACACACACACACACACACACACACACACACACACACACACACACACACACAGCCCTCCGGTCCTGATCAATACATGACAAGAGTAAATCTCCTCTGGACGTCAGGCAGTCCAATCAAAGGGCTTGGTGTTCTTATAGGGAATCACAGGAGCCATGGGGAGGGAAACAATGATGTGAATCCTCAACAACAACACAATGGCCGCACCAGCCTTGGGTTATGGGAATGGAGGAGAGGAGTTATATGAGTGTGAACTGTATTTCTATGCATTTCTATACACGCGTGCTTTCACATGCAGTGCAACCTCTATTGTAGGTTATGTGTAGCTTGCATGCAAGTGTGTCTTCTTACTATGTAAATGCATATGTGTGAAAAAAGAAGATGTGTAAAAGAAATCAGAGGTTCGGAAAAGGAAACAAGAATAAACATCCTATCAACCTCCAATTCTGCTCAGATGCAAGTGAGCCATACAAGGACCAGAATACTTTCAGTAATTTCTGGTTGGTAAGGACAAAGCAATGTTTAGTTGCCACTAAACTGTGTCCATGATCTGCCACTTGATTTATGTGTGTGTGTGCCATCACTATCTATCTCTGCCAAACCGTTTCCTCCTTTGATAGACAGGTGTCAGCTGAACAGAGTTGATGGACAGACTTTATCAGTCTCTGCCAGACACACAGGCAGACTGACACAGACACACAAACACACCTCAAGGTGATGGATTAGGCCGAGACAAAGACAATAGTTCCCATTCCCATTGGGCACACGGTATTCTCACAGTGATGGCCTGTGTCTCCCTATGTATTGGAAGAAAGTGGTAACGCATAATGGCACATAGACACATTGTTACAAATCCATCCACACATCTGCTGATATTTATCCAGTCGTGGTGGCTGCAGGCTAAGCAAGGCAGTGCTGACGTCTTTCTTCCTAGCCACATCACATTATGGCATTCAGAAGACACAGAAGTAGGGTTGGGCATCGTTTGGATTTTAACAATTCTGATTCCAATTCTGATTCTTCCTTTCGATTCCAGATGTTATCGATTCTCGATTCGAATTCTTTGAGGGGTGGTGTTGAAACGGGTCCCATGTCTATTTCACAAATAAGAGGAACGTTTTATTTTGATTCAATGGTGTGTTGCAGTTTTACTGAGCTTTTTCAACGTAAAATAAAGCCACACTAGAGCGCTGCTTACTGTGCTCCATGGCTGCAACACAACAAGCGCCTGGCCGCTACGGAAACTAAAACTTGCGTATGTTAAATTTGGAACCCATGATCAGATTTGAAACCAAATCCTCCAAACGATTCCAATAGAGAAACGATTCCACTGGAATCGTAATTTTTGAAACGATTCCAAGTAGGAATCGGTTCTCGATGCCCAACCCTACACAGAAGTAGTAAGTTTAGTCGACAAAAGGTGACTATGAGCCGGTTACCGATCAAAGTGAGGTTCTGGTCGTTTCTGCGGCCGTTGCACTAAAGTTTAGTTGACAAAACGTGACCATCATGCGGCGACGACAGTTACGTTTAGACACCAAAACGGTGAAGTTATTTATTTTCTAAATTTTTTTTAGAAACTTGCTTTCTTACTTTTAATAACAAAAAAAAAAACGTCTTTATTTCAAGCAATGTGTGCTGTGATTTAAATTATTGAATAAATAACCATAAATACTGCATCTGTGTGATTCCTTGAATTATTTTAAATTCACAAAGATAAGATATGCACGCTTTCATTAAATTATGGAATAATTAAAAAAAAAAAAAAGATTTTTAAAGAGTCAGGCTACCGGTGAGAGAGAAGAGAGAGAGACACAGTGATGCGGGAGGGGCCCGCTGCCCCGTCGGACAGTCTGAGCAGGATGGATCAGAGACTGATCACACACTTAATTTCAGCGAGAAATGTGAGGAGACGAGAGGAGAGGAGAGGAAGAGCAGAGGAGAGGAATGGCAGAGGAGAGGAACAGGAGAGGAAGAGCAGAGGAGAGGAAGAGCAAGGGAAAAGGAGAGATCTGGGTGCGGGGGGGGGGGCATCTAAAATGATCTCATCCCTGGCCCAGGCAAGACTGTCAGCTGGCCTGCATTGGCACTCCACTGGGGGCTTGTGGGTATTTCCACAACCACCTTGGCAACTCTGGAAAAGGACAGTGCAGACCCTAGAGTGGGTGCTGTGCATAGAGGTGAGCCTTGCTATACAGTATCTGGTTGGTACAGCATCACCAGGGAGGTGACATTCGGTTTGCCATCAGCCTTTATTTTATTTACAGTGGTAAGCATGCCAAGGCCCCCGCATTTAACTTTTTCCCAATTAACCTTGGGGGTGGTACACCCAGAATCATTACAATTCACAGGTGAAGAACTTGCAGGCACACACACCACAGTTAGTACAGTACCTTGATGAAAGAATGAAGCTGCTCCAGCTGGGAGTATGCTTGGCCTAGCTGTCTCTGAAGCCTGTCCAATGCATGGGAGCTCTGCTGGGTCAACCCCTTCATTTGCTCAGTGGCTGTCTGTTCCAGTGCAGCCAAAGCCTGCTCACTGGCTCCCACATGAGCCTGCAAGGCATGCATGCGCTGCTCCTGTAAAGAAAAATAGCAGGCAGAACCAGTCAGCTGAAGGCAAACAATCTTTGGAAAGCTGAGATTCTGCATAGGCGTGTGTGACATTTGCGGCAATTGTAGTAACTGTGGAATTTGATTTTTTTTTTTTTTTTTTTACTTTGCCGACTCTAGTGGTAGTGTTTAATCTAGGGACATTGAGAATACATGGACTGAAAACAATACTTAGGCTGCATCAATTTTCAACATGATTGTTTCATTTTTACCATCAGAATAATTTTACATACAACATACAATTGCCTATGAAAATATTTACCCTACCTTAAACTTAATTTTGTATTTAAAAAAACAAACAACTGTTTTCATTATTTACAACTTGGAATTAGCTTTGTACATTTTTTATACTATTTTTATATATTTATACATTTGAGTCTTTTTCTGTTGATCAGTGTGAAAAATACTTATTTAACCATCTGCGTAACTTTTTGATATTAATAAACGTCCGTTACATTCAAGCCATTGCCAAATGAGTTGATACAAAGCTAATGAAGACCATCAGCTCCACACAACTCCGTCTGTATCTCTCAGTATGGCTATGTTCAGAAGATTGTGTCGTCCGGTGACATTCCCGCGGAGAAACTCGAGTGAAGATAATTACCTCTTCTGAAGAGTCCATCATGTTTTTTTACTCCTCCCTGTCCTCCTTGACTACTAGCAACTGCGTGGAGGAGGGGTGGGGACTTTTAAAGCTATAGTGTAGTTTCTGTCGTCCCCATGAGGAATTCTAAGTAATGACAACAACACTGTTGGCGCGTCCACATGATACAAGCCTTCCGTGACCGTGCACGCGCCGACAGTGTTGTTGTCATTACTTAGAATTCCTCATGGGGACAACAGAAACTACGTACTATAGCTTTAAAAGTTGTACAACAATAACCATTACAAAGTCCAAGGGGGTGAACCTGTACAGCTGGAGTGTAAAGATTCATGGATAGAAGTTACTTTTCCTCAGTCCTGAAACCCCTTTCTTTCTTTCTTTCTACTAATTACATACTGCTGTGATCTGATTTGTACGGGTGTAAATCACAAGGTTTATCACAATGTGATATTATATAGATTATTTGCACAACAATACAATATTTTCTGATATCACAAAGTCTTCCACGATACGATTTTGATTCGAGTTAATTCAGGGGCCTGCGATATCCTACCTTTTTTTCCAGGTCTTCCTTCAGTTTTTTACAGGAGGCCTCATACTTGCTTTTCTCTGTGGTTGCAACATTCAGTCTCCTCTTTAGAGAATCAACAAAGGCCTTCCTGTTGGTGGCCTCCTCTGATAAAGTCTTCACCTGTAGATGAGTTGGAACAAAAGGGAAACAGGAAGGTAAAAAAGCTGAACAATTGGGTGGGGGCACTGCAGTTCTATTGTGATTAAGGCACAATGAAGTAAACATCTATTCTATAAGTTAACAGTAAATACAATCATTATTTTTCTTTTTAGTCACCCAGGAGACACAATATCTGGGATATGAGAAATGCTGAGCACTGTGATACCTAATTTACTTTGAAAATTCTACCAAACTAATTGGATGACATGATGATGGTGTCAGCTGTGGTGTACTTGGTGTACCTTCTTCTCCAGCTCCTCCACCCGTCCACAGTAACTTTTCTCCATCTCCTGCAGGAACTTCAGTCTTGTCTTCAAGTCCTCCACCAGCTGCCTTTTCATGCTCACATCTCGCTCTGTGTGGCTCGCCCTGGAAACGCACAAAAAAGAAAAAAGAAAAACACAAATATGGTATAAAGTATAAATAAGTGTGAATTCTACACAGATATTCATATTCATGCATGGGCACACAACTCACACACAGTTTCTACATAGCAGAACAAACATACACACAAAGCTGGCAGGCATAGTGTCCCCATGCAGTGCATCAGGCATGACAGCTCATTATGACAACTAAATACACTGGCATGCTGTTTGGGTAAGTGGAGGGGGGTGAAATAAGGATGCATATATAATTCTAACTGGCACATATTAGAACAAGTGCTCTGGTGGGGAATGGCACACTAAGTGTGACTGGGGAGTCCTTTTTGATAAACGGCATTTTGAATCAACAGTGACACTACGTGAAAGGCTGTAATCAAGTTTTTAAATGTTTATTATTTTCAACTCAGCATTACACAAGTCACATAAAAAACATGTCAGCAGGGGAACTTTGCTTTGGAAAGACTGATTATGAAGGGAATACGCTCTAAAAAATATTGTTTGTTTGTGTGCTGTACTGAGCTGATAATACTTCCCTAAAGAGAGGCAAGGTCTCTGTATTGTAGGCTATTCATGTCTTAACTGTTGCAAACATGCACCCCGTCACTTCCTATTTCAATAACCTGCCATATTGACATGCTTAATATTCCAGCATTCTGCACAGACATAGGAAGGCCTCGTTTTAAATGGGCTCAGTATGTTAGTATGTTTTGTTCTGTTTTCATAAAAAGGCAAATATACAGTAAGGCATTTTCATGGTTGTCTATACCTTGGGGAATTAGAACAAATAGAATAAAGATCATACAGATGCAGTTAATTAAAACGGTTTTGACCATATTTTATTTCAAAGATGTAGTGGTTCTTATAGCTCCTACATGCATCATGGCTCGTGTGTTTTGAATAAACAGATGACGAAACGCAAGAGCAAATGCTTTCGTGTAAGTAAATGTCCCCGTATCCCTAGGTGGATGATTGCCTGAGGGCAGACTGGCTAAATAAATGTGAGCTTGTCCTATTGGAGTGACATTAAATTAAATGAGAGAGGAGTCTAGCCTGGGGTCTTTGGGGGGGAAGTAGCGCTGGCTGGTTACCCCATGGATTTGGCCATTAATGAGAAAACCCATATTGAACCTTTTAGATGACTGTCTGGTGTTGACTTAAAGACGGAGAGCAGCAATAAGAGCCCCAGCAAGATCCCTCTGCCCCAATGCTAATGGCAATTAGATCGACAACATTTATTTTAGATGTTCTCTCCTTCTGCACCCCAAAAAGAATAGAGGATAAAAAAGAATGAAGGATATCTTGTGCTTCTGTCGGAGCGTGTGATCTCTATTTATGAGTGTTAGTGGAAAGAGAGAAAGAGAGCCTCAAACTATATCCCAATCACTCACACGTTTGTTCCCTTTGTTCTGCGCTTGTTTGCAATATTGTTCATCAAACATGCGTGCACTGTAATGATAACAGTCAGTGGTCTGAAGTGTGTGTGCGTAAGAGAAAGCGAGAGCGCACATTTCTGTGTATGTTGTTAAGAATGAAGCGCGGGTGGACGTTTCATGTGGCTGATAGACAACAGGGCTAAAGATGAAAGAAGCAGCTTCATAAATAAGGCAGGGCCATAGTGCCGGATATTGACTGAGGACATGCCGGTATACTTTGAAATTCATTTCTTTTTTCCCCCCATCTCTTCTTTAAGGCGAAGCAGCCTTGCTCCCTGTGTGTGTGCTGAGATGTATATTTCAGAGACGTCTAGACATGTCTTTCATTCTGAGAAGGGGTCCCTCCATGGAGGCAAACGGAGAAGTAGGCAAGGAGAGACGGCGAGTTACATGGGTGTGTGCGTGAGTGAGTGTGTGACAAGAGCCAGAGGAGAGGCTGAGGCTGTCGTGGAAACTCAGCTAAGGGATGTTCACTCTGTCTGGCTGTGATCCGCTGTGCTTTGGTCACACACAAACACATAGCCACTGTGATTGTACACATGCCCTGGATGCATTATTGAGAAAGGCAGGCAGAGGACACAGCATATGAGACAAAGAGAACGAGAGGGAAGAAAGCCAAGTTGTTCTTTGTACCTTTCTCTCAGTTCATAGATGAGATCCTAATGCAGAATGATATACGCCTTTCACAACACTGTTCAATTCTCGACAGTTTCTCTGAGTGAATTGTTTATAGCTATACAGTCTGACTATGTAATGCAGCGAGTGCTACAGTAGGTGAACCATGTAACTCATTAGGACTTGTGGCCCACAGGCCAGAGTGATGCTGTGTGGGTTTTAGTGTCATGGGCTAAAATGGTCCCTCCTGCGGCACACAAACAATCAATACGCTGCTTTGATCAGCACTCCGCATCAGCTACCCACATAAGCAACACCACACTACATGACACACAAGACACCCACATGCAAACATGTGCATACACACTAATTCCATCAGTCATTTTTATTCAGTTTCTGATGAGAACATGCATCATTTCACAAATGATACACGCAAAGGAGTAGCATGCCTAAGAGTGCAGCAGACAGAGTGCTGCCACATGGTGGAATCAAACACTACAGATGGGAGCTGCAGAGAATGTGCAAACATGCAGACAGAGACAAGGAGAGACGGAGAGACAAAGACAGAGAGAAGGCTGCAGAAAGAAAAAAGGAAAACTAAGAGCTGTACTGCAGAGCAACTGTAAGAAAGAAATACAAAGAGAAAGAACTAATACTAATGAAGAAAAAGGTGTGAAACTAACTTGTCCTGCAGCTGGCGAAGCTTGTCCTCCTTCTCCTGGAGTTGGCCTCGCAGGGCTTTGTTAGCTGCCACCTGCCTTGTGACCTCCGCACTTGCACTCTGCGGGGAAGGCACACGGTGTGTGTGTTTGTTAATGTGTTTGAGTGCGTGTGATAGGGGGTGGGGGAGGTTTTCACGACACGGCTGATGACAGGTCAGGCACAGCATGCCTCCTCATTATAGTTACAGCAGGAGGGTGGAAGGTGCTAAAAGAGGTTAAAAGGAAAGCAGTATTTTAGCAGTAAGTGGATGAAATAAGGGGAGTAATAGTAAAAATAACAATGTATAGACCTATACTACAGAATATATTTTAATGGAGACTATATATATATATATATATATATATATATATATATATATATATATATTAGGGCTGTCAGCATTAACGCGTTAATTGCGATGCAATTAAGGGCCGAGCATAATGCGTTATTTTTTTTAAAAATCATATTAATCGCATGCCGCCATTTATTAATTATTTTCACTTCACTCGGCTTTGCGTCGTGCCTAACAGGCTACTATTTTGCCGTACTTTTTGTACGGATTTTGGTACCTCATTCTGGTGCCACTGATATACCTGCACTTCTCTCTGATGCTCTGAAACAGACGTTACAGGCAACAGAAAGATCGCTGCACGTGACGCTAGTTAACACTATACTCGACAGCAGCTAATGTTAGCCTACCGCTAGCTAGTAGCTGGATTAAACATGGTTAAATGCTGACAGCTAACGCTAAACGGTGTAAAGTGTGTCTGTATTTCACTGTAGAGAATTCCGACATGTAACAATCTGCAGCTGCTGTTGTCGGAAAAACACAGACGCTGCGTTCAATGAAACTGGTAATTTACAGGCTCGTGGTGTATTAAATGCCCTTTTCCCATCTGGTGGTTGTTGTTGTCATTCAACAGCTATTTACTAGTGAAATAAGTTATTGTTATAGTGATTACATTATTATTAAATCATTTAATTTTGACGATGGCCTTAGCAATAAACAAGCCATTCTTTAATGTCGCCAACTGTTTAGTACCCTTCTTTTTTTAACTTTCTTCAGGCACCATTAAGGCACCGGTACCGTTTTAAAAGTACCGCTTTAGCACCGGTATCCAAACCAAACAATACCCAACCCTAATATTGACCCTAGATTCAAATGTGTGACTAAATTAAATATATAATAAAAAAATACAAATATTAAAATCAAGTTCATAAAGTTATTTTCTTTGCATTCATTTGATTCACAATCAAGATGAACTGGTAATAATTGCTTTCCATTGTTAATATGTACTTAAAAACAGTTCTGAAATGCTAAATAATAGAATTTTAATCATGTGATAAAACAAGCGATTAATTGCGATTAACTATAGAAATTCAATGATTAATCGCAATTAAGAAAATGTAATCGTTTGACAGCCCTAATATATATATATATATGGCTGTCAATTGATTAAAAAATGTAATCTAATTAATTACATACATACATATGTGATTAATTAATCAAAATGAATCGCATACATAATTAACAGTGCCTGAACCGATACTTTTTAAGAAAGTAAAAAAAAAAAAAAAAAAAAAAAGAACAGTCAGTGACATTAAAGAACGGCTTGTTTATTGCTAAGGCCATATGGTCAAAATTAAATGATTTAATAATAATGTATGACAATAACTTATTTCACTGGTAAATTGCTGTTGAACGACAAAAACAACCACCAGATGTGAAAATGACATTTACAATAACTTCAAATGCACCACGAGGCTGTAGTTTAGTTGTTTCATTGAACGCACCGTCTGTGTTGTTTCTCCGACGGCAACTGCAGATTGTTACATACCCGGTGTTGAATCCTCTACAGTAAAACACAGTCAAACTTTACACCGTTTAGCGTTAGCTGTCAGCATTTTAAACGTTTTTAATCCGGCTACTAGCTAGCGGTAGGCTAACGTTAGCTGCTGTCGAGTATAGTGTTAACTAGCGTCACGTGCAGCGATGTTTGTGTGGCCTGTATCGTCTTCAGAGCATCAGAGAGCAGCGCAGACATGTCACTGGCACCAGATTTCGTAAGTAAATGATCCAATTAATGATCCAGACACCACACTCTCATCTCCCTCCTTCATTTTACAGTTGAATGGTGGCTAGAACGGCTCCGGGTCAAACGTCAATATGGAATAGATTAATCTGCATTATTTTTTCTCAGATTAATTAATCGAAATTAATGCATTATTTTGACAGCCCTAATATATATATATATATATATATATATATATATATATATATATGTTGACCAACAGATATAAAATATAAAAATTCAGCAGCAAACATTTAGTTAATATTATTAAAATGGCTTTCATATCTTGTTGTTTTTATCTCTTATATCTCTGCCATGTGACATATTAAGACATACTGTATGGCTCATGACGACAGCTTGACTTCTGATCATTCGACTGATGGATATTTGAATGTGCATGTTCACTTTGGTTTAAAGGGCCCTGTATCTCTTGTGGGAACTGTACCAGTACAAGCTTTTGACAATGCGCTCACCCCCACAGAGCATCCCTCGCCTCTCCCTTTTGCTGTCACCTGACATGACTTCCTCGGCTGTGTGTAACGACAGCAGCAATCTGCTCGGTGACACTGATGAGCTGGCTGTGGAGAGGGTAATAATACTGTGGTACCACTCACACCTCAATCCCTATGATGTAGGGCACGTCTCTACTGTTATTCCCTATCTCATCTTTCTGACAGGTACTCCGTAATAAGATCAAATGATAAGAAATGCTAATTCATGTCGAAATCACATGCAATTTCAGGTGATGTGGAGTGAAAATTGAAAGGCTCAAGAATTTGAGCCTCCTTCCATCATGAGAATTTTTTTTACGATGATTTTTTTTTATATGCATTTAAAAGTAAAACCATGACGGCCTTTTTTAGGGTTTCTAAACTCCTCAAGGACAGCAGGCTGTTCAAACCAGTGAGGTGTTAAAGAGACTCAGAAATATTGGTGTTGATTTAATGATAAATACCAGGCAAAGTTTTGTTCTAACTGAAAAACATAAATCCATGTGCATTCCAACCCTGGAAGACTGATACTGCATAACAGGTAGTGGAAGAGGCAACAAAAAGAAAATTTATAAACTATATTTTCTTACTTTTGTCCATAAACTTGCCTGTACAGACCAAAATGAACAAAATCAAAATCAGCAATAATACTCTCACACACACACACACACACACACACACACACACACACACACACACACACACACACATACACACACACACACACACACACACACACACACACACACACACACACACACAAAATTCCACAATTTTCTTGTTATTCATGGTATTATTCAGTCAAGCTACATAGTGCACAAAATTGGAAACACAATCCTTAATACCATCATCCTATTAAGAGATTTATCTCATAAGGCGTGCACAATTAGACAAAGCATGCGGGTCATTCATTAACCCCAGAGTTCTCCTTGTAATTTATAACCACTAACCTTAAGTCTGGCTTGAAGTTGTTTGACCTCAGCCTCCAGGGCCTGGGGGGACAGATTATCCGGGGCAGGCATGATCCTGCCCTGGCAGGAGCACTGCGTGTTTACTGGTGCTGGTGGTACAGTTTGCTGGGGTAATGTGATCTGCCTCCACTGCTCCAGCTCCATCTCCAGAACCTTTTTCTGCTGCTCCTTACCAGCCAGGTCAGAGGTCAGCTTCTGCAGACCGATAGACAAAAATTGGTGGTCTAGGCTACTGCTAATGATACTTTAACTAAAAACAAAAGTTTTGTCAACTGTTATTAAACCAGGAAAACCTACATTTTTGTTACAGGATGTCGAGAGTTACAGTAAAAAGTAATGGGAGATGTGATATACTTGTTAATTGACGTTCACTTAATAAAAAACTTTGAGTCAAACCAAATCCCAGCGTTCTCACCTTTACGATGCAAAAATATATTATTAAGTCTTAATTTTAAATTCACATTACATGAATATGATAGACGCAGAGACAAAGTAAACACAATATGTTGGAAATACTGTATGCCTTAGCCACAGGAGAGCTACAGGCTCTGCTTTAATATCTAGTCTGTGATAAAGCTCCTTTTTTATGCTAATTAGGAGACAGATTATGCCGTTGCTCGGTCAATAGGGCCTAATTCTCACTGTGATTGGCATGCATAATAAAGCCATCCTGCAGAATCAGAGAGTTCTTTGGGACAGAGGGAGTTCAGCATTTGGTTAGTGGTTGGGTTAAGAGTGATGAACGATAATGGCACTAGATGATCATGTACAATGTAGAGTATCAATGATTCTAAACATAAGCATCTGAGGTGAACACTTTTAACCACGTGTGCGGCAGAGCTAAAAAAAAAAAAAAGAAAAGCTCTTTGCCTGCTCATTTAGAAAATATGGGGCAGACACACGTCTCTCTAAGCTTGTTTCAATACTGCCACAATTAGCTGACCTGCTATCATTTCGACATCAAGAATGCTTAATGGCACAAATAGGAGACATGATACATGAAGATGTATGCTTCACACATGGGGTAAATGCTGGATCACACACAGAGACACACACACACACCCAAGTGAAACCGCAGATTCCCAGGGGTTTGCTTTCTGCTCTGCATACATGGAGGTTATTGATATCTGGTTGCTGGCTGACACCTTTTAATAGAATCCCTCTTGTTTTAGGTTTCCTTTGCTCTGTTGAAGACCCACATGCCATATCCCCAGCGGGGGTGGGAGAGAGAGAAGTAGGAGTGATAGAGAGTGGGAGGAGTGGAGAATGAAAAGTGGGGCTATGACTGCAGTGGCAGTGGTGCACAGATAAGGGGGTGGCATTGATGACACTTCCTGTAAGACAGGCTTTGATTTCACAAGCCATTTTCAGCTCTGGTGAGAGATGGCACTGACATGGACTGATAGACTGGTGGTCCATAAGGCTGGAAGAGAGGACACCTGTCTCTCTCTCCCATCTGAGTAGCGGCCTCACTGATGCTGTTCCAAGTGATCCTCAATAATAGCGGATAAATAAGGAAACAGAGGCTGCTGAAATAGCCACACATATACGCATGCACTATCAAAGTTGTCAACATAAGGGAAACACTAGCATAAAGTTCCTCAATCACTTTGAATTCATCCTGTTGGCCAGACTTTGTATGTGATTCGTAGTGCAACTATCATGCAAATTTTAAAAAAAATCTGAAGCTTTTTAAATTCAGTCAGTTGTGTCTGTTGCACTCCCTAATCCTATGATAATCCCAGCCTCTTACATGTTAAAGGAGGGTAGGACACTCCACAAGTAAAGAGATAAGGCTGGTAAATTCACAAGGCAATGTCACAGTACACTGCAAAGTGAAGAAAACGGGGAAGTAATGACTGAGCGAGGTAGATAATCCAAGCAACCAAATGATCCTGTATTTGGATGATACGCATGACTAGCACATTTTGTCAAAAGCTAGACTTGCTTGATATAGGAGGGCATGCTTCACCTGTCACCTGAGTTTTCTAAGCTTCTTATGCCACCTTAAGGGATAATTCTGGTTTATTACAACTTGAGTCTTATTTTCGTAGTTTTTGGCCATTATTTATTTAATAATTAATAACATTTAGATCTATGGAATAGTTGCCATATGCCTAGATCTCAAATTTAATTGTTGAGATCTAGGAATACAGCAACATTACTAAATGTCAGACGGCAAGAAATACGGCTGGTCAGACAAACGGACAGGTTTTCAACAAACCTCAAGGTTAGACACACTTATTTGACATCCATCACAGCTCACACACTGACTTTCTGTTTCAACTTTGACCTACAGTACTTGACATAGTTGTGAAGACACAAAGTTTACCTGGACAATGAGGGATCAATTGCGGGGGCACTCACTTTCGCTTTAACCTCCAAATAAAGTGGTTTAGATAATCTGGTAAAAACAGTTGGTTTGTTTACAACAAGTATGATTGTCTGACTGCTTATTATATATTTGCCATATTGGACTTTGCTGCAGTGATATTGCCATGTTCCCAATTCTCAGCAGTCAGCAATGTCTTCATTACCAACCCAAGTTGTAATAAAAAGGAATCATCCTTTAAAATCGATATGTTGTGAAGAAGGGGAGGCATCCACAAATGTTTGCACTGCAGGTCTGAAAGTTAGGCTTAGATTCTGTTGCTGATAAAGACATCTGCCAGCGCCGTGGTGCTGGTGACTGAGTGATGAAAGTGTCCCCGTGCTGTTGAACACAAGTTCCCTTTAGGCTGGGACATGGAGACCTGAGTGCAGCATGACAAAGCACCATCAAAAATCTCAACTTCAGGTCTATTTGTCTCTCATGTTATAGATTGGAGAGCAGCGAAATGTTGTTTAAATAGCAGCTATCAAATGCAGTTATTAAAAACTCAAAATCCAAACTCATACAAAGACCACAGAGGGAAGGGGAATAGGAAATAAGACTTAATGATGGAAGGAGGCAAGGAAGGAAGCAACAAGGAAAGGATAGAATGGCTGAAGGATCAGGGAGACAGCAACACAAACAAGTTTCTGAGAAACTGCCATGCTACTTCTCACATGATGCCCCCTGTGGAGGCTGTCCTAAGATAATTACAAGCTGAGAGTTTTAGTTGGAGAGTTGGCAAGGACCGGCTGGAACAAGCCCAAAGTCCATCACCTCTTGCCCTTTCCAGAGAGGGCAACAAGACAAGGCTTTGGCCAGTCAGTCGGCTCCAACTTTCTCCGGTGGAGTGGCATTAATACTGCAGGAGGAGAGAGGAAACAAACAGGAAGACAACAATTCCCTCTCTGTCCACTCATTCACACAACAGTGTGTGTTTGTGTATGTGTGTGCGTACACATGTGCCTTTACTGCTGTGTCTGAGTCCGAGGTCTCGTTGGGCCTTAGCAATCAGATGCCTGGGTGGGAGCACAAGGGCCACTTCCTAGGGAGCAACACCATGAGGGCTAGCTAGACTCTGACCTTTGTGAACAAGTCCAATATACTGCATCTGTGCTATTCTACTCAGTAAATATACAGACACATGCGCCTAATCAGGCGTCCTCGCTGGCTGCTGCTAAATCTGAATTCACCAAAAGAAGTCTCCTGCCTGTCCGATTAACGACTGTATCTGTTGAGGTGTTGGTGTGTGTATTTGTGTGTCTGTGTATGTGCGTGTATTGGGGTGCACAAGGAGGCCCTGGCAGGAAAGGTACTGTTTAGGGCCAAAGTCCTTGGTGTTTTATTTATAGGTTGTGCCAAGTCTAAGAGTTTCCTACCTGGAGGCAGATACTAAATAACTAAATGAGTGTGTGGCAGTGAAAAAAAAGTCCCCTTGTGTGTGTCTGAGCACACAGGTGCGGTTTTGGAGAAATGTAATTGCTAGTGACACAGATTGTTGTGGGGAACTGGCTTGTTGAAACATTCAGTGAGACGAGACAACAGCAGAGTCAGAGAGAAAGAAAGAAGGAGAAAGAGAGAGAGAGAGAGAGGGAGAGAGATTCTCCTCCTCACTTCTGCTCCGTGGTGTTGACCTCCACAGGCGAGGGTAGGCCTGTCAGCCACACTTATTAAGCATGATAAGGGCAAAGGACCTGCTACTGCTGCACTCTCAGCCCCCAGCAAATACAAAAGTACCACAAAAAGAAAGACAGACAAATAAGAAACTTCCCAACACTTATAACTGGCTTTCCCTTTTACTCATGTCCCTGTTTTTTCCCCAAGTTACCTGTGTGAGCTGCTTGCTGCTGCAGAGTTTCTCAGTGAGGGAGTTGAGCTGTGCCGTTATCTTCTCATTGGCCCTTTGCAGCTCTCTGGCTGAAAGCACAGCATCTTTCCTGGCACTTCGCAGTATGTCAATGTGACGCTGTAGGGACTCGATGCGCAGCTGCAGAGAAGAGGAGGAGCAGTGCTGGGTCTTCATTAGCATCCTCTTTCTCCTCCACCTCCTTTTCTCTCCTCTCGTCCCTCGGTCCCAGGGCTCATGCTGTTCATCGTCTAACAGGAGGAAGTACACACCAGCATCTCAGAGTTGACAAGTGCACCGAACAAATCCCTATTTAGAAGCTACTGGTGGGAGTTAACAGGCTTATGTAAAAGTGTCTTTGTGTATGCACAAGTGAAAACTGTGATATATTTACCAACTTCAATGATTAACATTTTCCATTTATAACCAATTCAGGTTCTAAACCCCCGCATATAAAAAAACAAAGCTTGTAAACTTCTTAAATACTTGTTTCCAATCGACAGCATGTAAATACATTGAGTGTTCTTCCTGCTTCATTTTATAGTCGATTAGATTTGTGTAGTTTTCCATGGGTGTGAAAAAGGAAAACTTATGTTACCTTGGGCCAGAACATGGGGTTGTTTTCTGTTGAATTTTGTTGCCGGTGCCGCTGTGTTTGAGATCCGTGAACACCTGTAGGACTGAGAGAACAGAAAAGTCAGAGACAGAGATGAAACGCAGCTGTTAAATGTAACACAACCAGTTGACATGTTGTGCTTCCTGAGACGCAGCTCATAATGACACCATGATCACAGGGTGTGCTCAGTTTAACGCGACAAGACAAATCACCCTGTGCTTTAATAATTCACCTGAGCGCGTTCAGCCGACTTCAACGTGAACGCTTCTCGGCACGGATATTACCTCTGACAGATGCTTGCAAATGCCGTCTTTGTTCAATCACTGTCTGAAAGCCCTGATCCACTCTTACAGTATGACGTGGGTGTGTAGTCATTTGCACTCATAAGTGTGTACGTGCGTGTGTATGTGTGACACCTCCCAACTGCACCATCGTTTGTAGTAGTGACATCAAAGAAGGCAATCCCCCACCCCTCCGTCTTCTCTGCCTGTTCCTTTGTATATGGGGTCAGGTAGGATTTGATCAGTGCCAGGTTTGATCACACAGTGCCTTGCAGAGAGGAGAGGAAGGAGGGGGTGAACCCTTTGGTCTGTGACATAGTACGTTGTGAGGGGCCAGGGCTGTCACAGCGATGAGCCCTGGAGGAGCTGATGGGCACATTTAGCGGATCAGGAGCGGGGAAACTTAAGGGGATCTGAGAGTAAGGGTCCTGACAGCTCCCTGGCTACATGTACAACAACAACCCTCTCTTCGTCTCCACCTTCTACCTAGCTCCCCTCCTCTTGAAACGAGAGGGAGACAATATCTTTAAAGGTCCCCTTCTTTCCTCTCTCTTCTTGACAGACATATCTCTCTGGGGTTCGGAGCTGGGGTTTGGAGCTGCCATGTCTTGCTGTGAAGTGGTTTGATATAGACAAGAGCAAGGCTCCAGGCCTATTGATTAAAATGGTGTGCAGAGGAGATGAAAAAGAAGGAGCGCTGACAACGACACATAGGCAAAACCTTGGGAGCAGCAAAGGGAGCAGAGATTACAGGAAACTCATAATTATCCATATGCTGACTAATCACATGCACCTCAATAATTGTATTACCTTTACGGTAAAAATGAGCACAGAGGACATTTTTTAGTAAAGAGTACATTACTTAAATTACTATACAAGGCACATTGTTTCAATGTTACTGTGATCGCAATTAGTCCTAACTAGTTCTATGACTATGGTAATGTTGCTGTAAATAACTGCACATAGGAATCTTCTGACTTACAGTAAACAAAAATTTGCTTGCAATTATGTTTGGTAAGGTACCTCTACAGCTTTTTTTCTTGATAAATAAGGAACAATTTACTCTGAATATGCTGAATATCAAATCTTAAATTTAAAAAAATGTAAATGTTTTTTTAATTATGTAAATGTTGGATCAAGAAGTACAATGTTTATACTGTGCTGATACAGCTTATGGTTTAATAACCAGTGAGTGCTAGTTTGGAATCACAGTTTTAAGCATTCAGAAATACTTTTGACGATGGTCTTACAACACTGGAATAATTGTACGATTAAAACAAGCCTGAGACAACTTGAACAAAACCTGTACCTGCTCTCAAACTATTCGGATGTTACCCCTGCAGAAGTAGTCTGCAAGGGAACATATACACTAGCCCAAGGTTAACATCTGGCTGTAGACTTTCACTGTTAAATTGAATGTAGTATAGAGGTGGATGAATAATTTCATCATCATTTGTCATCATGTATTTTTGTTTTGTTCGTTTGTTTTGTCAATGTATATGTCACCATTATGTGTACCTTTTAATGTATAGTGAATGAGTGCTGTATGACTGCTGGCTGTCTCTATGTTAGTCCTATGTTACCTGCCTAGGGGACTGCAGATTAAAAGTCGTTATTTGTACTAATTCTGGCATAGTTACATGGTGTTTTTATACAACAATGTTCATAAATATGCATGGTCCATATCAAATAAACCAATAAAATAAAAATAAGACATGTATTCCTTTTTTTTTTTTTATGTAAAACTAATTTAAGGATGAGCACAGACCAACCTTTCTGTTAACTTGTTTTCTGTAAGGCGTTGTCCTTGAAGTCACACTGTTGAGACTGTCCACGTACTCCTGACCACTGTCACTGTAGAGAAAAGTGAGAGGGGTTATTACAGGCCAGAAGTTGAACCCACAACCCTGTCTCTGAAAGTACCACCACTGGACAAAAATCCAATTTACCTTTTATGGTTGATTTAGTTGACATCAAGCAAAAATATGTGCATTTCGCCCCCCTGCCTTCCAACAGAAAATCAATGTCCCATCCAATTTCTGAGCTGGAAGTGTAAATGTGGGTGTAAATTAAGTGAAAAGCTGCAGTGCCTGGTGCTGATGGTGAATGCATCAACATGTATGAGAGCGGCTGTGGCCTTCATTAGCCCTCTGTGTGTGACAGACGTGTGTGAGAGGCACGGCTGAGCGGAGCCAAGCAAAGTTGCATCTGATGGACACACGGTAAGGGCTTCCTGGGACACACATATACACATGCTCGCTCGCTCTCACTCACACACACACACACACACACACACACACACACACACACACACACACACACACACACACACACACACACACACACACACACACACACACACACACACACACACACACACACACACACACACACACACACAGGTTTATTGACAGTGACCTTTGACGTGAAGGTGGAAGCCAGTGACATTTACGCTGGCGGGTTTATTAAGGTGGGGCCTGGGAGAAGCAGCAGAGGTAAAAGACCACAGAGACAGGATCTAACTGGAACATGACACTGCTGGGGGCTAGTTAGGGTTAAACCCGGTCTGGACGGGGCACAAGGACTTGCTGAGGATCACTAATCGCCACCACTAAGACCAGGGTTACATGCATTTGATAAAAACATGCTACCTGCTTCATGCTGGGCAGACTGCTAAACAAGTCTGACTTGAATTTACTTGAGTACGTGAGTAGAATTCTAAAGTCATCTCACTATTAATTTGAAAGTACTTTTCTACTAATTATGCATTATGTGCAGATTCAAATTGTATGTGTGTAAGTGTAAATACTACAGTTACAGTGAAAATTAAGCCAATCAGACAACAACAGCTATGGTTACTGCATCCACAGGTCTATCAAAGTTAAGGATGCTGTGCTGGCATGTTATGGCGTTACTTCAGGGAGGTTGTGTTTTACACATTTACATGAACACGTCTGTGTATACAGGTTGGATGCAAAATTGTGTGGGTCAAATCTTGAGAAAAGATGAAAGATGCATCAATATAGGACGCATGGGGTCACTGAATGGTGTGATGAGTATTAACAAAAATCATATGCCTTTACAGTTACCAGATCTCTACCCAGTTGGACACCAATGTGAGATATTGAGCAATGTGATAGACCGCCCTCTCCACCACCATCATCAAAACACCAAATAAAGGAATACCAGGTAAGGAATGGCACATTGTTACTGTACACATCTTTCAGTTGAGGCCCAGAGACTTGGAGAATCTAAAATAAGGCACACTGAACACATTTTGGTGGCAAGTGGTAGCCCAACACCTCACCAAGACACTTTATGTTGGTGTATGCTTTCCTTTTCCAGTGTGTTCCAGCAGCGATTAAGAGCACACACACACACACACACACACACACACACACACACACACACACACACACACACACACACACACACACACACACACACACACACACACACACACACACACACACACACACACACACACACACTCCCTAATAACAGAACAATACAATACAATTCAGAAAGATAGTCCCCATGCCCCCCTGCTCTCATTCTGTCCTGCTCTCTACCAAAACTGCTGATCTGCTCAAAATGGTCAGCTGCCTTTAGCAGCTCAAAACTTGAGAGAGGGAGCCAGAGGCAGTGCTAAAAAAAAGGGGGGGAAAACAAAGACTTGTCAGTAGCCTTAACGAGTCTGACATCTTTATTTGGCACTATTTAGGCCAAACCTCCTTAGGCAGAGAAACTGTATTTCCGGGAGCGCCTGCTGAAGAAGATCGCTGCGAGGAAAGAGACGCAGAAGGCTTTACAGTAACAAATCAGTTGACAGGTTCCTTAAATAAGACAACATCTCAGTTTAGACCCCTTCTTCACAAATCCACTTAGATCCACCTCTCAGGTAAAGTGTATATTAGACTGCTGCTTAATAGCCACATGGAGAGGCATTAGGAAAGCTGGGCATAGCTGCACCCAGTCCCTGTAAACGGCCTCATGTGGATTGAGATGGGGTGGATTACAGCCTGATGAATTAGTTGGTGAAGAGATGGGGAGTTAGTAGGACTGAGCAAAAGAGAGAGCGGATAGAGAGAGGCATAAAGGGAGAGAAAGTGAAGGGAAATAAATATCAGTGTTTGAAATCAAATAATTTCGACTATCACTCAATAAATGTTGGCTCAGTGGCTTTTTTGCATAAAACATACATGAAATAATTACTGTCGATGGTTTTTAATTTAGAGGGTGTTAAACAGCTTGTAGACATCTGGTACTGAGCCGAGTCAGGTCATTCAAAATGTATCTAACTAAATTAAGTCGAGGAGAGGAAAGAGGAGGGTGGGTAAGATGGAAAGGAAGTGTGTTAGTGTGAATGTATGTGTTGGGAGGGGGTTACGGGGGTGGCTGGAGGAAATAAGAGTAGCACACACACATTTGTGAATTGACATGCCACAAGATAACCCACATGACTAGACACAGGGAGGGGTTAGCTTCTATGCATCTATGGTTGCGTGTGTACGGGTGGAGGAGGTGGGTGGGTGGGTGGGGGGGTTTGGTACTTGCAGGGGGATCCTTAGCGCTGTCAAGGGGGGGGTTAGTGAATATGCAAAGGACCAGTAAATTAAATCAAACTGCCAAACTGTCAATTTCGGGGTAGCGTGACTAGTGCATGAAAATGGCATCACTGGAAGGTATGGAGGCTTTTGCGGCCCCCTTATCCCTGGGCTTTTCTGGCATCAGTTCAACTTTGTATGGAGAGGTGGCTAATTTTGCATGCAAATTTCAGTCAATAAGCTCCAAGCAAGGCGTCCCAGGATATTTCAAAGGATCTGACAGTAGTTTCCCCCTCCTCTCTCCTTCTCTCTATCATTCTTGCTTGCATTCTTCTTTTGGCTCCTGAATACCAACTAGACAGAAGATGGAATTCAATCACCCATTTGCTTACGCTTTGCATATGCACGTTGTCCCCTCGATGCTGCGTAGGCCCCTCACAATTCAACCAGCCCACCCGCTCCACTCCTACCACCTAAAAATAATGAGGAGGGAGGCTATGAGAATAAGTGCGTGTGTGTGTATGTGTGTGTGTGTGTGTGTGTGTGTGTGTGTGTGTGTGTGTGTGTGTGTGTGTGTGTGTGTGTGTGTGTATCATTACCTATCTACGCTCATGTCCTCCCACTCGTCCTTAGTGGGACTGGGGCTGCGGCCTTGCCAGCTGATGGCTTGATTGGGGCTGACTGTCCGATGGCTGTGCTGGTGTAGCGGACCTCTGAGGCTAGTTGTTTTGAATTTGACCTTGCAACTAATGTTGCTAGCAGCCCCGCTTGCCCGCACTGGTGCTGCTACACGGTTCCTATAGAAGTCCCTAGCTGCTCTGAGGATCCCTAGCTCCTGTCTCAGCTTCAGCAACTGATGATGAAGCTTGGTAGACTCTTTCTGAGAGGCAGCCAGCCGACCTTCTAAAACCATGATCTCGCTGCGATGCCGCTCCCCCTGGGCCAGGGCCTGGGATTGGGATGCCTCTTCACGGACAGCTTCCTGGGTTCGCAGATGATCCAGGGAAGCTTGGTGTCTGCGGCAGTTGTGGGCCAAGTCTTCCTTGGCCTGAAGTAGCTGCTCTTTCTCTTCCCTCAGCCTCTCTGTCTCCTCCTTCAGGGACACCATCCTTTGCTCCAGCTGTTCAATCTGAATGAATCAGAAATATGGGGCCTCAGTGGTACAACATAGTTAGTTTTTTTTCCCCTTGCATATCTGTAGTTTTTACCATAAATACTCAAACTTCTGAATATGTTGCTTTTGCATTGCTAGTGAAAACAACAACATGCCAAGTTGGATTTCAGCCTGTTGTTGTTCTACAGCATGTTATCAGTCAACATTTCTATTAGAAAAGCCAATTCCTGATTTGACCTGTGTGTAGCATGCACACAGTGGTTTTCCTTCCCAGATATTTTCTCAAAGGTGTATATGCCAATGCATATATGCTGTGTATGGCTGAACCAATGAGGGGAGCAACAGCCCCCTCACCAGCCTGGCAAGGCTATGGACATCTGACTGGCACCCCCTTACCCAGATCAACCTCATCAACCAGGAGCACTTAGTCTATTTGTTAATCTTTGGTGGAGACTGTTTAAGAGAACAGGGCATGCCTGCTGGGTTTGTGCCTCCAGGCAATTCTTTCCCTTTTATTTCCCTTTTGTTCTCACTCTGCCTGTTGGTGAAGCCTGGTACCTTTCAAACAAAATTAGATGGCTATCCCCACTCTTGACGATTCACTGCCATGAAGGCAACATTTAAAGTCAGGGGTTTAAAAAGCAAGTGTGCACAAACATGTGCAACCTATTAACAGCTCCGATACAACATCTATGTTAAATTACCTTAGTTTTCTGGGATAAGTTAGTACAGTTTTCTCTACTCAACCCCTACAGTTACTATTTGTGGTTATTACATCCGCCAAGGAGGTTATGTTTTGGGCTTGGTTTGTCGGTTTGTTGGTTTGTCTGTGTTACGCAAAAACTACTGGCCTGATTTTCATAAAACTTGATGGAAGGCATTGGCATTGGCCAAGGAAGAACTCAATTGTTTAGAGCGGATCCCAATCACGGGGTAGATACGCAAATTATTTCTCACTTTCGTTAACATTGCAAGATAGGGCATTTGTGCTGCATTCATGTGGTGTCAGAATAATCGGGAAAATGATTTCCTGACTGGAAAAATTCACACTGGATTAACATTAACATTGTGAGATAGGGCATGCCTTGGCAAAGGTCTGCGCTCTCGCTCTCTGAGTGCCCTTCTAGTTTATGGAATGTTTTAAACTGTGAAAAAAACTATTTCCAAGCTGACACTTGACTTGGAAATGATTACATGAACAATTCTCCAAAGAGTTAGAACACTTTTGAATCATTCTGGATAGAGGAGAAAACACATTTTCTGAGAGGCATTGTGTGTAGTCATGGCGGGTTTCTTTTATTGGCAATGACAAAGAACACTTAGTGACGGCATAGTACTGTACCTTTTTAAATGACTGTTCCATTCGCTCCGAAGAAACAGAAAGCTTTTTCGGAGTGCTGCTTTTGACCTGGTGCTCCTTTGGCACTTTGTGAAGCAATTCTGCAAAGAGGAACAAAGCTGCTTATTGTGACATGATGTGTCAAACTCAGGCTGCTCAATCAATAGAATTATAATAAAGAGGGTACATTAAATTAACAATTAGCCTTTCTAAGGTCTAATTTCCTTCCTACAGTCCAGTTTCTTTATTCTCTTTATTCTTCTTTTGTCAATCAAATCGGAAAGAACGCAAAATCACTGATGCTGTTTTCAGAGGGGCTTCAATATTTTCACACTGCTAAAACCCAACTCCTGTTTCTAAAATCTTATCAAATAGCCCCTTTTCCTCCTGATTAACAGAAAAGTGTTTTATTCGGTAGTCCACACGGAAATAGGAAAACATAGTTCAAAAGCACACACTGGTACATGTAATGTGCAACCTCTCTCTAGGGATCTTAAACAAACGAAGAGAAGTGCTTGAATCCCTCGTGAACACACAGCCCCAGGCTGCACTGCTTTGTAGTCCACTATGTTTCCCCAATGGACAACTAATCTCTGCAGACTAACATGCTGCTTTATTCTGAAAACTTCAGTAGTGGCCTTGGCAAACATATGATTTAGTCTTTATGATAACAACAGAATGCATGCAAGAGTCAAAGTGCTTGGGGATTTGATGCACACATATTCATGTGCGCATACACAAGTCGACAAGCCTCAGTGTCACTGTTTGACATACAGTATATACCTGCAAAAGTAGCAATATCTCCTCTGCTCACCTAGATTCAAAGGGCAACACAAAATATAAAACTTTCTGCCTTTCATTCTCTCCTGTTAAACATTTATGACAGGACGACCACAATATATATTTTTTACAATAAGGCTGGATGATTAAGTATTCAGGACCTTGACTTTTAGGTCAGTTGATCTTTTGGAGAGTGAGATGGATAAAGAGGCCATAGAAGGGAGAGTAATAACGCGTGAGGGTTATGTTGTGAGGAGCTGCGGCTCCCTTGCTTTACATTTGACGCTTTGCCCAGGGAAGTTTGTTACTTTGAATTAGCCTGCTCTTTTGTCTTCCCAGCATGTCACATTCAATCAGACAGAGCACCAAATAGGACAGGAGGGCTGCCTTGTTCGCTGGGTACATAACCAGGTTGGGAGACAATTATCCAGCTCCAGTGCTGGTGGCTTGGGAGTTGGCACCTCAGCACTACCTTGATAAGAAGACGTGGTGACTCCCTAGTCACCCACAGTTTGAGGAGGTCCTGGCACTGCAGCATACATTAACGTCCCTCCCACGTCTCCTCATGGGCTGCAGCACAAAGGCCCTGTTCCTTTCATCTGCTGCCTTTCGTTAGTCTGATCCAGGCGTGAGCGTTTCAACCCTCCATACCTTTGATCGGGTCACAGAGGTTCTTCAGGGGCAAATGTTGTGACCACTCACAATGTTTTCTTAATAATGGTGGTTTTACTCATGATCAAGATGATACAGCCGTATTTCAAGAAAAAAATAACCAACATAACTGGTATTGTACGATAATATTATCTTTTCCAAAATCACAATATACATTTTATTTATTTATTTTGACAACTTATTGTGAAACAATGTTTAAGTGAGTTTTATATTTAAAAACAATGATTTCAGCAAAATAATGCACAGTGAGAAAAAAACTGAAGTGCTTTATGTCCTTGATATATAACATATTCAATTGATGTGTTTTTTAAGCTTGGTATGGTACTACCAAGAGTGCATTTTTATAGAGAGAGAATACCACTTTAACATTAGTGGTAATACAATAAAAACAGCAGTACATTGTGTAAAGCCACTCTCTGCAGTTGGTTTTTGTTAAGTTTTTTTTTTTTTTTTACCCAATGGAAACTGGACTGATTATACATGATAGCTCAAAAGACAAGAAAGCAGTTAGACAGGCACATATGTAACATTTATATTTTGTCATTATTTGTCTGACAAGATGCAAAACTAAGTATGTCCTTTCAAAGGAGCTTATTTCCTAGTACTAGACTGTCAATAGGATTTTAATTACTGCCATCCTTTAAATCACGTGCTTCCTTTAAATCTCCAATAGACACCATCACTGGTTGTGAAGAAAATGAAAGTGATCTAGGACAGATTTGTTATTGAACTATTTAATTGAGGCCAGCAGTTGCGGTGGTCATTGTCTGACAAAAGGTTGCAGATTAGATTGAAAGCGATGTGCTTTTTAACATTGGGAATGTTATATGCAGACAAGATGAACACTACTTGATCTCTCAATCAACTTGCGAGGAGTTGATCAAGTCTTAATTGAGTTGTCGTATTAATTCCACTGGGAGTGGTCTAATTAATTCTGCTCACTAATACACATGGCCCAGAGGTAAAAGTAAGGCTTAAAGGTGCGGTCATGTTACACAAGCATCCTTTTCCACCATTACAGGTGGTCATTCCAGTTGTTGTTTTTTTAAGTTTTGTGCAACATCCTTGGCATCATAAAAAACAATACAGTAAATGTACACAAAATATTTCCACACCAACAGTAAAAATGAAATTGAAAAAAAGTGGTTCTAAAGATTCATGTTTACTTGGTTATTTTTGAGTTTCCAAAAATATATAAATAAAAAGAGGGTTTACCTTGGTGTTCACTAGCAAGACACAAGTGGAGCTCCTTCACTGTGGCCCGGTCCATGGCAGCCTGGACTCGCAGCATGTCCAGCTCCTCTTCTACGCCGGCTCTGCAGTCACACACATAATTGACTTTTCTTCACCCAGCTCTAATGTCAAATCTATTCATCTACAAATATAAATGGCATAACAAAATATGAAATAAATATGAAACCACTACCAACCCAATCTCCACAAATACTATCACTCTCTCAGTCTGGATTCCACTGTGGACTCCATTGTAGAAACTTTTATTTCACATTTTAAGTGGCATCTTATCCACTGGCTTTCTCTTTATAACTGAAAAGACGACATGGCGAAGAAATCAACTAATTAAAATGCTTTTTAATTTATCTGAAAATCAAAGTGACAAGCAACATGAAACGCCAAGGTAGGAAAGTACAGTGTGCGTCTGTTTGTGTGTGTGTGTGTGTGTGTGTGTGTGTGTGTGTGTGTGTGTGTGTGTATCATAACAGACAAACAGACTGGAAAGTGTGCCCAATTACCTGTCTGCAATTAGCTTGATTCCTGCTAAAGGCTAATTATGGGGAGCCATGCTCGGAGCTTTGCACTTTCAAGTTATTATTAGGACCCCAACTGAAGTCTACTGAGGATACACACAAGCCCACTGAGACAACCACACCTGAAACATACACCTAATTCCCCTCCCCTCTGCTCCACAGAGTCAGAGAGAAACACTAGAAACAAGCTCCTGCTACTGGTGGCATTCTTCCCTCAGTTAACCTCATTACAACAGTAGGTCTTCCTTCTGACTGACTTCTTAAGGCATGCAGCAAGTGCAGCATGCACGATACACTCTGAAATGTTTGAGGATATACAGGGCATTTGTGGCTACGGTGAACTATGATGAGCATAATGGCAATTAACTCAAACTAGACACCTGTTTCAACCAATCTAATTTTGAATAGCTCAACCAATATATTTTTCCATACATTTGCCAAGAAAATGACTGGGGAAAAGTTATCGCCATAGCACAGGGAAGGAAAGTAATTAGCTTTTTAGCCCACACAGTCTAGTAGAGGCCTGGTCTAATGGCTGACCGCAGCTTAAATAAGTACACAATTGACTATACCTTAGGGGGGTAAGGAAGCAGATGGATATGTGTCACTCCTCTATAGATTTTCCTCCATAAATGAACTCAAGTCGATGAGGCACCAGCGCTGCCTTATGTGTCCAGGCTGTTAATGGGACAAATGAGCTGAAATATGTTGTGTGTGAGAGGAGCCTCTTCCATCTCATGTTTCTCTTTTATGCCTTTTCGGATGCTGATGGTATTGACGCTAAAGCAAAGTTCATATGCAAAACATTCCATTTTGTTAAAGGATGAGCATACTTTCTTGGATGGAGAAGGGATTAGATTGCAGATGGAGTTCATTGGCCAGGGGTCTCCAGTTTCACATCATAGCATTCTGGAGATGGAAGACTATTGCAACCTTATTCAGTAACACTCAGTTGTTGCAGTGTGTGGACCAGTCTGCCATAGATAGGGAATTAGCAGAGCTAGGGATGTTACAAGAGCAATAACACTAATGTGGTGATTTATCTTCAATATTTGCCAAGATTATTTTGTGAAAGTAAAAATAAATGCAAAACTAAAGCAATTAATACATTATAGCGTTGGTTTGTAGGCCAATTTGTATGTCATTTTGTTACATTTGCTTTAGTTTTGTAAAGTTACATGATGTGAGTCACAATGTTACAGCACCAAGAGTTTTGTTTTGTGTCAAAACAACACATTTGGAATTACAGCATCTGTCAATGCTTTTTGTCAATGCTAATTTAATTACACCGGTAAATACAACCACATCTTTCTACAGTGTGTACGGCTTTTTCTCTTTTTCTTAGGCAACACATTAAAACAAATTTCCAAACTACGATTTAATTTGCGACTGCACAAACCATTTCCATGAGTGGCTTGCTCCAATCTCCCCTTACAGGCTCACTCCCCACACTTTGCTTCCTTGTTTAAGTACATCATTTGATAAACAGTTGCTTACTATTTTCAGCCTATTGGGGTCCTGATGATGGGAAAAGAGTAGCTTTGAGAATTCAAAAGGATGTTTAGGCAACACTGTAAGGCTGCGGTAGTATTGAGCTAAATCCCAACCTCAAGGAGCTATGTTTTAGATCTGCATCACATTATAGCCGTCTCCACCCGAAAAAAATTCCACACCTTTTCCCTACGTTAGACTACCTTCAGTAACCTGCAATCTCAAATGAAACCATGTTTTCCTGTCATATCCTTGTTATCACAGAGGAGTTTCTCTACAGCTACACCTCATATAGAGTATTTCAAGTATTTTTCTTTTTTTAAACTGAATGATAAATTAAATGAAGCTAGCTCAACAATTTTCAATTCCCTCTCAACTTGCCGCCACACCTCAGGTAGAATAACACTCAGAAGGCATAAAAGTAAAAGAAGTTTCCAGGCAGAAACCAAACTAAAGGCACCAGACGGGTGTTATGTTTGGTAATGATGTGGTCTGAAATGTAAGTTTGTGTCTCACGCCGCTCTTTTGCCCCGTTTTTGAAAACATTTGTCTCTCTCGTGCACGCTAGAACTTCAGCCCTAAGCTATCCACTCCATGTCATTTGATCTTGACTCTACTGGTGTTGCACCTAACACAGCTCAGAGCACAAACTGCCAGCCTCCATCCACAAGGGTGTACAACACAACATCATCTGTAGCCATTGTGCTTTAACATGCCAGCTTCCTCCTCATAACATAAAAATACACAGGAACAGCAGGGAATAGGGTGAGAAAGCAAAAAACCTCTGGCATTTTTATCGCTGGGGAAAGAATCTTGTTTTTGGGGGTGTGAGGGGGAGATTTCCCTATGGTTAAACTTAGGCTAGAGGGCTGTTCATTCATGGAGGGAGTTTTTGTGGACAAGCCACTGCTGTCAGCAAAAATGGTGACTGGTGGAGTTGGTACATGGCTCAGTGCTGTATTTTAGCTCTGGGCGATGCAGCGGCAGCTGCAACAACGAGTCTTTAAGAGTTACCGTAGGTTCTCCAGCCACAGGCCACTGATATGAGAGGTGAATGGGGATTCATGTAATAACCACTGGTGGAAACAACCTAGGATGTCCACAGTATTCCCTGTTTAAGAGGCTTGTTGATGCTGCTAGGTATCCTGATATGAAATAAGACAATATCATAATGGTGTATTTATCAAACATGAGGAACACAACTTCCGTAGTCAATGACTATTTGAATATGAGAAGAGATAGGCACACTACATTCCCCCTTCTGTACATGTGAATTGTATTTCTGAGGTTTGGTTCTTTAAAATAACAGTTTTTTTGTGCTCTAATTTTATCTTGTTATGGGACTAAGTAAGACTTATGGTGCACTGAAGCTTGCATTATAATTACGAACCAAGTGTAAAGCAAGTTTTTTTTACACAATAATTAATTTACCAAATAATTAATGAAGGAAAAACCTTAGTTGTTGGATTTTAAAACATGCATAAAACATTCTGTTTTTGTGTGTGTGTGTGTGTGTGTGTGTGTGTGTGTGTGTTTGTGTGAGCAAATGTGTCCCTCCTCCAACTAAGCCCTGGTCTGGGGAGCAAAAGACTCTCATTACTTCTAATACCTTTTAGCAAATCAAGATGAAACGGAAAAAAATAGAGGAATCTGAGGAACATCGGGGTAAACTTTATTAAACTTAATTAGTGTCAACGTCGCTTATTGGGGAGGTTCACATCCATAATGGTCACTCTCTATAGAGGAGCATTCACTGCTGCTGCAGATGCAAATGATCTCAAAGGCTTTTTCCCCAGTAATCGCTAGCTAATTTATGCTTTGATGTCGTCTGAATATAGCATCTTAAGTCTGAGGGTGCATTGCATGTGTTTATTCTGTTTATGGGGCCTAAATAATCCCTGCCTCTTTTTTATCAGCAGACCTTTAACAACAATTAACAAGCACGGACATGGAGTGCCGCAGACAGATGCATAATGAGGCAGATAAAATGATCCCACTACGATTTTTTTTAGCCCACCCTGCCCGTAGCTACTTGCTAACCATCTACTATAACCAGAAGGAAATCTCAATCAAAAATCATCCCTGGTGGCAATTTGGTGTTATTTGTTTGTGCCTTTTGCCTTAAAAGCACTCCAGCGTGCATCTGTGAGATACTGTAAACTGGTTAAATGTTGAGAGGTGGGTCTTCATGTCAGAATCTGTCAGTGCATAATCACATGACTATTTAAAGAAGAGGCTATTTTTCTTCTAGGATTATTTGCGGACTAAATAATGAAAGAAACAGGGCAGTCCCATACTATTAAGGAAAGTTGAAATCATGAGATGGCTAGCATCAAAACATTAAGTGTTTTAGACAAATTCAACTTGGTCATTACATTTCTAAACCACGTCAATTTCTGAGTTTGCCATGGATACCTTTAATTTTCGTCAACAGCTTTTAAAGTGACAGAAAATAGACCAAAAGGTGCATGAAAGTAGTGGCCCTGTAGTGCATGTTTTTTTTTTTTAATGTACTGACCAAATAATATGCATATCTTAAGAATGTTCAGAGACACTAACCCACAACACCCAACACAAGAAACCATCCTGCTAATAGTTTGCCACAATTTTCTTGTAAAAGGTTGTCAAAGAATAAGCAATTTGTTGCTTACTGCATCCTTAAGTCATTAGGATGAGCCATGGGGAGCCAGTAAATCAGCTAACAAACCGACCTGTTTTACCGTATTGCTCAACCTCTTACTCAAGTGCAGAGATTAGAGGGGGGCCTGGGCTTCATAACCTTCTCTTAACACTGTGGGGACCCACTGTGCAGGACTTATCCCAGCAATATTCATTCTGGGAAACGGTCATTTGGGCCTCAAGATGGTCTTTTACAAGTGCTGTTTCTGGAGGAGGTGATAGGGAGCATCTGTGCACAAAATCATGACAATAAGGGAGCGCGAATGAGAATGAGTTTAAACAGAGACTCTCCTCTAAAGCCAGCCACTTGGCATTCAAAGCTTTATAAGGGGCCTTTATTTGGCCCTAAATTCTTCAGCTTCCAGGAGTTAATTACCCATTAGTGGATCATTGCTAACACTTATCTAACATAACCTTCACAAGCACAATCATTATAACACGGTCAATGGAACAACAAGCTGCAACTGCTTTCCCCAACAGTTTCCTAGTAGTTATGCTTTCACAAACTCTTGTTGTTGTTGTTGCACTGTGAGGGACACACTTTTGCCTTTTCTGTTGCCTCTAAACAGAAATTTGCATTGCAGAGAAGTAAAGCTGTTTGGTTAAGCTGGCTTTGTCCATAGTCCCAACAACCTTATCTGTTCCTGTTTCTTCCGACAACAGGTATGGAAGAAAGCGATGACTGGAATAGAGATGGGCAGTATGTTTTCGCTTATTTCAACACTCTGAGCTGTGCGCAGATGCGTGCCCTGGAACGGAGAGTTTTTCTGAAGTTTAAAGAGCCCAGCCAAGTTTACTTTGCACCAGCCACCCGGGTAAGGAGGGGCTCTGGGGGCGGGAATGGAGGAGATGAGGTGGAGCTGGTCAGGGGCACATGAAGGGGATCAACACCAACCCCGGAGGACAGGTCAGTTACACAGCTAGGAAAGAGGCCAGCCGCACTCCATCCCTCGTGGTTTCCCTCGCAGGTCAGTTCCAAGGACCCTGCGTGTTCACTGTAGTCTGCTCATCCCCCCTCGCCCCATCCCCAGACCATCCAGTGCTCAACTCTGCTCAGCTCTAGTCGTGGCCGGGCAGGCAGGCAGGCGGATGGACATCCCTTAACAGGCAGCATCGGCGGCACTAGGGCTGCTAGCCTGTAATTAGCTCGGACAGCTCAGGCTTGGAGAGAGGCAGCCGGGCTATATCATAATGAGCTCAGCTGGGATTAGGAGGACAGGGCAGGGGGTGAGCAGAGGGGAAAGCAGTGGAGGGGGTGGGGGGCAAGTACTAGAATTCTGGCCTCGGCCTACTGCAGCATCACAGAGGACCAGGGGGAGGCAACTGGGAAGACAAGTAGGAAGAGGGGAAGAGAAGGGTACAGAGGCATAGGATAGAGGAGGGAAGAGGTGAAGAGAGGTGAAGGCTAGGGGAGATTGGGGAGAGGAAGACTGTGGCTTTAGGCCAAGCTTTGAGTAGCATCATAGAGGGTCAGTGTTAGTGGTACGGTTACAAGGGCTTTCTTTAGATCAAACAAGACAATGGCTGTACTACACCCAGAGACAGACTTAAAGACAAAGACAGGAGGAAAGAAAGAGAGAAGGAAAAACCTATTAACAAAGCAAAAAATTCAATGAAAAGCACCTCTTCCAGAAAAGTCACACTGTAATAAAACACCAAACTCAAAGTCAAGATTTGAGCGAATGACACTACTACAGCTTACAGACTATAAGTATGTAAAGTATCTTATTGACACTCACTTAATAACACCAGCAACAGGACTACGGTTTGGCATAAATGTTCCATTAAAAATGCAATTATTTCACAAAGGCACAGCCAGTGATTCTGATAATGTGATTTTACTTCCTGCACTTTTATGTGTGAATATTCGGGCAGCCAATTTTACAAATGAGCACAGAGTCTAATGATCTTGCTTTGGCCCCCGCTGGTTGGTAATGATGTGGAGGGCTAGGTGGATGCTGTGAAGTTGGGAAGGGCACACTCAAATTTTAACACCCACAAACAAGAAGGGACAGTTGGAGTGTGCGTCGGTATGTGTGTACACGTGTAAGAGAGAGAGAGAGTTTTAAATTGAATGTGTGTATGCACACTCAAACATCCAGTGCTGATATTATCTATAATTCAGCCAGGCAACTTTGACAGCAGGGGACTTACTTTTCAATGGAGAGTTTCCTGGTGAGGTTTTTCAAGTAGGCCAGCTCATTCCAAACTGCATCACTGTTCTCTTGTCTTAGCTGCCATGGTTCTGCACGCTGCATCCTTCCACCTGGCCTGGGAACACACACGGAAATGAATGAATGAAAGGAAATGAATTATTAGTAAAGATATATATTTTTTTAAATGTACACAACATTGATGATAGGCTTACTGGC
The DNA here is from genome assembly GCA_023566125.1 of Zingel zingel. Lineage (NCBI taxonomy): Eukaryota > Metazoa > Chordata > Actinopteri > Perciformes > Percidae > Zingel > Zingel zingel. Next base: position 19,000,632 of record CM042317.1, read on the forward strand.
CTACAGCTAAGGTAGCCATAAGGTAGCCATCCACATATACAGATAAGCTTAAGGATTTACTGTGCCACATTTTAACTTTAAAACGTGATGTATAAATATATGAATATGCCAACAATTTTTATTTTAAAAGCTTAGTATTGTATGCACCATAAAAACTTATGTGTATAGGCATTGGGACACCCTACATGTTATTGTAGGTGCAGTTTATTATGCAACTACATTTTATACAATATATGTAGTAAAGGGTCCCTGCTCCGTCTCTCTTTCAGCTAAGGGGTCCTTGGCCTAAAAAAATGTTGAAGACCCCTGACATAAAGCAAATATACTAACAAGGGAAAATGGCTGGTACTGTACATTATCTTGCTGCCTCTGGCCAATTCACATGGGGAAACAAGGCCCCTTAGTCTCACTCTGTTTTTGTTATTCAGCCATCTTTAGCAGTATTCAAATGAGCAGCCTTGACTTTGACATTTCAGTGGCAAATCATGTACACACGTATGCATGTTTGTTAAAGCCCTGGGCACTGCCCGTGTGGCAGGGCGCTGGACCATTCCCTGTGTGCCATGCAAAAATAAATAATGGCAAAAATACACTCGCAAACGAGGTCATTTAAATGTCTACACCTCACTTATGAATACTTAATGACACTGATGCTCAGTGGCTGCTCCCACCATTGAACCTCCCTTTTAACACACACACACACACACACACACACACACACACACACACACACACACACACACACACACACACACACACACACACACGCGCATCCCTGCACGCACCCAACTCATCAATCAGTCTCAGCCCAACACATTCAATTCCAATAAGCCTTTCATTTGCAAACTAAAACAGCTTTTAGTGAGAAATCCACAGATTGAAAAAGTAGCAGATGAGAATACCGTTTTTGTCTCACTCACTCACTCTCACACACACACACACACACACATTTTTACTCAATCAATGAGGAAATGGATCAGGAGGGTCACTGGTATTGCGGAGGGCTCCTTTTCCCGTGGTCATTATTGGCAGGGTAGACACAGCCACACTACGCTAATACTACTTAAACCCTGGTGCCTGGGAGTTGGAGGCTACTAAGGAACGGCAAATGTTTTCATTTAATACTGCTAACGGACCTGTGAGCAATTTGGAGTCCTTGAACATCTCTGTAGTGTATTTGTGTGTGAGTGTATATGTGTGCTATCTGTGGGCTTGGGTTAGTTTCCCAGAGTGCTAAAATACTTAATGGATAATCTTACTGTATAGTCACAGAGATTGATACACGTTTACTCATTCTACAGCAAGCAGTGAATTCAGCCTGAGCTATTGCATCACTGCCTGGAGCCTGTAAAAGTACATGATTTTACCCACAGCTCTGTTTTAATTATTTCTGTGTGTGATATTTAGGT